>JADLZN010007042.1:0-139166 GCA_018155175.1 Sinocyclocheilus anophthalmus
GTTCCACATGAACTTCATCTCTGCGTGCATTCTGACGTTGGGTCACTTATATCATGTGTTTACAAATGCAACATGCGCCAACCATCTTCTCAGACTTGTAATGAGAAGCACTTATAAACTGGCTGTTGTCAACAAAAGAGAAGCTTTAAGGGGTCCCTGTGATTTTCCACCAAAATAATGATGGTTTAACTTTCGAAAATGAAGAAATGAAGACTACCATAAATATTAATATTGTAATTTTTGCATTTGTACTGTGAATAATATATTATTTTTTTCTTTTCTTTTTATTTTACAATAACTACATCATTTGGAATCTTTTTAAATATTTTTTCATAAATAATAATAAGATTTCAGTTATATGCTAGTTATATATGTCAGGGATTCGTGCAGTATTCTACCAAAATATTGATGGCATTAGTATTAATATTTGATTTTGTCACATGATATATAGTCATATTTTTGGCCATACTGTACAATACTCCACAAAAAAATAAAAATTATATATACATATATATATATGTGTGTTTGTTGTGTTTTTGTGTGTTGTGTATATACACTATATTATAAGCTCATATGATTTGAAAGAATGTGTAATCATATTGAAGCTGACTTTGCCGCTACTTAAGGCAACTCATAGTGCAGTTGAGATACGTTGAACATCTCAAGTGGCTCCTGTTTATCTCGTAAATTCTAAGAATGTCAGTTTCATTTAGGACGCATTTGTGATTCTCTTTCCTGAGTTCTCGTCTCCGCTATTTGTACACCCCGTTCATCTGTACTGAAGTCACGATGCGAGCCTGATGTTGAAATGAGTCATGTAAGCGCGTGTGTGTACGCAGTTTCCCGCGGCCCGTGGGCTTCTGGGAGTTGACGTCTCTGAGCTTCAGTGGCTCTGACAGCTGTGAATCCGGGAGCAAGACGACGTGCTCCTAACCTGCTCCTCTGGCTGTCTCTGTCTTACACCTCCACATTAACCTTTCTCTCTCTCTCTCTCTCCTCTCTCTCTTTCTCTCCCGCCGATGACACGCTATTCCGGTGAAGCCAGCTGACAGCGAGAGTCGAGGAGGTAAAGAGATTTCATTTCTACCTCACTTTATTGCTCCACACTCATTTATTTTCTCGCTCGCTCTCTGATCCGGCCATTGTGTGCTGGTGATATTAGCTTTGACTGCTGTTTTCACTCTGTTCGGGGGTCTACATTTCGGGGTCTGTGCTTTTTAATCGATTTGATTCATTTAATGGTTAAGGTTTTGGTGCTTTTTATTGACATGGGAGCAGGAGAGGTTATAAGAAAGTTTATGGGGTTGAATTTTGAATTAAACAAGCGCTCGAGAACTCTGGGGCACACAGATGCTTCTGAGGTGTTAAGAAAAACACCTCCAGATCTGACAGAAGGACTCAAGTTTCATTATGGGAAGGTTGAATGCCAAGGTCTTACACACTTGAGTTAGAAGAGCGAGACACAAGTCTGTAATGTCCTACTTCCTTTTCACAAGTAGCAGGACAACAAGTGATGGTTGTTTGCCTTCAGTGATTTACAGTGACAAAATTATCGGAAGTAATTCGTGTTTAATGTGGTTGCAATTTCTGCTGACTTGATGTGGCCGTGTCTAGTGAATCGACAAAGAAAGGTTTAACTTTATGCAAATGAACAACTTTATGTAAACAGTACAATGGCCTGATGACCTAAATTCACTGCGCTTGAAGCTCAAGTTACATTTCGAAGGTTCTGCAGAAGCCCCCCCGGAGAGACCCCCCCCCACTTAGTATTCATCGTTCAAGGTTCATTACCAATAATGATTTTCCTCCATTACAAACACTGCTAAATTATTTAGAAAGAAGAAAAGAGAATGAAACTCACTGCAAACATGTAGCCCTCCTGTAGATACAACATAAGTCAACGCGAGGTGAGACGTCGTAAAATCACATAGCTCACAGAGCATTGTTTGAGCTTCATTTGGAGAACATGAAAACACAATGGGTGCATTCTTGTCTTTCTCCGGCACACTGATTCACAGCAGATGTGATTCTTTAAAGTGCTATAAACATCTTAGTATATGTTACTCATAATAGCAGCAAGTTTTATGAGCAGCTGTAAATGGCGGTTTCTGTCATATCTCAAGATAAAAAAAATTGGGTGGTAGAGAAAAATAAAATTGAGGATTTAGCAGAAATAAAGACCAACACTGATTAAAAATTGATTCAAGCGAAGCCTATTTGCATTCTTCTTGCTTCATAAAAAAATCATGAAGGCAGCAAATGAACAAAAACATGGACTGTTGATTAGCACCTAGTATACTAAATAATAAACTTCATACCAACAGCTTTAATCATTCTGTAACTCTCTTTGTGCCCAATCTCTGGACTTCCTGAAACCTAGCCAAATCCAGGAGGAGTACACAGCGGGAGTACACAGGTCTGTAGAATGCTGCTTTATCAAGCTTATCTGCAATTTCCCTGTGTGTGTTTGTGTCAGTGAACCTTTAATGTCATTAAGCATTGCTTCCTCTCTGAGGAGCGAAACTAACAAAAACCACTGGCGAGCTTCCTTTGATAACAAAGAATAAACACCAACCGTCACAAAAGATTGTGTGTCTGTATACATGTATAATTAATTTTGAATATTAAATGTCTAATATAACATTACAATACTTTTAAATCTATATCAAATACAACATATGCTTTCAAACTGTGAATAGTTTTTATAAATATGTCCTTATTATTGAAATGTATACTTTTAATAGTATTTAAATGTATGCAATGTTATAATAAAAAATAGATAAAATATGTAAAGAATACATATATAATATATACTTTAAACTGCATAAATAAGCAACTTCCAATTAACTGAAAAAATGTGTACAGATTAATAGATAACCAAAATAGTTGTTTGCTGCAGCCCTATTGGAAACTTTTTGAAAACGAGTGCATTTCAAACAAAATAGAAAGTCCTCAAGAGACTTTCAATTGCACAGCTAAAATCCTACCGTGAAGACGGGGAGGCTTCTATATTTGAAAGAGAGAGAAGATTGTTATTTGCCTAATTACAGATTTAGGGCTGAAACAGTAAACCGTTGGAGAGGAAGAGAGCAAGGTGCTTGAGTGAGCTACATTAGAGCACTGGAGTGGTGAGACTGTGGATTCCTTGTGTGCTGATGGCATCTTTTTATCTCGAGCAATACCGATAGGCCTAACGGAGTATTTGGGGTGGGGGGGGGGGTTGTAAAGGGGTGAGCTATCTAATCTGATCAGAGACCATTGTTTCGAAGCTCATTTACCACAGGGGGGTCCAGAGGTTTCCACACAGTCGACAAGTCAACCCAAAACCACCCCCCACCCCCATCCCTGTGGCCAACACAAGAAGGTCCTTAGAAAAACAAGCGACAGACACAAAGGGGAAAATGGAGAAGACAACCCAGAGGGCTATTTGTGAGGATTTGATCATTCTTCACAAATACACAAGAGTGCTGACTCAGACCTTTGGTTTCAGGCTTGAACAGCAGGAAGTCAGCTTGGTGAGACTGTTGTTGCTGCTTAGGAGATCCTAGTCTCCTGAGACCAAGGAAGTTAATGCTAAACATCTGCGATCTGCATTAAAAAGGGGCTAGGAGGAGACAGTATTGACTTGTTGCGTAAGGCAGCAGCCCATCTCAGAATGGGGATGTTGGACTGCTCATTCAGTACAGGAAAGGGCAGGAAATAATTAATCTCCACTCTATCATGATGCCATGAGCATGAACACTTGCACATGGAGCTGGACCCCATCCCGCAACCCACATTTTGCCATATTGCGGAGGTCTCTGTGGAAGTGGCAGAGAGGATGAGAAGTCAGCAGCACAGAGATCGCTGCTAATTGCCCATGGTGAATGATTATGGAAATGAACAAGAAGGATATAGCAAAAATAAGACACAAAGCCGATATTTGGCAAAAGCTTTACCAAGTTGCCTTTAACTGGGCATGGGTTCAACATTTAGGCCTAGAAAGCCCTGCAACTATGTATTCTAAACACAGAGTGTGTATGCGTGTTTACAAAGCCATACTTTGCTAAATTTGTTTTAAAAAATACCCCCAAAAGTTCTAAAAGAAAGATCTCCATGTGCTTCAAAAATAAATACCAGGCCAGTGTTGCACTGACACTGCAAATCTCATATTGTAGATCCATTTTTATGGCTTTTGGTGATGTATTTTACACTGTGGTAGCAAATTCTGCTGATTTGTCACAAACACAATGTTATTTCGCTGGCTAACTTAGATTGCAAAAATGACATGTGATAGTTTTGGAAGAATCAGTAACAATGTATAAATCTACAAACCAATCAGTAATGTTTGGCATTCATTATACACAATGAATTTATCAAAAATACATTATAGCTGTATAATTAACAAAAAAACGTACTTTGTATAAATTGATTATGATGCATTATTAAATATTCTTTTGTTCTAGGGTTAAGGTTTGGGTTAGTCTATAGCAGTGGTTCTCAACCCGTGGCCCGTCACGAATTCAAATGCGGCCCACCATGCTGAACACAATTTTTTTTTTTAACTTTCAGTTTTACAATTCATTTTAGTTTTTACATTAATTTAAAAATGTACTAATCAAATATAAGCTATAATGTTTTTGTTATGTAAAATATTTTTGTTTTTCATATATTATTTTCAGACATGTGCAAACCTGTACTCACGTAATTAACGTTATGCATTTAACGAACACTTACAAATACGCACTTTGGCAGAATTCAATTCAAAAGGTCATCAGCAGCCATTAGTTCGGTAAAACTGAGCATCAGAATGGACACATTTGTTAAGGGAGAAAAACGAAATGTGGAAAATGCCAGCGAAGGAACACATACAAACAAGAATAGTCGCAGTATCAGCATTGAAGGTAGGAGAGTGCTGGACTTTCGGTTTGCCCCGCCACTCACTTGAAAATGTGTTCAGGCAAAAGGAAACACCCATACTTTGCAGCAATCATCCTTAAATGCAGAAATGTGGCAAAACATCTCTGGAGAGAACCTCAGATTATTCAACTCGAAAGTGCTTTCCATATTTGGATCAACATAGGCTACATTTGTAAATGCACATTTTCTGCAATGTCGCGTGTCTTACAGACTGCAACTTACAATCGCAACTTCATTGTGCTGTTACTCCTTTCAAGCCAAATTTCACAAAATTGGTCAGCTCCCGACACCATCAGATGTTTTATTAATGGAGAGTATAATTATTTATTTATTTCAATTAATGTAATCGATTAGATATCATAATATTTAGGCTATAATATTATAAATCTGGTTGGTTTGTATTGGTGATATGTAAATGATATGCGTGCGGCCCATGAGACTTGCATTTGGACCATAATGTGGCCCGGTGGAAAAAAAGGTTTAGAACCACTGGTCTATATTATGATAATTACTTGTCAAAACAAATTAAGTCTATGGTATGTCCACAGTCTAGCTAGTTAAATATGAGTGTGTCTGTGTGTCTGTGTGTCTGTCTGTCTGTCTGTCTGTCTGTCTGTGTGTCTGTCTGTCTGTGTGTGTGTGTTTGTGTGTGTGTCTGTGTGTGTGTGTGGTGTGTGTGTGTGTGTGTGTGTGTGTGTGGGGGTGTGTGTGTGTCGGTGTAGTGACCCGCTGGAGACACTAGAAAAATACTCCACAAATCTCCTGGAGCTGGACAGCACAGCGCTGAGCTCAGGATTGTTTGTTTGAGAGTGGGCCAGGGGGATGAAATATACACTCGAGGTGTAAAGATCAGAATGACAAACCCTTCAACAAGTCTTTGAAAAGTGCGACTTTAGGTATGGCTTTGATTTTGACACACTCACGCTGAAAATTCCATTCAAGTGAAGAGCACCATATAAGAAACACGCGTCAGAGAATGAAGACCCAATTTAATGCGACTTATTTGCTTGTCACGTGAAGAATGTACCGTGAACATCCCTGAAAGAAGAGGTCAGACGTTCTTCAGGCATAAAGCCTGAACTAAAAACGCTCTTGTTAGCACTTAACCGCATCAAGTGGTTTAATAAACTTAGCTATGCTCGTCTCTACCCCCTAACTACAACGAACGAGAGAAGGGCAGCGGGAGGAGAAGGGCCTGAGCTCCTTCAAAGTCATGTCTGTTGTCAAAACACATTAAGATGGAGGAGATAAAATAAATGGCATCTTTTGGAAAAATGAGGAACGCTCATCCTCCCAAACAACAGATGACCCCAACCAAAGACTCCCCCAACTGTATTGAAATAGTGGTAATCGGACCCTCTTGGGGCCCTTTGTACATCTAAGCGTCAATCAGGGCCGATACAGACAAAGTCCCCCCCCCCCCCCCAAAAAGAGAACCCCCCCTACCCCACCGCCACCTAGTCAGATTTAGGAGAGAAAAATGCCAGAAGGGTCAATGCAGAGGCCGGAATCGTGATCCGTCCCGAGGCGGGGGGACAGACGCCCTCTGCCCACGATGCCCTGCACTGACCTCTTGTCACATACAACTGTGCCCTGCTTCTCCACCTCTGACACTAAAAACAAGACACCTAGACCTGCTTTAAAAGCCCAGGGTGGATGGGACATTATTACTGCTTAATCCTCCAATGGATGCTTGTAAAGCTATACAACAAGACATGGTTTGGCAAAGGTGGTAAGTATGTAAAATATCATCAAACATGCAGGTAAAGCAAGCTGGAGGAATTTCATGCAGTAATTAAAAAAATAATGATGATAATAATTATTTAAGCACTTAAAAAGTCACAATGGAGAAGTAGTATATCATCTAAGTTTTTAAATGGAAAAAAACAATTCATAAATGGGATAGTACATCCAAAAATAAAAATTTTAATCACTTAACAAAATGTGATTCCAAACCTGCATGCTTTTACAATTTTTTAAGAATTTACTGGCCACTCTTTTCAATATAATAACAGATGGGGGGTCTTGGAAAGTCCATGGAGAATGGACCACATCATTTACGTTGCTTTTTTGTTATTTTGTAGCTTGACAGACCCAGTCCTTATTTACTTACATTATTTGGAAAAGAGTGGCCTAGAAATTTCCCTTTTTTTTGTTCCACAGAAACATAAAGAGTCATAGAACGACATGAGGTTTAGCAAACAATTACTCATATTTTGGGGTAAACTATCTCCTTAACAAATAGTGTAGGAGAACTGTATCTCCTGGCAAAGAGTTTAGGCAGAACACAATAACTGCTCATCCATAGGGGTCTGCTGAGGTCAGGAACAGACTCCACCGTACAAAGGTCTTCAAAAGCCCTTTGGAGACAATGACACACACACACACACACACACACAGTCGCTACCGCTGGTTTATGAGGGAGCAAATTCGCCATTTGGAGCCACTTTAATACTTAATAAGCATAATGAGGCTGAACATAACGCCTGACTTCCGAGCTTAAAAATTCATAATGTGCTGTGAAACTTAGATGCCATTAACATCTCTCTCTTACAGACACATACTCATATCACTAAAATAAAGAAAGCTCACTGTTCTGATTTAAATAAGCGCATACCAGTGCTGATAAACTGCTCTGCCTTTTCTCAGCATTTCTAGCATATAAATTCCATTACTTCATTTTTAGACACACACACACACATAATGCTCATAAATAATGCTTCTGGTGGCCTTCAACACAAACACATGAAGTGCCCACTCAAGCTGCCTATTCAAGGCTGCTCAATTCTCATCCTTCTTTCTCCTGCTCCCCCTAGCGTTCACAGTAAATATAGCATTATGGGTGGAGAAAGAGAGAAAACAAAAGAGAGAGAGAGAGATAGGGAGGAAGCCCACAAGCTCCGCCCCCCGATGACATCAGTGCTGTGTTGAAGCAGAGCTGGAGGCAGATGCAACCTCACACTTGTAGTGAGCTCCAGGCAGCTGACCAGCTCTGCCGACTTCTCTATCTTGTCTCTTCTGAGCCAAAGGAGCGTGTGTGTGTATGTAAACAAGTGTGTGTGGAAATAAAAACACACCCTGTTATTCGCACCATTGCTGCTACTGAGCCTTTCTGACACTGGGCTCTTTTTGGGGGATTGAAATCATCTTCCATCTTATTGGATTTATCCTACGGACTGACTTTATGATTTGAGGATATTCTTTTTGAATTATTGCTTGGGCAGGTAAGTGTATTTTGTTTTGAGTTTCCCCTTATTTTTGGGCTGTTTTTCACCCTCTCCCTTATGCATTTCAGCACTCTAAGGTGATCAAATACCTTCGAACCATGCATAGAGCACATTTGCATATCCCTTACATCTCAGACACTCAACAAAGCTTCACACAGTAGACTGATTCTAAACTTTCAGATCCATTGAAAATTATTTGCAATGGGAAAAGGCATTTTATAGCAAATGTAGGCAGACCCTTAGGGATTCGAGGGGGATGTAATAGCAATTTGAACTCACAAGTACAGTAGTCAAGACATTTTGCAGTAGATCGCCCTTCATTTGCCATTTAGCATTCAGCATGCATCTCCAAAATAATTTTTAAAACAATAATTTGCTTTAAAAAGAAAATAATGGGATCATTTAATAACCTTAATGCTGTTTCAAACCTCTGTGACTTTCTTTCCTGGAACACGAAATGATATGTAAGGGAGAAGAAATGTTAAGGACTTACAGTCTCAGTCACCATTTACTTTCAATGCATCATTTTTTCCATATAATGAATGTGAATGGTGACTGAGGCTATTAATCTGCCTAACATCTAATTTTACAACGGATTTTAAGTCAAGTCATATAGGTTTGGAGCAACTTGGATATGAGAATACGACCGAATTTTAATTTGTATTTCGGGTGAACTATCCCTTTAAGTTTCCATGCCGCTGCGCGCGAATAAACGCACTAAGGACGCTCAACTTACATTTTATTATTACCATCAGCATTCTATATCAGTTAGCCTGATACCAAGTCCTTAAATACCGAGTCCTGGTTTAGAAAAAAACGCAATGCAGCTTGTATTTTCACCGCGTGTAATCAACAGGAACGCGTAAACTTAACGCGCTGCTATAGTTTGAGGGGCTTTAACGCAAACGAAGCGAGCAGACGTCGATTCCAAATGAGGAAAGATCTATTAATGCCCGACACCTGTGCTCTAGAAGCGTGATGGAAGAGTGATTGGAATAAAGAATGGGGGGATCGAGGATGCGGCGCGTGACACTCCATGAACGTTGCGCGCGACGCGACAAAACTAGAACTCTCCCATCGAAACCGCTCGCAGCGCAGACAGCTTCGTTGATTATGAGGGTCGCATTCTAATTTGGAATACTAAGGAACACTCAAAAGACTACGAGATTGGCGCGCAATAAATGTGCGCCCTGTGCTTTTCCGTGAGAGAAGTGAGTGTGTGGCGCAGTAAAGAGATCTGAGGCTGTCCGCTGCTTCAGGATTTTCCCATCAAACGAATTTCCCTTCTTTTAAGTAGCCTTCCAAATTATCTGAAAGATAAGCTTTCATATCTGTTAGGCAGAAAATGTCAAGATTGAAATAATAGTTTTGTGCAGATAAACAGCGAGGGACTGTAATGCAATGATAAGAGATAAAGCCTTCAGTCAGAGCTGATTAAATCAGTTTATAAGACTACTATGAAAGAGGATTCACATTAGACAACTATGCAAGAGATTCAAGTGAACAAGACCTTTTTTTTGAATCCCCAATGTACTGAGTACAAGTTGTTTTCCCTAGCTTTGAGCATCATATGTGCAAATGTACTAAAAGAGTGTGTATTCGGATAGGTTAGTTTCTTAGCATGATAATAGCTGAGAACCACAAATGGTCTGTTTTGACTCTGTAAGGAGGGTGATAAAATTAACTAACCCATTGTTCTTTGTTGGATGTGTCAAAGCACTCTGTGGCAGTCTTTTTCGCTTGCATAAACAATTTGTATCAGCAATTTACAAATACTACTCCTCTGTGCTTTAAAAAGACATAAATACCAGTCTCCCTTTAGATAGTAATACACAGGAATGCAAATTAAATCAACGTTCTATATTTTAATACAAATATCTAAATCAGTCAGTGTAGGTTATTTGCATCCAGGAGACAGCACTCTTTGTTATCAAGTCCACGAATGCCGAGCCTAAACCCAGTGTTCCGTGGCATTCACTCAGAGTCAACTAATGGTCCCAGGTCTTTCAGGCTTCAGAAAAAGTCTGTCACCTTTTGTGCAAAGACAAAAAACAAATCGTTCTGCGAGATCTCCACGATGTCCCCCCCCCCCCCCCCCCCCGGCAGCCAACCTCTGACCTCAGTGAGGCCGTTCTTCAAAACGTACATTCGAAAAAAAATGATCTATTCTTATATTTTAAATATACTGTCTGAATTAACAAAAGAAGGGCACACAGAAAAAAGGGCTGCAAATTTTAGCTTTATTACAGATTTACCCCGCTTTGGAGTGGAAACAGAAAAGTACAGTGCAGTAAATCAACCCAACCCTTCTTGCCCTTGTCCGGCAACTGCTGCCCCCTGTACCCTAGCAGGGGGTACATATGTGGTAATTAAAGCGCCGGTTCAGCATCCAAGTGTCTGTGTGTGTGTATCTGACAAGCACAGGCCCGATACAGAAGCACCTACCACCCCCAAGTGGGGAAAACAGTGCAGCTGCCACAGACCACTTTCTTTTCAGTGCAGCACAAAAGAAAAAGACCCCCTGTCTCCCCTAGAATCCACTCTCACTGCCTGAATGCCAACCAGGGACAAACCTGCGGATCATCTGCCCCAAAACCGAACCCAGAGGGGAGCCGCTAGCACAATAGCCTGCTCTTAAATTAATGTTAAAGCCGTGCCCAAACCCTTCTTCTCGTTTCCAAATATGTAGGCAGAAATGTTTCATCTCTCTGCCCACTAGGCTCAGAGAGGCTTGATTTGGCTTCATGGACATAAGATACATGACAAAGAGGCACATTTAGTTCAAATCCCGCCTGGGGTTCAGAATCTATTATCTATTGAAAACAAGAAAGCTGTTTTTCATAATCATAGCCCAGGACCTACCAATGAAGAAGCAAATTTAATTTCATCCTAAATGTCTTCGTTCATGCATGGGCACTGATCAGATGTGACAGAATTTTTGGGAACTAATAGAAACATCTCAGAACAGTGTAATGTTTGCCATCTTAAGCATTGCCCTAATTTCTCTAAAAATGCAGAAAAACTCAAATAAAAGCATTGACATTGTAGAAAAGCAAAATGTTTGTTTGTTTTTAATATTCCAATTTTCAAATATATTAAGATTCAAAAAAACTTCTATGTTGCATAATCACAATAGAATATGATTTTTTCTCCCTTAAATGCCTTTTTAACCCATTTCTCAGACCCAACTCTAATGTTCTGAACTCAAGACACTAAACGAGCAAAAGGTAGTTGTGGCTGTGGCCATTTTAACCAGGATGCTCGATTGAACATCACTTTGAGCAGAGCAATGGAGCAGAAGCAGGCCCGGCCATTAGAACGATCTCCTAACGGGAAATACGGCCTATTAGAACGATAGTGAGAGGTGCCCGTCACATTCAGTGGCCTTTTCTCTCTGGCTATGAGCAGTGGGTGGGGTAGGGTGCTTGAAGATTTAACAAAATGTGAAAAAGCTAATAATTCTAAGTGAAAGGAGTTCAGTAAAGCAGAAGAACGAAGGCCAGGGCCCTTATGCTTAATTTGTAATGAATAATGGGCCGCTGCCACTTCAGTGAAATCTGAGGAGCCAAGGGAAGAAGAAAGAAAGGATAATGCAGCCAATCATCCAGCCAGATCAAGGTTTGCATGACCTATTGAGACAGCTAGCACGACAAGCTTTTGGTGAAGCGTATGAGGTAGATGCCCTCCCTTCTTTTCTGTTTGACCTTTCCGGCCATAACATAATACTGGCCCACATATATTTCCCAAGACACCTGTACTTTTATCAATGTCTCCTGAGTAAGATCTCGGATGAAATATCATGAAATACACAGCCACCTGTGAGTGAACCCTGATACTTTCAGTAAAGTATCTTGGCAGAAAAAACCAAAGGGGCTTGCGTTTCGCCAACTTGCTTTTGCCCACTCCTGTGCCAGGAAGTGATTTACATTGAGTATAGAACATAAAGCAAGAGCAATTCCATCTCCACATAATTTCACAGTCTGTTATTTGTCAGACTTCTGGAAAAATGGCAAGTTACTTTACACACATAATTCTCCAAATCAATACATTTCCTCGGAACGGTTGTAAAATTGCACGCCGATTACTATCCAACCATTCACCATTCCTGCAAGTACTTATTTTCCTCTTCAATTTATCTGGCAATCATGAAGCAAATCTTTCAAAATGTTTCAGGATTCGACAAAAAGGAAGCAACTTAGTCCATGTCAGCATACTGAAATCTCACCGTCAACCATCACCTGTCCTTAAAGTCAGGTCACAGCTGCTGTTTCCGAGCTCTTGGTAATCTACTAATACAAAAGCATGCACATGGAGCACTTAGAATCAACAGAAGGATGGGGTGTATTATTAGACCGCGCTGGCGAGACCTGTAATCAAGTTACAGGGCCTTCAATTCCCTAACCTCTCCTTGTCACTCTATACAATGGTTTCAAAGTTGCCTGACATACTCCAGCGTGTTCTACAGCAAGGTTACCATCCGCAGGTCAGCAGAAGGGTTTCAGGCAAGGGCACAAACTGTGGTGATGGCTGTCAGTTGTAGAAATACATATTGTCAGTGTATGTAACAGGAAAGATGTACCGTGGGAAATTAGAGTATGGTAGGTGCAGCACGGCCGTCTCCTTGGGGCCACCAGAGGTGACTTGCATGAGGATCCCATTTGGGTATTCATGAGTCTGCAAGACATAAAGTGCGTTCATCTCACATGTACATTTTTGAGCAGTGCAAGGGCGTCATGTTTAGGCGCTGTCGGGGCAGCCCGAGGGACCTTTGGTGGCTGCCTGACACCTCAGCAGCAATATGCTTCACTATGATTCTTATTTTTACCTTCACCTTCTGCTTCCAGAGCGTCTTTGAAAGCACAGCTCGGTGGAGAACGTCACCAGGCGGGAGGGAACGGTCTTCGGCCATTGTCGCAGGGCCTAAACCGTGGTCGCTTTTCTTATGCAAAGGAATTCTTTTCAGCCATCACCACAGAGAACACTAGAGGGGGGATGTTAGGGTTAGTGGTAGACCGAGCAGCGAATGCGGTTATCCAGGCAGCACAGGCTTAAGGCGAGGAAAAAGAAAGGTTTTTATAAAAATCCACACAACATCTCCACTAATCCAGGTTTCACAAACAGTGTCCACTATCAAAGGACTGCAGCCCAGGGGCTTTTCTCTGTGGTCATTTACCCAGAGGCAAAGAAATCCCCTGATATACAGAAACCCAATAAGCTTAAGGGACTTTCAAATTCCCATCTCAACCACACATTTTTCCCTTCCTTCCATCTGATAAGTCTCAAATGCAGTGGAGCAATCTACAGGCCGTAACAATCCATAAAAATCCAATCCATTGTGGTGTACTTTTTATGTTAGGAGCAAACCTTGAAAAGAGAAGCTAAAAAGCTATCGGTTTACGTCACTGTATTGTCGATGGCGACGTGAAAGTGTTCTGTTTGAAGGACAGTGGCCAATTGCAGCTGGCTGCATCGCTGTCTGACTCAATCTCAGCCTTGGCACTATCATCTCAGAATTAAATAAACGCTGCCTAACAGCATATTATGGCACAGTCAATAACTCATTCTCAACAAGCCCACGTACCTTTCCTGCCATCATGACGTATTCAGATGTCATATGCTGTCAGTAATAAAAGAATTTGCTCTTATTGACTTCTTTTTCTTTTCTTTCTTTCCCTGCCAGGAAGTTCAGCATGTGAGAAGGAGTGGGTGTCTGCACATCGGGCACAGGTTCGTGAAACGAGAGCCAGGGAGGCGGAGTGCTACAGCAGCACAGGAGATTCTGCTTTCGAGCCACGAGGCTGGATACTTTATTCATGCTCCTGCCGGGAGTGAGACTACAGGATTCGGGGCTGACTTTGGAGCCTGACTTCAGAACCGAACCGCCCTGGATCTCGCCCTGCTTCGGGAGAGACGGGAGCAGTTCATTTCTCAAAGAGGACTCTCTGATACGCACAAAAGGGTTTGATTAGGACTCGCAACTCTTTTTTTATTTCCTTTCTTTTTGTTTTAGTCCTTTTTTGTGATTAAATTCACTGAAATCGCATGCCTGCACAGGAGAAGGCTGCCTGAGGTCTGTCTGGAAGTGGAGCTGCTTGCTTTATAGGTTTATCTACCATGGCAAAGCCTTTGATTGCATGAACTGTGGACGCTGCAATACAAGACAAGAGGTCAGCGGTACAAACAAGGATCAGTTCAACAGATACCAGCCTGGTCAGGATATAACCAAAGAGACCCCTTTGACAAGACGGACAAACATCTCCTGAAAGAATAGAAAGGAAAGCTTAAAGCCTCATTGGATTTTGGGTGGCAGCAGAGGATTAACTGGCATTTCTAAATCAGGTATGACAAATATGGATGATCTTGCTGTGGTTATAAGTGCCATTTTTTGTAATATTATATATATGCATAAATAGAAGTAATGAGAAAAATTTGAAATTAAAATAAATAGATTAAAGAATGTCTTACATAGGCTTCAATAACCTATGGAAGTAAAGTATAAAATTATCTATTATGTAGTCAAAAATATATAAAAGAAAAAAAACTTAATTATTATATCTGAACATACAATTTTTAATATGGTACATACATATTATATAAATATTTAAATGCATATATAATATATCTTATATATATATATATATATACACACAATATATATTATGCACCCAAATAATACCTAAGACAAAAAATATTAGTTCTATTATATATATATAGATTATATATTCACTAATACCTATACTGCCATGTCACACAAAATTGAAAGGGTGGGTTTTTTGTAAGTGATACAGTTTTTGGGTTGGCGTCATAATTGTTCACGAACCGCTTTTCATTTTTTTCATTTGCTTTCAAGTTGCAATCCTCCAAACTTTTGTAAATTATAATACCCTAAAATCATGCACAAAGACGGGGCAAAAAGACAAGTCAGTTTTACAATATTCAATCAACAAGGCCTGACTGTGTTCTGCCACCAGTTTCAGCAATGAAAAGCAGCCTTGAAATGCACTGGCTAACAGCAGAAATGTGTAAAACAACAAGAGCCTGCGATTACATTACACACAGAAAAAGATAAACCCTCTCACACACAGGCATCTCATTCAAGGAAAGCTAGTGGGTTTAAGGATTTGTTATCTACATCCACGCCTGATTGGGAATATCCTTCCACTTCAATTAGACTTGCTTCTGAACCTCTCAGTCCTCCCTTTTTCTCTTATTTTTTTTTCTCTCCTCTAATCCCTTTTTCCTTTTTTCACTACTTTGTATTGTTTTGATATAAAAATGATTTCAATCAAGATAAACACCCCAGGCATGTTTTGCTACCATAGTTTTTTCATTTGTTCATGTCATTGGAAATGTTAATAGCCTCTTTTCATTAATTCAGCAGCAGAAATATTGTATTCTTTGTCTTAAATTGAATCATTTACAATGAAAGAGGTGCTGCAGGCACCGTACATAAAACAGCAATTAGAGCAGGACACTGCCTTTTCTTCAGATGGCATAAATTTGAACTTTTTCTTTTCTTTTTTTTTTCCTTCTTTTCTTTTTCTCTAAGGGCAACGACCGCAAGGAGGACATTAGCGATGGCAAGCAATTACAAGTCCTTCTTCGTCTTCTTCGTCAGAGCTGGGCTTCTGCTTGGCCTGGCCAATCCGTTGGTGACCTCAGCCTCCTGTCCCTCGCAGTGCCGGTGCGATGGGACTTTCATATACTGCAATGACCGGGATTTGACTTCCATCCCTTCGGGCATCCCAGAGGATGCTACAGTACTTTTTCTCCAGAACAACCGCATCAAAAGCGCAGGGATCCCTACGGATCTACGACGGCTGAACAGTGTCGAAAAGATCTACCTATACTGCAACAATCTGGATGAGTTCCCCACCAACTTGCCGCTGAATGTCAAGGAACTTCATTTGCAGGAGAACAATATCCGGACTATCACCCACGCGTCCCTGGCACAGATTCCTATCATTGAGGAATTACACCTCGATGACAATTCCGTGTCAGCTGTCAGCATCGAAGAGGGTGCGTTCCGGGACAGCAACCATTTGAGGCTGCTCTTCCTGTCCCGCAACCACCTAAGCACCATACCTTCAGGCCTGCCAATGACTATCGAGGAACTTCGCTTCGACGACAACCGCATCTCGTCCATCTCTGAGGCATCCCTGCAGGATCTTATAAACCTGAAGCGACTGGTTCTGGATGGCAACCTCCTGAACAACAGGGGCATTGGGGAGATGGCCTTGGTGAATTTTTTTAGGAGGTTCAACCTGAACCCGCGCCCTCGAACTACAAATCGTTGGGTACGGAACCCCTGACTTCCCCACCCGCCCGCCAAACCTGCCGGGGCCTCCAAGCCTGATAGCTTAAAATCTTTCCAAGACAACCTTCACATCAATCAACAGGTGCCAGCAGTTTTGCCTTTGCTTTTTTTTTCTGCGACAGCTGTACCGTTTGGATCTGTCAGGCAACAACTTGAGCAGTCTGCCCATGGGGGTATTTGACGACCTGGATAACCTTACCCAGCTGCTCCTGCGCAACAACCCCTGGAACTGCAATTGCAGGATGAAGTGGGTGCGTGACTGGCTGCGCAGTATTCCATCTAAGGTCAACGTGCGTGGCTTCATGTGCCAAGGTCCCGATAAGGTCAAAGGGATGGCCATCAAAGACCTATCCACAGAGCTGTTTGGCTGCTCAGACACGGAGATCCCAACCACATATGAGACCAGCACAGTCTCAAACACTTTGCCACCCTCACGACCCCAGTGGCCCTCATATGTGACTAAAAGACCTGTGGTTAAGGGTCCAGAGCTGGGAAGAAACTATCGTAGCACGACGCCGTCCAGTCGCAAGATCATCACGATAAGCGTCAAATCCAGTAGTGCAGAGACGGTGCACATATCCTGGAGAGTATCCCAGCCCATGACGGCCCTGAGGCTCAGTTGGCTAAAGCTGGGCCACAGTCCTGCTTTCGGATCTATAACTGAGACCATCGTCCAAGGGGAGAGAACAGAGTACCTGCTCACAGCTCTGGAGCCCGAATCCTCTTATCGGATATGCATGGTTCCCATGGAGACGAGTAACATTTACCTGTCAGACGAGACACCTGTTTGCATAGAGACAGAAACTGGTTCCCTGAAAGCGTACAATCCCACCACAACCTTGAACAGAGAGCAGGAGAAAGAGCCTTACAAAAATTCCAATCTGCCTTTAGCTGCTATCATCGGAGGGGCGGTGGCCCTTCTGGCTATCATCATGTTGGCCCTGGTGTGCTGGTACGTCCACAGGAATGGTTCCTTATTTTCCAGGAACTGCACGTACAACAAAGGGCGCAGGCGGAAGGACGATTATGCCGAAGCTGGAACAAAGAAGGACAACTCCATCTTGGAGATTAGAGAGACCTCTTTTCAAATGATTCCCATAAATCACATGCCCGTTTCAAAGGAGGAGTTTGTGATACACACAATTTTTCCTCCTAATGGCTTAAGTCTTTACAAGAGCCCGCACAGCGAAAACAGTATCAACAACAGAAGCTACAGAGACAGTGGAATACCAGATTCAGACTACTCTCATTCATGATAGTGTGTGCGGATTACAAAGACGTTTTATTGCAAATGAGTGACTCGGAGACTGCTTGGTCTTTTGAAAAACACTGGATTGAAAAGACTGAGAAAGCATCGTTATGTACATTTGCCATATAATTTATATTTAAGGACGATTTATTAAAAGGAAAAAAGGTTCCGATTGCAGGCCATCACTGAGCTGTCGGTGTATGCTGCCACAAACTGCAATTCTATATTTTAGATATTTGTAGTCATTTGTACTGTACTTCCTTTACTTATGGTTTTAGACCAATTAAAAAAAACTTTGTGCTCTACTGAGATATGATGACTTGTCAACTGTGAAAGTGGGTTTTCATTGCTGTGTTGAACAATCAGATTTTAGAAAACCATGTAGTATAAGCACAGGTCAAAATTATCGCTACGTTGCTGTCAGTGGAAAAAAATAAATACAACAAAAAACAAGGCTGTGAGAATATAGGGCATAGGTTTCATCAAAGGAAATAAAGACACAAGTGTTTTGTTAATTCTAAGGATGGCAAGCACAGACTTACTCCGGTGTCACAGAAACCTCTGGGTTTCTTTAGGAATCCCGGTTTGCCCGTTCCAGAATGTTGCCAGGTTTTACATCACTGCAACGTTTAAGAAGCAGATATCTATTACTTCCTCTCTGCCCTGGAGGAGGCAGCAACAGAGCACAGAATCCTAAATCCTTTGCAAATGAAGCACACAGATCAAATGAAAGGTTACATTGCAGTCAAATCAAAGTGGATGGGCAAAAACACAACATAGAACTCAATATCGCTCGTTCAGCAAAGGGAAACAGCATTTACCGTATCCCTCAGTACAGTTAACCACGTCATGTAAACGTTGCCCTCCAAAAAGGAATATTATGGGCAGAGAAATATGGCATAGAAACACATTTGGGCTCTTTTCCTATTTGGAATTATAAAAAGTGTCCAACCTATTTTTATTTTGTTCATGTATAATCTATTTTTTTTTTTTTTTTTTTATTCAAGCCACTTTTAAGTTGCCACAGTTAAATTGTTCTTTACAACTGAAGACCAAAGTGCATTGAATGCCCTTTGGCCAGTCTTGTATGTGCCTTGATCCAATGCTTATTGTATTTAGCTTTTTCAAAAAAATAAATCAGTGACTTAACTTTTTTCATAAACACTTGAATATGATAGGATACTGGTCATATTGCAAAATAAAAGTGGATAAAACCCCAACTTGATGGTCTCCTTTTCCCCAGTAGTATGATTTCTATTTATTTTTAATCCCTCTAAACTTTGCATATACCATTCTGGTTCTCAAAAGTGTTCATCTAAAGCATACAGAGGCTTCTTCCTAGTGCCGCATCCGCTTGGGGTTCCAAGTGCTCTTTTGTGTGGTTAAACCATATATGACTTATCTGATTGGCCCAAGTGGGAAATATCAGCGAGTACGGCATAGAAGCTAAATGAGGCCATTGGAGAGATGCTGTGCTGGATTTTGATGTGTCTCGTGGCCACAGGGGGAGATGTACGTATATAATGACTATATAGCATTAGGTTGATGGCACAGCCCAAATCACAGTAGGGATCACACAGGTGGCTCACATGAGCACATGGGTATGCATCTACACGACATATATGTGGGCCATGAATTCGAATCAATAAAGCGCCACTAATGCGATTGTTGGCAAAAGTTGCACGCCCTGGATTTAATTTACGTTCAGGGGGCCTCTTCAACCGCAGTCGTGTCCACCTTGTATACTTCCTTCCCATGGTCTATACCACATCAGCTCGATTAGTCCTCTGTGAGCATACGGTTCAGCAAGGGTTCACATATGTGAATGCTGTTGATGTTCCTAACTTGCCTTGTCATTTATTTATGTGGTTTCCTGACTGACGGTATTAGCGAGTTTTAAATGCTGAGTGATGGCCTTGCTAAGTTTCACTCACTTCCTTTCAAATCTGAAGACTTTTTCTTAATTTCAGCCTTTATATTTAAAATTTTTCTGATAAAAGGTGCATTTGTAGTATTGATTTTACCTCTGAAAGGAATGTGAAATGCAGACATATGAAAGTAAACTGTTTGGTATTTTAAAAAAGACATTCAAAATGTAATTACTTTCCATAATACCGTATTACAGTATGTCTAATCCAATGTTTAATCAAAAATCACAGAATTATTCATTATTTCTTCTCTCTCCCTCAAAAAATGTTTCTCCATCTTTAACTTACATTCCCTTTGTAATACTCTTCTGAACATTAATTCAATACTCACACCAGCTGTTGCAACTTACATATCATTCATTCTGGAGATGAGATGTCGACCAGAACTGTAGGTATAAAGCAGCATCAAGCAAAAATGAGATCACAGCAGTTTTAATTATCAAAGCGCACAGGTGTGCGAGAGTGTTTGAGCGTGCACATTCCCTTTATGGATGTTCTGCATGCAGTAAATCAATCTCCAGTTTCCTAACACCATCAGAATTTTTTTACAGCTTGAACTACGGGCAAAACGGCTTGAAATATTAATATCGTGTGCTGTATGGTGAAAGCAAATCAGTTGGACACGAGTGCACACAGCAATTTGTATTCTCCGGTTAGAATGACCTGTTCAGAACACTAAACTTAAGTATTGGGGGAGGGCGAGTTGAGCGGCTGCTACTGGGGGTGACCTGTGGTGACCCTTTTAACACAATGACCTCACCTCTGGGGTCTTTGTCAGCCCATTGTTGGGGCTTACAGATGACCTTATTCGCCCTGGGAAAACCATTGATCAGATCTGATGTCCATGAAGCTGGTGCACACTTGAAATTCTACCTTGAATAGGGCACTTCACTTTAGACAAAAAGACAAAACTTCTTCAATATACCTTAAACTATGGACATAATGGGGAAGAGTTTGACAATATCAGCCTAAATACTCAATAAGAAATTGGACGTTGAATGGTCATCCCATTTGCTGTGGTCAAATAAAGCCATGACTGATCAGGGGTCAGATAAAACAGGTGAAACAAGGGTCACAAGCCTAAAAAGATGAAAAATTAGTGGACAATCTGGATGTTTGACCCCCTTTTAAGCAATTAGTAGACATTTTTCATCTTTTTAGACACCTGGTCCTTTTTTAAGCAAATGGTACACATTTTTCATTTTTGTAGACCTTTGACCCCCTTTTTTATCAACCGGTGAACATTTTTCATCTTTTCAACTTTTGACCGCATTGTAAAGCAACTGATAAACATTTTTCATCTTTTTTGGACTTTTGACCTCCTTTTTCTAAGCAAAGGAACAGTAGAGATCAGGTCAGGCATTGTTATCACAAACAATGACAGACCCCTAGCTCTTTAAAACAATGAATAGTGTGAAAAATAATGCAGCTGCTCTGTTTTTTGGATCATAAAACGTTTATAAGAGCAACTAAAATAAGGTAATGAGAGTTGCTTTTGACAAGAAAGGCAATTACTGGCAAATGCAGAAGCCATATGTCATTCAATTATTTTTAGAGTTTAATTTACCAAAAGAGCCATAAGGGAGCTGACTTTAAAAGCACCATCTTATTCTGATCTCATTTTGTTTCACCTTGCAGGAAGATGTAGTCATCAACTCCTAGCATATCTATTCCCAAGTGTGTGATGTGTTTGCTCCCATTCTGCCTGGCCTCGCGTTCGCTGCAAAACCTTTTCCCACAGCTCAGCGCAAAATTTTCCAAAATAAAATAGCAAAAAAGCCTCCTAATGAGCCATTTGCTTTCTGTTCTTCTTCTGCACCTTGTATTCAGCCCAAGACCTCTTGCACATCAAAGCATTGACCCCTCATTGTATGCCTTTTAGAAACAAAAGAGAAATTGAGGTCAAAATGTCAGGCATAGGGCACCAGTGTGTCCACCCACATGCCTGGACTCTGGCCAATGCATGTGTATGAATCCCATCAACACAGATGATACAGACTAAAGTGTGCTTTCAGAACATGCATAACTATGTGTGCGCATTTGCTTGTTCTTCCGTTTGAAGAGTGTTTCCTATTAATCATCATAGATCACTATGACCTTTCAGTGTTTACATTTGTTCATACAGTTTTCCTCCCTTCAGTCATGCGTAATGCAAACCAAAGAAAGACAGAACAGTTTTAAAAAAGAGATACATTCTCTTTCCTGTAAGCTTGCACTGGAGATGCTGAAACCACAACATAACTGAAGCATGTCTTGAAGAGACAGCTGCGGTCTGGGCTTGGAGCCACGGCCACATGTGCTCTGCTGTCACCACGGTCATGTGGTGAAAAAAATACAAGGAGTCAAAGCAAATGTTTAAAGAACCAGAAGACAGTGGCCAAAAAATAAAGAAAACCACAACTAAAAAAAAAATGTGACAAAGAATGACACTAAAATGCTGAATACTTTGCTTTTAGGGCTTGGGGGGTGGGGATTAATTGTGAATTCAATGAATCTTTTTTTTTTTTTCAAAAAAGTTTTTTGAAAGAGCATTAGTAGAGAGACGTAAATGGAAATTTTAATTGAAATAGCCGAAGTAAACAGAAACTTAATTGAAACTGAATCTCAAACTGAATCAAATCTCAATCTGAAATCAAATTAAATCAACAGCTTGTGAATCAGAATCAATTTGAATAAAAACAAATCAAGAAATCGACATCCAGACCTGGCATGCTTCTCATATTTTAAGACCTTCAGAGCTGTCCTTGGTAGAAACACGGCCACAAGTCAACACAAGTGATGCTTTAAGACATGTTACTTCCAGATACAAAAAGCAATTTGTCTCGGATGACCATTTCTGACAAGACCACCTGAGATGGATCTTAATATCAAGTCTAAATGGGGCCTATATTTCTTTTCTCGTCCTCAATGTACCTCTCAATCTCTCTCTATCCATTTTCCTCCATAATTCTAAAGTTCTCAAACACAAGACTTAGTATTTCTCCTCATTATGACCAACGACCTGAAACTCTGAGGCTGCAACAACTACAATCTCCCATCATCTAAATGAATCCAATTTTTTGCTCGACAGCACACCGCGTGCATACATCTATCTCCCCTTAAAATCATCTGACATTAATACAAGTTAACAAAGGCTCGTCTATTAAGGTGGCAACAGCGAGCGACACTTTGCCAGTGGAGCGGGTTGAATTATTGAACAGGGAAAATGACTTACAACTGAAGTGAAGTGGATTCCTACCTCCAGCCAGCATCTGTTAATGCAATAACAAGCGACAACAACCGATTCCTGCAGGCGAGTGCTGGCTATGATAATTTGATGTAGAGCATCATGTTTTGAGAACGTCCATTTAATTGACTTTACTAGATGAGACATTAATTCCCATCATCCATTAACTAGCTTAAATGATCTTTTAAAAGGTGATATATCTTCCTGTGCCCTTTAGCAGATTTGTGCGGCCCGTTCTCCGCTGCTGCATCGACCCACGGTGGGTATTTGTCCAGAACGTCTGCTTTTGCTGAGAATAATCATTGTATTGCCCCGGAAAGGTCCTGTGCGGTACAATCGTCCTTTACCCCTCCGTGACGGCGGGGCTCCGAGGAACGTGTCGGGCCCAACTTCGATCTGGTTAGCATTCCCGTTTGCGTGAGGGCCAAGGTTTAAATGTCAACAGCGTATCTGCATGCCGGTAAGGCGACCCGCCAGATATACGCAACTGACAGATGGTGAAGACATGCTGTAATGCCAACTGGTGCATTGGTGTTATGTATGCTGATTTGATGTAGCCTACTGATTTGACCGAAAGAGGGAAATGCAATCAGATTATTTCCACACCAATAAGGCTCAGTTTAAATGTCAATGTGTTACTGGTATGGAAATAAGAAAGAATT
The DNA here is from genome assembly GCA_018155175.1 of Sinocyclocheilus anophthalmus. NCBI lineage: Eukaryota > Metazoa > Chordata > Actinopteri > Cypriniformes > Cyprinidae > Sinocyclocheilus > Sinocyclocheilus anophthalmus. The sequence goes on from JADLZN010007042.1 coordinate 23,509, forward strand.
TTTGTTCCACCAAAATTGCAACAGTTCACTTTTTTTATTTAATTCTTCACTAAAAATCTACTGCCTGATGAAAGTGAAACACCTTCAGAGAGCCTGGCGACTGCCAGTGGGAGATTATCTGAAAAGGACCAATCAATAGGAGTTCTCTTTAGATTTTAAGAAAACTGGCGGATAGAAGACCTGCTAAAGGTCAAATAAAGCCACTGGGTCTCAATACTCAAGTGCTCGTGATATCAGAAAGGTGACAGTCATTATTCAGCATCAAAAGAGCGACAGAAGTTACCTTCTTAAAGCGGATTTAAACCTCTATTGTTAGTTGGTCAGAAATATTTTACAGGATTGGCTTAACCTTATTAAGTAAGGAAATAATAAAATTAACTTTAAGAGAGAAATCTATTATACAACTTCCAGCCTCAAATAAAAGTTGAGGTGATGTGAGAAATTGCGAGCCTTGGCAGTTCTGTGGTGATTATACCAGCTGCAGTTGTGTCTATCAAGTTCAGTTGCAGTGTCACCTGGTTTATTAAAAAAAATGAGGTAAGGAATTGAACTCCAGTCACACTGTCAAAACTGTACCACAAAACTGCTGTGCATAAAATTATTAAGCTGTTTTTGGTCATGTCCAGGTCCAGACAGTACGAGAAAATTGTATCTTAAACAAAAATTCCACTGAATGGATTTAATCAATCATTGTAATGCTTTAATGCATTTTACTATGCATTATATTGGAAAACAAGCCAAAACATTTAATTTATTAATAACACTTTTTTTAGTAAGTTTGATTTGCTAATGCATTAGTTATGGACTTACAATAAACAATTATCTTACAGCATTTATTAACTTAGATTATTGTAATTTGTACATATTAATAAAAAAAATTATATTCCATGCTGCTTTAAAAAACAATTAATATTACGTGATATTATGAAAATATTATTAGCATTAAAATCAAACCAGATTAAACAATGAAAAATAGCATATAAATAAATTAACTAACGCAGATTAATAAAACCTGTAAAATATTATGTTTATTGTAAGTTCATGATACCTTATGCACTAATTAAACATCAAAGAATTTACCTTATAATGTTACTTATTTATTTAATTCACCATTTTAAATGATTTCCATTTGAATTCTTGAAGTATCTACTAAAAGGATTTTTGGGTGCATAGATTCCATGTGGGCTTGCTTGTGACGCGTCTCATTTAGGGCACTAAACAAGTAGGGAACGCCACTGTCCTCCACTTAAAAGATGCATGGCGCACCTGAGTTCTGACTCGAGAACTTCTTAAGTGGAATGACTCAGTGCATTAAGAAAATCCTCCACCATTATGGAGCAGGAAAAACATTTGTCATCACGAAACCGGACACTTACAAAGAAACCTTATTGCTCCATTTCTTATCCTGAAAAACATCACATAAATGAAAACTTGGAGTGATTTTAGAAACAAAAAACTGGTTCAGAGGGAAAAGTAAAGCCAGAGGAAAAAGTGCCATGTGGATTCTAAAGGGCCAGTATGACAGTATGACCTTCTGCAGGAACCGTGAGACTAACACCACTTCCCTACAGGCCCTTCTTACACAACACTTCAGTCGGCATCAATGCACTTACACTTAACTACAACACAGGCCTGTCTTTCCCTGTGGCCTCTGCGGCTCTCTTCGGGATGATCTGGAAGGAGGTCTGGCTGCCTCCACTGCGTCCTGGACAATCAGTGGTGTCAGCAGGCTCTAAATACTGGCTGTCACCATTCATCTGAACATCGGTGGTGTCACAACAACACCTCAAGGTCTCTGTATCACTGCCCGTGCACTAAGTGAGGAGAGTTGGGTGCTGTGTGCTGAATTAGCTCTGAGTCCGAGTTTGCTAAAGGTCAATATGAAGATTTACAGTATGTCAATAAAACTCAAATAACTTAGGTAGACAAGATTATTTAATTATAGGCGCTAAGGCAGCTTGTGATATATATATATTTTTTTAATGTATACTATCTATCTGTAACACTTCCAGCTAAACCTTTATTATTTTGATTAATATGACTGTTTTAAATGGTACAATTGTGTTACTGATGGTAAATAATAATAATTAAAAATAAATTATGCATGTTATTTTTTAACTCATTAAAAAAAAAACACAAATAAAACGTAAAATTAAATTACTGTGAATGTTTGTATCTTTTCTACACATGAAAAAGATTTGCCATAGGAACATTAAATTACTGTGGATAATTTATCAAAATAATTTACTTTTGAAAGCTTTTGTGTAACTCTCTTTAGATTATAATTACTGTACTTGCTAACAATACACTGTGTGTAAAATGTGCCACTTCTGCTTGAATTGGATGCAAATTGTAACTATTGTTCTGGGCATTTATTATTGAGCAGGACAGCCTGGATCAACTGACAGGTCTAATGTCAGCCTCGGTCGCCCACACAGGAGAACAACCAGCTGCTGATTTGCCAAAGTTTACAGAGTATGTGACACCAAATCTTTGAAAAGTGATCGGTTTTATGGTTGTTTGCATCAACATTTATTTTTCACAACATTTAGCCAAGACTGTTTTACCATTCATTAATTAATTAAGTTACCACAGTTCACTTACCCCGAAAGGTCATGTGCAAAAAGCTGATCAATTGTCTAATGGGGTGCTTCTTTTGACAAAATGCACTCATAGTCCACAGTCAGGCTTAACTGAAAAAGTTCATCCACCACTGACTGAAATATGAAATATAAACTGCATTTTGTCTGTAGTCCTGAAACTGGACATCATATGTCCCTTTTAGGGACTCTCCTAGACAGGAAGAACATTTAAAACGATCAAATCAGGTCATAAGTGTACCATGGAAAGATTATATTACAGTATCCAAGATACAAACAACAAACCAATTATTTCCCACCAAGCAATTCTTAAATATTACGAGAACAAGGTTAATCTGCATGTTTGTGAAGTAACACTGTAGAAATTTCATTTTCAATTTCTCAAAAAAATCTCGCAAAGCTACTGCAATCCAATGATCCACTAGAAGAGTCTAAGGAAATAAGCCGGTCTAATCCACGTCTCTCTGCTGCTTAAGACCTTCCTATGACTGCCTATCCCAGATGACAAACCTCCGAGTCAGGACAGTCCCTAAATGGACACACAGACGGCTTAAAAGTGACAGAGGACCGTTTACAGCGCCATTCTCATGGTCTGTCCATGCATTCTTTAACACACATACACTCGCTCAGAAGGCCACTGTTAAATGAACATGAGGAGATGACAGGAAATGAGGCGCCGCTCGCTGGCAAAAAAAGAACTCCATTACAAATCTCTTTGGGATCATTTGGCCATGGACAAAGCCGGTGGCGTGCAATTTGACTCTTTGATGTCGACAGTCAAATACTTTCTCTGACCCCCGGTGAAGACCAAGAATAGATCGCAGAACGAATAAAATGAAACACACACTGGCCATTGAGCCGTAAAGACACCAATCATGATAAAAGCAAAATGATTAGTGATTTAATACAAAAAAAGGACCGGTAATCTCTAAAGAGACATATTAATGACCACAAGGCCATTTCGTCTATGGCATTAACCACCCCCCCCCCCCCCCCACACACACACACACTCACTCACTCTCACATGAACAAAAGTTCTTGGACTCTTCGAGCTGAACGGGAGCTGAGATAAAAGGCTGGACCTGCTGAGATTCTGGATGCATTAAAAATGAGGTCAAAATGCTGATGATGTAATAAGACAAAAGCTTCAGATTCTAGACATGAATCTTTCCACTGCCAACTTGCACTGTTACAATTATATTTCAAGTGTCATCCAGGCCTGTGAATAATAGAGATGCACCGCAGGCAATTCACACGAGGGAGGGTGTATTCTAGTGCTTCCTGCACAAATGTGATGAGCTAAAAAGAGTAGGTGTCAAAAACACAATAAATAGACAACATTAGGAATACACAATTCTTAAAGTCTGACACAATGAACTGATAATAGTTTTCATAATTTGATAACCAATACAGATTTTGCCTGACTAAACTCTAAACTTAACTAAAAAGAAGAAATGAACATTATAATCTACAGTATGAAGAGTGCACATTATTTGCTAAAGACTATACATTTAACAGTGTTTACAATATATAGCATTAGTGTTAGTAAGATTAACATCATGCGAGCATTAGATGATGACAAAAGTAGTCTAAAATGTGAAAATAGGGAAAATGATCACGTGCAGTTAACTATCCAATATTACCCATTACAAATAAATAAAAAAATATATAAAACATAGCAAATAATAATTTGTCTTTTCTGTGTGTCCTGGCTGCACAGAACAATAAAGAATTAATTATTCAAGTCAAAAGAATCTCTCTTTCTCAAAACAAACAAAAAAATTAACAAGTTTTTAAAAATACACAAAAGAGTTTTGTTTTCATGGAATTACCACAAAAAAAAGAAAGCTGAAAACACTGGTGTATTCATATGAAACATGAAAAATCATGTCAGTGGGGACAGGGTAGGAGAGGAAATAGTGAAGTTTTGAGCGTCCACAGGGGTAAATGAGGTCAGGAAGCCTGACTATTTAGGGGTGACAGCCTGTTGCTGATAAGCCAGAGTATGGACGACAGGAAGTGGCACAGCGTTCATGGGCGCAACTCATCTCAGTTTGTCAATGAGAAAATCTCCCTCTTTCTGAAGGAGGTATTTCTCTCTAGGGACACTGGGAGTGTAAGACAAGCCTTAAGTCATTATACGGTACATATAGTACCATACATAAATATATATATATATATATATATCTCTATATATATATATAGATATATACACACACACATAGATATATAAAATATATATATACACACACACATATATATAAACATTTATAATTTATAATGTGTATTATATACACACACAATATATTATATATAGTACATATATATATACACACACAAACAGATATAGAGATATATATATACACACACATTATATATATACCCACACACATATATATATATACACACAACAAATAGATAATACACACAAATATATATATACCACACACACACACACAAACATATATATCTATATATATAGATATATATATATATATCTGATATATATTATATACACATCATATATATACACATATATATATACAACACATTAGATAACACATATATATATACAGTATATATACAGTATATACAGTATATATACACACACACACAAATATATACACACATATATATATACACATATAATAGAAAAAAATCTCTTTTCTGTTATGCTCACATTAGCATTTTTTCTCCCTCCCTCTTTTCTCAAGGAGTGAGAACATGACAACAATACAAATCCTGTCTGGGGCTTGGAATGAAATTTTAATATTTTGCCCAGATTTTTTTTTTCCCGTTGCTAATTATTTCCCTACACTAGTATGCAGACGTTCCATTTAAACACAAACTAAAATGAAGTTCTGCTCTCCTCAGTTTTGGAAAACTCTGCCGGGTTGCCTGGCAGGCCCGTTCTTCATTTTCAATTAATAAGCCGTACTATTATTAGCAGGAAGGAAAACTGGCTTTGTATTAATGGCGGCAGCGTTGTAATGAAACATTAAATATCTGCTCACAAGATGAAGCTCTGAAACGTCAGTTGAAAATGGAAACGGACGTGATTTGTGTGGAACAGGTTATGAAGGCACACCTTTGATCAATGAGGTGATCCAGAACTTGAGTAAGGTTCTATAAATGTTTGCCTGAACTGCCTAAGGAGAGATGAGCGGGGTTACAAATCTAGTGTCAGTCTAACAATAGATCATTTACATTTTTTCCCCACCACAAAAAGATAAAGCTCTCGCCCCGTGTCCCTGCCCTTCCTTGTTCCTGTAAGGAAACATCTTCCATCTATAATAAACCGATTTTATATGTTTCCTGTCTACGAGCGCCATCCCTAAACCTCAGTTTCCTGTGAGGCTCCTCGACACAATGCTTTGTGTCCCTCCACCCAGCCGACCACTTCTGGAGCAAGAGGTTCACGTGACGGGGTGTCTATTTTGTCCTCGTCACCAGTGGCTGACAATGTCTCCAGGAGTTTGGTCATTAATCATGCCTTTCCTATGTGTGGCGACACGACAACAGTGGGGGACTGAGGGGAAGGTGGGTGGTGTCTAACGTGACACGGGCCGTCCCACCAAAGCCCTATGAACCTGTATGAAGAGGTCCGTCACATTCATGCTTACCAGGTCACTAATCGAATTACGTCAAAAAGGCGAGAGAGCAGAAGGCACCAAATTCATTTAGCTATTGTAAGGAGGCCAAGACCTCCACTGGGACCTCAGCAAACAGGGGTCCCTCTTTAAAAAAAAAAAGGAGAGGGAAATTATGCACGATTATGTGTAGGCAGTCAGTAACTTTTTGTTGTGGACATTGGTGCCAAACGAAAAGAAAGCGCTATGCAAATTGATCTTGTAAATCTAGTTTCTAACTCCTGCACTTTTCCCTCCCTCCTCGCTCATTTTCATAAGCCAGATGGCCGTGGTTTTGGGCTAATTCACTTAGCCAAGCATAAGTAATTCCTCACATATATGCATGGCCAATCCATTATTAGATAACGCACAAAAAGAGCAAATACGCAGTTCCATTCAGGGCGGATTCATCCATCTATCATCGGGGCCGGAGGTGGGGAAATAAGTCTCCTATAGGTCAGCAGGCATCGTGCTTTGGCACACGGTCCGTCCTGCAGGGCCTCGGGACCCTAGCTGGAGATCGGTTTAATTATCCCTTCGATGACAGAGAGAACGATGGCAGGTGAGAGGAGGCGGGGGAACGCAGATGAGGGTGGAATGCCGGAGTGTCCAACAGGGTCCGGCAACCACACAAAAGTGTGGGAGCCGAGGAGTGTTTTTAGATTCATGAGGGCAGCTCACGCTTGCATTTCTCCACTGTCAAACAAAAGGACAGCTGGAAGAGTAGAGAGTAACATATCAATCTGTTTTAATGATAATGTGTTCAAATATTTCACATTTGGAAAGCTTTGAATATGTGTTTGACAGATTGAATATTGCAGGGCTCCAGACTAAAATGCAACAAAAATAAAATGTGCGATAGGGATGGGCGATATGGGCTTTAAAATATATCACGATATTTCTGGTATTTATTACGATAACGATATCAATGGCGATAATGGTTTCTTTTAAGAAAAGTATTATCTTTCCTATTTTTACCCAAAATATGGTGAGCATTAACCTCCTGAGACCCTGCATCCTCATATGAGGACATTATATTTTAGTGAATTTCTCTGAGACTATACATGCCACAGTTTTAAGTCTGGATGTCCTGTACAGAGCACATTCAGGGCTTTTCAGAGATACTAAATGTTTGGATGCTTCACTACGACCACCCCCTCTCCTTGGTCTTCAAAAATGTCTGAGATTAATTTAGTGACACTCTTATGGAAATATGATAATGGAAACAGGAGGATGATTTCATACATGTCCTCATATGAGGACACCGGGACTAAAAGCATGTTTATTACGCATTTTGGGAGACACAACAAATGAATAGGGAAAGAAAATATATTTCAATATCCCTATGAAATATTATATATTATTATGAAAAACTGTCCAATTACTACTCCCATTATTACACTACTTTTTTCAACATGCTGTCCCAACAGCAACACATTAATATGCAAATTAGATACAGTTTATAGATGCATTATATATAATGAGAAAACCTGTTTGTGGACAATTTACACACATTTTGCATGAAGAAAAATGGCATATCAAATCATTCTGTTATAACATAGTTAAGAATTATCTTTATACAAAGTTTGGTAAAAAAGAAACCTGAAAACTAAACATGTATTGGTGATTTAAAAAAAAAAAGCAATTGTTTTTGCCTATGCATGTTCATTCATGTCTTTTTTTTTTTTTTTTTAAGCAAATTGAGTCCCGAGTCCTTACCCAGGACGTAGAGCAAACTTATGAATGGAAATATTTTTTTTTTTACATTTTTTAATGCTCTAGTCTAAACAATGTAATGACATAAAAAAAAAATGTTAAATCTTAAATGTTTTGCCGAGGGTCTTAAAAGGGGCATATGATGTTGCTAAAAAGAACATTAATTTTGTGCATTTGGTGTAATGAAATGCGTTTATGCGGTTTAAAGTTAAAAAAAACAATTTTCCACATACGGTACATTATTGTTTCTCCTCTACGCCCCGCCTTTTTGAAACAAGTCGATTTTTACAAAGGAGCATCGGTCTGAAAAAGCGAGATGTGCTGTGATTGGCCAACTATCCAATGCATTGTGATTGGCCGAACACCGCAAGCGTGTGACGGAAATGTTATGCCCCTCACATAATGTTGATGCTGTGTCCGGCCGGAGCGATGAGACATAAATATTAAAACCCATTACAAACGAGGCATTTGTTGCATCCAGTGAAAAACAAAAAAAACCAAAAAACCCCCCCCCCCCCCACCCCCCCCAAAAAAAAAACTGGGGGGGAAATATTTAATGATTATAAGCTTACGTCTTTTACGCGCTGCGTAAACATAAATCTCTGTCTGCATTTGTGATTGGAGAAATGAAAAACAACAAGCCTACTCTACACTGCTCAGAACTTGCTTTTGAATCATCAGTGGCAACGAAAAACACAGGGCCTAGCGTGAGCGAAAGCCCCGGCTTAGCGTGCACTGAGGACGGGATAGAGTGAGCTGAGGCGGGGCTGGAATCTGCTTCGATCCACAGCGCGAAAGTGATGTATTTCCTCAGCGACCAGCACGGATCAGCTCCAGGCATGACGAAGCGGATATCGTCCTCTTTTGGAAGACCAAACAAAGTAGTTTTGCTTTCACAACGAAGCACACAGTGTCTTCACGACATGGCTGCAGCGTCAACAATACTACAGCGAGAATAAAAGTTACGCCCTCTTTCTTTGCGTGAACATTTGGGCAGGGTTGCTCATCTTCCCACATTGTGACGTAGGTATGTGGGGGCGTGTTTTAGAACGAGCCGTTTTAGGTAGGCGTGGGTAACTCTTAACTTTTATAAAGAATAACTCTTTGGTTTTGAGACTTTAGTTTTTGCAACTTTACAGATTTTCTTTATGCACCAAGAGCTTGTAACACTCCAAAGAGAAAGTAAAAATTTTAATCGCATCATATGACACCTTTAAGAGGTTAATGAGGTCACACGTAATGTAAAGACCATATAATTCATACTGGAAGCCGGAGGGCACTCTTGCACAGAAACTCCACATATCCATAGCAGAAGAAATACTACTGATGATGCTCCAGGAAGGTATCCAGTTATCGCTGAATAAAACGCACAACGGAGGTAGAGACATTTTAACTGATAAAAATTGAGGAAAATAAACATACGACTGCACAAAATATGTGGTTTATCTGTGTTCTTCAATCTTGGGTATTTTTATAAGGAAAGTATATTTATAATGAAATGTTAATCGACATGGCCTTTATCACTGTATATAATGCTATCACTCTGTAATATGAAACCACGTCTGGTCACAAAAATAAGTATTTCAAACACTCAACTATGTTATTAAGTTAATTTGGAGAAAAAGCATGTCAATAAATTATATCTTTGTTGGACAACAGTTTTGTAAACAGGCTCATACACATGCAAAACTGTATCGCACACGTGCTACTGTAGTACATTTATTCAGACTGATTTTTTTGTGCACTGTACAGCCCTAACCAAACCAGTTACAGCTCGAGCTCCTCATTTAGCGATATAGGCTACTCCTCCTCAATTTCACGTCCGCTTTCCGTGATGTCGCTCTGCACTGTCGCACATAGAAATATGTTAACAACTAGACTTTACCGTTATTATCGCAGGAAGAATAATTCTTATCGTGGGGAGAATTTTTACTGGTATATCGCAAACGATAAGATATCGCCCATCCCTAATGTGCAACAATTATTTAAAATCTATTCACCAAATGTAGCAGAAAGTTTTCGTTCTGGAAAACTTTGTCCCTTGATGTTATATTCAATAAAAAAAATTATTAATAAGTAAAAAAAAAAACGTATTCAAAGTGACAAAGTAATATTGTAATATTATAACATTAAAATAATATTGGCCAATGTTTTACACATATATTAATAGGTTTCATGTGACGTCACACAGTGGCGCGGCCGCCATTTGTAGGACCGAATTGCAATTCCGTCAATCTGCTGTGCTATGTTCTGGGCTGTGATAACAGCAAATCACAATGGATTATTTACTGGATTATTGGATGCATGGGATTCTTTTGATTAAATATTTCTCGTAAGCATAGATGCGTTTTTACATTTTAGTATTTTAGTTAGCAAGTTCATAATGAAACTTGCAAAAGGTTCAATTTTGCGTGCAAGACTGCTGATTTGCCAGAAAACTTTTGTTATGCTTCAACTAAAGCTAATAAATCAATGAGATGTTTTTTTGATCTTTGATCTAAGTACAGTTATGAGTCTAGAATGTTTATGCTGCACTAAACTTTGACAAACAACACTCCAATCCGCAAACAAACAGATGAAGAAGAGGAGGATGATGATGGTCCAGCGCATACAAAGAGAAAGGTTTGTAGTTTTAGTTTCCACATTATTATTTTTTATGAATGTAACTGAATGTAATTACTTCAAGGATGTTAGAGTGAAGAGGATTTGTTTGTACTATTAGTATTATAATTCTATAGAAGAACGTTCTTTTCAAATAATCTCAGTTAACTAAATATATAAGTTAGTTGCAGTGATTTTTACGATGACAATGTACTGCAATCAAATTTATATGCATCAATATGTCTGAGATCATTTGAGGTAGCTGTGTCCTGCTTTTACAGTTGCTATGTAAGCAGACTTATATGTACAGGTGTTCACCAATACCAAAACACATGTAACTGACTACAACAAAACAGAATCACAGTTTGTTGCTACTTCTTCACTTAGCATGTAGAGATGTACAGGAATAACTGAAATATTTCTCTTAAATGTGCCACAAATATTTTTTAACCTACACTGTAAAAAATGACCGTGAATTTAACGGTAAAAGACTGTAAAAAGGCTACAGTAAAAACCTGTTAAATGGTTAACGGTAAATTCCCCTACTATATACGGTGAAAAACTGTATTGGACATTACATGTAATTTTACGGTAGTATACCGTTTTGGGAAGTGAAAAAGACTGTATAAAAAAAGCCTGTATAATTTTACAGTGAATAACCGTAAATTTACATTCCCAGAATTCCCTGTGTTACATTCCAAATTTGATGTTTTTTTGTTGAAATAACTACGTTTCTTCTTAGTTTTTTCTTATCAGTGTTGTATATTAGGGTTGTGTGTTACACCTACTGTTATTAATTGAATGTTTATTGCATTATTTCAGTTTCATGTGTGTTACCATGATGGTGTTTAGTGTTTGTGTGAATGACACTGTGCACCTTCTATATATGTTATTATTTAAAAGCTGCTTGTGATGGGCTTTGGCTCATCATGTGACTCTCATCACCATCTGCTTTTGGTGTTTATCAGTGTATTACAAAGGTACAAAAAAGATTTCAGTACTTCAATAGGTTGGTGTATTAACATTATTTCAGTTAATGAAATTACGGTATTTAACTGTAAATTTAAGTTAAAACTGTAAAACCTAAAATGTTGCTACCGTATTTGTAAAATTCCGGCAACCACCGCTGCCAGTTTTTTACCGTAAATTTTACATAATTTTATTTACAGTGTATGTTTTGTAGTAACCAAGAGAAGTGTCATCGCAGAAGGAATGGCAGAAGTTCCTCAGATACCTGTGAACACAGAGCAGTGCTTGGAGTCAGACAGTGGACATCATCTTTATTATACTTTTCTGACTGGACTGAGAATGCGAAACTAAGTTCAAGTACATGTCTGCACTGACCATGATTATACTATATAATGTTTTCTGCAACAATTGGGGGGAATCTTAACTGAAGAGACAAACTGACCAGTAGGAAGCTATGGATCTATTGAATGTGTATTTTTCAAGCATTTTATTGTGGCATTCACGGTTATTTTTCTGCACAGTGATGACTAGCGAAAAGTGTTTCTACTAATTTACTTAAAAGTATAGTTAACCCACAATTCTGTCATCATTTACATTATTACATAAATTCCCCCTAATTTTTTTTTCAAACCCCTGACTTTTGTTTTTCTGCAGAACTCAAAAGAAGATACTTTGAAGAATGCTGGTACTCAAAACCAACAGGTTTGTCACGTGTAGACGACATAAAGGGAGTAAATGATTTACAGTTTTCAGTAAACTCTTTAATTGGGATAATACACACTTTAAATTTCAATCATACTGGACACAGCCACTTAATGTGCTAGAATTAAATGGGTAAATAATAATATGTTTTTTGCTGTAATTGCATGGTTTTGTAAATATATCGTCTTGTAAATAAATGTTCCTCATGCCAGCTTGGTCAAGCTAGTTATTTGATGGATTTTAAAATTGCTTTCATAATAATTAGATGTTTATAGATTTGTTAAGTCATGTTATTTATGTATTATAATCTATATAATTAAAATGAAAGCAAACGTTATGTCTAGGTAACGTTATTAATTTTAAATGAAACATTAATGAACAGTACAGAGTAGATATAGAAATGCAACTGTGCTAAGTCTGGCGTGCTGCGCAACGGGCCGAGTCCGGCTTGGATGAGGCAGTGTCGGCAAGTTACGGCTGTTGCATTTGGCCCGGTTGATTCAGCCCAGAATCTGAAAGTGAGTACACAGGCATCCAGGCGGGTTGCGGCAGATGGATCCGAGCGATGGACAAGTTTAGCAGGTTTGAAAAATTTAACCTGTGGGGGGGGGAGGTGGGCGGGGGGGGGGGCGGGTGGGGGTGGAGGGGGGGCGGGGAGGGGGGGGAGGGGGGGGGGGGGGGGGGGGGGGGGGGGAGGGGGGGGGGGGGGTGGGGTGGGGGGGGGAGGGGGCGGGGGGGGGGGGGGGGGCGGGGGCGGGGGGGGGGGGGGGGGGGGGGGAGAGAAAATGGTCGAGTGTACGGAGTGAGGGATTGTGTTGAGGTATAAACAGTCTATCAGCAAACGTCAAGTTGGTAAGTTTTCATTAGACTTTAGTGGAGTCAGCAGTTCGCTTGACAGTAAATAAGGATCTAATCCTAAAATATCTTCTTTTTTTAAAATACCATAGTTTTTCCATTGTTGGTGAAGTGTTATTTTGGTTTCCGATCACCAAGGAGAGGGTACACAAGGTCCTAAAGATGGCGGCCGGCAACAAAAAAAGTAAAAAGTAACTGAAACCAGATGAAAAAAAAAAAAAAAATACACAGAAATATAATAATTTAGTATACTAATAGGAATTTTATATTGGTGTATATTAATTACCATATGTTTATTAATACATTTTATATATTTACACATTTAATATTACATATTATTTTACTTCATACATAAGGCTATGCACTATGAACTGAAACAACCACCTTTGTCAATCAATTCTCTAATATATCATCTAAAAAATAATTCGCTCTTAAATGTTAATTTTAGGAGCTTTGTCTTTGTCTGAAGCCCTGAATTATCAGCGATAAAATGTCTTTTTCTGTGCAGGTCTGTGTGAGCTTTAATTTTACAAAGGTTTAATTTGAATGTTAAGAAGGCTCAAATTGAAATAAATGCAAAGAAACTGTTCATATTGTCCTCCGAATGATTAAATAAAACCTTAAGTGACTTGTCCATTCATGTTTTACAGCTACAGCTGGTTTCATGATGCAGAGTGTACAAGCTGAGGAGAAAATAGGAGCCGGCCAGCTTCGCGTTCACCTATATGTCTTTGGCATACTAAACAGGCTGAAGGTGAACTCTAGTGACGGACTCCAGATGAGAAAAGGCTACGTCTCACTCTTTTCTCCTTTGAAGCTGACTGACGCTGACCTTCAATCCGTGTGCGTGCGGCCTTGAGTAAAAAAAGAAATTCAGCTGGAAATGGCGCACACAATTGTTGTTCATAGTGTGAATGGCCAGATTGACAAGACACTCGATCCGTTCGTCAATGCCACGGATATCGATCACATCGAAATCAGCAGCAGAGTTTGCAAGACGTCCAGGCTTTCCCATCACTTTAATTAACAGCTTCAGCATTGATCAAACAGTGAGGAAGCCAACTGAACAGATGCGTTTCATTAGAATGTGCCCATTAGCCTGTTTTGAACAAGATAACGTACGTTGAGGGAGCTGAACAGACTAGACAGACACTAATGAAAACCATCAAAATGAGTCATCTGTTAAAACAGAAGCATGAACAAAATGGACAAATTCTCAATTCGACTGCCATTGGCAGGCCAGAACCATCTCAATCCTAGAAGATACTCAACCTTGACTGTCCGACATTTACGGGCCTCTCCGGAGAGCCTCTCCAGGAACGAGCGGCTTCCAACAACCCAATGCTGTGGGGCGTTACCTGACAGAGACAGCCAATGGGAGCATGAGGCCTCTTTAAAAACACACCGTTCCACAAAAACAGGAGTGCGAGGTCACACTTTGCTAAGGGGTAGAGAATGACAACAGATGTAGCAAGTTGGGAACAGACACTGGAGCCAACAACAGCAACAGAGGGCAGGAAATAACAAAGTGCGCAGATGGGAGAGATGACAAGGTGCCTGATGTGTTTAAAGCACGTTAGAGTTGTTGAAAGAAAGAGCCAGCAGTGGGACTGCGAGACAGAGTCTTGGGAACTATCAGAAAAGATGAGGCAAATGCGCTAATTTCATTTCAGAAAGTTTATTTCACTTGAACCTGGAACTAAATTTGGTCATTAATATTTAGTATTTACAGTAAACAATGTTAAAAAGTAAAAATCAGCATACAGAATAACACAAGACCCTTCAACTCACTCAAAACCTCATAAATCTTCTCCTTCTAATCGTTAATGCCCAAACATCAGACCCAACACCTTCACTAACACACTGTGTAACTCCATTAAAAGGTTTTGTTAAGAGGCGGCTGTAAATCTGTGGCGTCTGAGAGGCTCCTGATGCCCAGGCGCCAACTGTAGCCTTGCAAGGATGTTTTCCATCAAAAGGCCTCCTGGGGAGGTTCGCACAGTGCCATATTCAAGGGCTTTGTGATCCATTAGGCTGCCAGAGAGCAGCAAAAGCGCTGAAGGAGTGCAAGCGTCTCCTAGTCGTGTCCACCCCCCACCCCGCCGAAAAGCTGTGAGATCAGTTACTGCAACATCCATCTGAAATCCGTTTCTGCAAACACCGTCATCACTAATTTATGGCTGGGGAGGCCCTCGGAAACTCATACAATTACTACTGAACAAAGAGCTTTACTTCAAACTGCAATGATGATTTAGGCCCAATACACCCTCGGAGCAGATATTTCCCATTAAAAGCCCATTCCAAAGGCTTCCAGAGGACATAAGTCAATAGTTTAATGTTTGCAAGTGCAGTCATTCTTAAAGCCCTTGAAAGAAAAGGTACGCACTGTGAGATTCTAATAGAATTGATTAAAACATAATTCAATGGAAAAGTATTTCTAAAAGCAGATCTGGCTTTGTTGATTAAAGTACCGCCGTAAGTTATAAAGCTCTGGCTTCTTCCATCACAATACTTTGATCGTGAATATTTATGCATTAGGAAAATCATTAATTGCACTCGTTTCAACAGTAGATTATTGAGAGGAAGACCAGACCTCAAATCTTTTTCTTTGAGAGGAATGAATCAAAACATGACCTCATAATGCACTCACTGCTAGTCATTAAAAGTGCCCTGTTGAAAACCGCAGTCTTGATTCAAACACCCTTTCACAAATGAGAAGACAACTGAAAATACCCTGTCTAATATCATTAAAAAAAAATATTCATCACAAATTGGTATAACAATTTGAGTGAAAGTTAGATTTTCTTTCAATTGAAAATAAATAAGAAACCACAATTCATCCATTTATTCAGTAATTTATTTTTTATTTTATTTTTTTTTTGATTTATTAAATATTTGATTCCATGTAGTTTCCATTTTTTGGACCCCATCATATTTTGAGTGTTTCATGAATTAAGGTCACCAAGGTAAGCAACATTAAAAGCCATTGAATGTTTCATCTACCCATTTTTTAAAGAAAGGTTGACTGAGGGGTTTGGGTAAACTAAATTTAGACAGATAAAAGTGATCCAACTTGTGCACTAGGCAATACCTAAGAACCAAAAAGTGATATCACATTTAAAGATTGAGAGAAAACTGAAGGAGAGCTTGCCTAAAACAGACAAAAGAGGCTACAGCTTCACAGTTTATGAGAACAAATATAACAGTAAAGGCATCAGTAACAGCACTTGTAAAACTGCTTTGTGACCTTGTAAAACTGTATATTCACTATTCTTCCCATTGGATATTTTGATAAGTTCTGATGTGAAAATACACAGCAAGACAGAATGTTAAACAAGCAGCATTGAATGAAAAATGTGAGTGAGATGCATATTAGACACTCTGGTAAAATAGGGCTAATAAAACTCCATTCAGGTGAACAAATGCAGTCATTTCAGTTAATAATAGATAAACACCAGGTAGAGGTGCAGAACGGTTGGTACCGAACAGATCTGGTATTCACAATCTCTCCCAGGGTAATCCATATCGATTTGACAATGGAACAAGAAAAGGGTTTGTTCTCCATCAGGGCAAAACACTCAAGACAGGTTATTTGCAAGTTTCATTGTTCTGAAGATTCCCGGGACAAGATGAAATGAGGTTTCTGTATGTTTTTATTAATTAATTAATTAAAATCAACCTGATGATCATGTACTGAATCTCCCACGGGAAAACAAATGCTAATCACGCGCACAAAGCCCAGTCTTTAAACCCAAGCACGAAGAAGATACTTTTCAAAGGCAATTTATTTACACAGTCTTAAGATGTGCATTTCAAACAGCAACCTTGAGCTGGTTTTCTGAGGCAGGGAGAAATAGGACAAATAGACTGACTCCACGACCTCCGTGCGTTATTAAAAAAGATGAGACAACCCGACAGTGAGCTGCACTTAATCTTTGAGCGAATTTCACAACTTAAATATTCCATAGTGACTGACGTAAAGAAACGAGAGGGGTGAAAACACAGGCAAAGTTTCTAGGTAATTGCGCTAGTACAGGCTGTCGACTACGGCTGTCTGTCTGCCGAGGTCCTGGATCTTCCATTTGCATCAGAAGCACTCTTACCCCAGACCTAAATTACCACAACATCAAATAAGTGTGACTCCACGTTTGAAATCAGAGAACATGAGTAAACCGAAAAAGGTTTTATGAAAGCCTCATTTAAATTTTGGGTTGCGGCAAAAGGTAATTGTTTACCCTGCCATACCACAGACTGGAGCGTGTTTAAATAATACAGCTCTCTTATGCAAAAATTAGCAGAAAAAAACTACAGCAGTAGTGATTTAATTAACATCCACTCCCATTCCGGGGCGCCAGGTCCTCCTCATGGAAATAACAATAGTATTACTGCACAGAATTTAATCATTATCTACAATTTCCTCTTGATAAAAAAATCATGATCGTCAGTAAAAAGGACAAAGACAAACCGAGGAAGTATAAATTGCAACAAAGTACCATTGATTAAGCTATCCTGAAATAAAAGCCTACAAATATTGTCAATAAAGCAGGTCATAATGTAACCTCTAATGAGTCATTTGGAGAACGAAAGACTCTAAATACTGAGCTAAACATATTAACGAAGGGGAATGAAATTCAATTTAAAATGTTCCTCAGCACCGGACGTATAAACGCACTCATTGTGTTAAGATAATTTACCCCTCAGGTCCATTTCAGGGGACAAGGCTCGTTATCCCCGGTCAGTAGATCGGTGCTTAACGTATGATGCTAAATGGCCGAAGGGTATCGAGAGCCACAAAGGACCAGTATCACAAATCATAAAGCATGAATATTAATTAACATCGGTCACACTCATGTTTTTTATTAGCCAATACCTTTTAAAATGGCACTTGCTTTGACACAGAGATTCAGCCCTATAATGAAGGAGGGAAGAAAAGGCTAATTAAAGTCAATTAGTTTGAGAAGGAGTGAAACTGCAAGTTTGGTGAGGCGTGGAGGGGCAAAGGTCTGGCGGCTAGGATAAAACTAAGCAGAGAACGAGGCGTGTTGTGTAGCTGCAGAGCAAAACAGGATTGAACTTAAGAAGGGAGCTTCATTCACTTGTGCTGTGCGAATGTAAATAAGGAACAAGCTGGTTTTGCTTCCAATTACATAACATTCTCAAAACAGGATAAATTACAAAGAAGCTGTTCCAAAAACCAGTGAGCCACCTTGCTGTTTATCTGCATCCTTTTTTGAACTCATAACTAACAGATTTCAAATGCTCTACATATCCAGAAACTCTTAAGTAGCATGTGGAAGTGCATAGGAAACTTGACTTACAATGGATTCCAATAGAACTGAATGATAGCATGTTTCTAAGCTAACAACACAACACTCTAATGAGCATAAAAATACAAAGTGCACACACATATTTCGTAAATAATTTAAATAGCACTTTTTTTTATCGACACTTTTCAGTATTGAAAGTAGTATGCTTATAAATTGACATTTTCTTCACCAACTTGGATTAATTTCATCAGCCAGCTCAGCTCAATGCATTCTGGGACTGTCTTCACTTCCAAGGATATGTGCCAAAAGAAAGTATCTTAGAAATCTCTCTATATATATATATGAACAGCCTTCATGTCAGAAGAGAGGAAAAAGAAGAAGAAGAAAAAAAGAAAAAGGAAAAAATATCTGCCTTTGACTAAACGGTAACACTAAAACTCTACTCTCTAATGTACAAAAAATATAAACATATATTATAATATTAGAGAAAGAGAGAGATATTTAAAACAGAAAAAAGGAATATGCATACATACATGGATACACACACACACACACACACACACACACACACACACAGTGAACGTAACAGAGAGTGGGGTCGTAACAGAGAGGGAGAAGTTGACTGAAAATTTGAACAGCCAGAACTAGAATCAGGACTTGAGCTCTAGCCCTCAGATTAATGGTCTGCTAATGGAGAGGTTGTGAAGAACATACCTTGGATAAAACTGACAGAGACCTCACATAAAGCATTCTTGACTATCTTAGACAGGGGGCATACTGACCTCAGCATGCCTGCAGTACTTATTATGAATAAAGCATAGAAGAAGCCATTTTACCTTGAAACTACTGCTAAAAAAGGCTACGGTTAGGGGCCGCCCTTGAGGTTCTTTAAGAAGAGGCTGTAAAAGCATATAGGAATGGCGATCCAAGAAGCAAAAAAGTGCAATCTCGCTCACACTGACACACTAATTACAGTGATACTGCTGTAAGATGTAAGGAGGGAAAAGGTATGAGAGTTTTACAGTGGAAACTGTTTCATGGAAACTGTCCAAAATGGCTGGCAGACTACCGCCAATCACTCAGCGTAGATTAAGGGTCGAGACGGATAAAGACTGAGATGGCAATGACCTATGGTAGCTGTTGCAAAATAGCTTGTTTGTTTGGGTCACAGTGGGAGGTTGCATTCAATGGATGTGAGCTAACATTCACATCTCTTGCTCAGATCTGACACGAGTTAAAACAAAAGAAATAATATAAAATCAAGCCACACGATGAAAAACTGTGAATTCCTGTCTTAGCAGCTTTGATTCGTGCAAATTCTACACCTGTTAAATCTGTCAAAATATCATCCGGCCAGTGTATAAATTCCCAGAATAACCTTGACAGAATTGGGGCTGGTCACAGCTGGCAAATACTGTTCATCTAATATTGCATGACCCTCATCAAGAATTCATATTTTACTGAAAACAAGTATGCGAAAGATAAAGTAAACAGTGGAATGTTTAAAAACGTAAATAAAACGTAAAAAAATACGTAGACACGAACATCCCTGCTTTATTTACACATTAAAACACTTTGTTGTGGGGCTAGAGACGAAGCAAGTGAAGTGAATTTATTACAAACCTTCTAAAATTCGCCATTTGGCATGAAACGCTGAAATAATGTGCCGCCCTGGGAATAATGGGCCGGGCTGCGACACATACTAAAGTACGAGGGTTTTAAAAGGGAGCATTAATCACATTCCCCCATCAGTGGTAAATCAGAGGAAGCTCTGTTTGAACACTAGCTTGTTAAGTGATGCATAGCAACATTCCTCCCCTGATGACGAATCGAGGCCCGTATTTGTGTGACTCTGCTTTGAAAAGAAGAAAAACCAAATCCACTGCAGCAACTTTCTTTCTGGTGCTGTCAATTTATGCAGACACCTCGAAATCTCCACTGGGTAAAGAAGAGCACATTGGCAACTTCCTTACTCAGTACCTGTGAAGACGCATTCGCCATAAACCAAGCTCCGCAGTCGTATCCCTGCTGCTAGGCCTTAAGATAAAGATGATGGTAGGGGGGTGGGCGCGTCCATGAGGCCGTCCTAAAAAAATGGATGTTTGGAGACGTAAACTAGGCTAAGTTTGCATCGTTTTTAAACAGTTAGGCCAGACCTCTGAATCGATATGAAAAAATATAACAGCACAACAACAAACCAAAATATCTGATGTTAATTATTTATATTCAAATCAAATTAGAGACAAATAAATAAATAAATAAGTCACTTATGTAACTTATTGTAACAAGTTAAAGGGTTAGTTCACCCCAAAATGAAAATTCTGTCATTAATTACATCCTCTGGGTTCCCACCTGAAGACCTGTGTCTCGTTCGGAACACAAATAGGATATTTTTGATGAAAGATGTGAGGCTATCAGACCTGCATAGGACAGCACCCAACTGTAAGTCCCAGGGTCCAGAAACCATAGTAAAGGACATCGGTCAAACAGTACAGGTGGACGATTCATGGCTGAACTTCCAGTTTTGCGGAAGGACAGAATAATTTGTGAGCGCAAAGAAAACCAACAATAAAAATGATAACAATTCTCCATCGAGTTGAAACGCTATTCCGCCATTTGGAGATGTACCCAAGGCGCGTGAATGGACATAATCAGCGTTTGTAAGTTCAGGAGGAGAAAGGCACACGATGCGCGAAATCGCTGTAATCAGGGCAGCGTTTCTGCTTAGGGGCTCTCCGGTCGCCATCAAAGATAAGCAGTTAGCATGCGAGTCGGAACACAGCAACGTCCACTCAAAGAGAATGGAGCGGACAAGGAACACACGAGTAGTCAGTAGGGTTTCTGTCTAAAATAGCACTAACGGGGTTGTAACATAGTGAGTGGTATAGTGGGCAACTCACTGTAAAATAAAAAAAAAACACTGAGTGAGCAAAAATGTGTGAGATAGCTAGTTATAATGGTAATTAAATAACGTTTACATATGTATAAAAGTCTACATTAAAATCTGTCATATAAACCGGTCTCTTCATTAGAAATTAGCCTACTGATTGCCACCATTGATGGACACATTTTTTAAATAATATAAAAAATATCTGTATGACATTATATTCTGCAGTTCTTCCCTGTTGTACCAAATATCTATACTTTTCAAATGATCACATCCAAGTTAGAAATTCAAATATTGTGACAAAATTAATTTTGTAGGGTGCCACAAGTTTGTTAAAAATTTCCAAAGGGTGCTGTTCTTTTGTTTTTACCCGCAAACTAAAAAAAGGTTGGGAAACACTGCATTAGAGTACCGCCCCAGTGACAGCTTTATACCTTTTTTTCTGGGAATGTGAGCAGGGTTTTTTTTGTTTGTTTTTTAAAATCATTGCTCATGTGTTTTCCCTTGCTGCAGGATCAGCTATGATTACCTACGACTGAACAGCACTTTTGCTTGAGTGATATTTCTTAAATGGCACACTTTACAATGACTGGAAAGTGAAAACATTCTGTCACATTTTCATCCATTCCACCACTATAAAGCTGAAGTGCGCGTATCCTTTTCTCTGCGCAAAAGTGCAGCTGATGAGTGTGAAGAGAGAACCGCATGTGAACCGGTGATAGCAGAAGTGTGGTAATACAGGCCTGCAAAAGGTCAGGATCCGCTTTCGAAAAGGAAAAAAGAAGGTAACGGCTGGATTCCCTCATTGAGTCATTAACCTTTACCCATCATGCCATGAACTCTGCTCTTATTGCTCTACACAACAGCAGAATCCTATGAATATTTGCTGCATATTCATGAGCGCTGATGAGCAACTTCTGTTTATGGTGCTCTTTGACAATTATGCACGCTTAATCAAGTTGTGTCTGCGTCTCGCTTCATTGGCACTACGTCTGCATCTCCAGAGAAGAGGGTTATGGGGTTTTCAAAAGTATGAAATTCATCTTGAAAGTGCACAGAATATTCTGCAGAAATAAACAGCAGAAATGTTTTTTCCAGACAGATACACACACACACACAAATTGCATCGATAAACTGTGCTGTTGGGTTTTACTGTATAAATAAAACCCAGATTTATTTTTATAAGGATCTTTTTAACAGTTCATAATAAGTCTTTATATTCACATGGGAGAAAAACTGCGGACGTGAGCGGCGTCTAGAGCCAATGACGGATGGTTTGCCCTGAGACTAGCTCGGATTAAATTAACCCTACCTGGCCTGCCATTTGCATTCTCTTAATTAAGCAGACTATCCCCATCATGCAGAGAAACACTAAAACTTTATTTGCGCTATTCTGAAAGCCGATTAACGGGAAGGGAGACTGTGATAACACAGCTGGGTTGGGCCTGTTATCTCAACACGGCAACTTGCGTCCCATGGCAATACTGCAGGAAGCCCATGGCTCAATGAGACGGACACTGGACAACAAACGCAAGACTGAGGCTAAATGGCATAACATCGCTCTGTGTGACTGAGGGTAAAAAGCCTCAATACGTGGGGCATAAGATGATGTATCAAAGCCCAGTGCCGTGTCCTCTGCTTAAGCAGGGATTGGATTCATGCCGTAGTAAAAACACACAAACACAGACATCCACTAAGATGCATATGAACATGTATACTGTTGGATTTTGGTAAGGGGTATAATTAGAAGGGTTCCACTCTCGAAGATAGAAGAAACCATTTTTTCCTTCATGCACTGGTCAATTTTGAGATTTTGCTTTAATAACATGTCGTGCCGAAAGAAAACATCCAAAAAATGTGTATTTGATTAGACTTTATAGGCTATTTGACATATGGTTTAACTCAAGTCAATACATTTCTTTTAAAGGGAGAGTTCACCCAAAAATGAAAAATCTGTCGTCATTTAGTCACCCTCAAGTCATTTGAGTTTATTTCTTCTTCTAAGAAAGCTATTGTGAAGAAGCGGGGTAACCAAGTAGTTGCTGGTCTCCATTTAATTCCATAGTATGCAAAAAATACTGTGGAAGTCAATGGGGACCAGAAACTGCTTGCTTACCACCATTAATCTGGTGTCCCTTTAAGGCCGTTTCTTTTCTTCTTTGTTTTCTCCAACAATGAGTAAAAAATCTCCACTAGTAGCACTTGCATAAACCATTTTATTCCTAATGCTATTCTAAAGGTTTTTTTACAGAGGGGTTTGTTCATATACCATTCACCTTATTTATATAAAAATTATATTACTACAAACATGGTGACATTTTTTCTTGCTGTTGACAGTATTTTCTGATTTATGGAGTAATAAAAAAAGTTATCAAAAAAAAACCTCTATAAAAAATAAATAAAATAAAACTTTAATATGTAAACAAATGTAATGTTAATATGTAATGTTGAACCTGACTTTATCCAACGTTCAGATTTCTGGAAATGTATTCAAATCAGTACACATTTTTAGATAATGCCTCATTTGCATATTTAAACAACAGTTCAGAAAACTTATAACACAAAAACAATTGTCTTAATGTATTCTAATTAATCAACTGGGGAAGCATGGTGATATCTGTGAATTAAATTAAGTTTTGCCTCAAGCAAGAGAAAACCTGGTTTGAAGGCTTACTGAGGCTTTACCAGTCTAACATGTTTCGAATATTCTGCCTGGTCGAGCCTGGACAAACTGATCTGACCAATGGTAAAGAGCCCAAAACCCCTTTAAAACCAGCGAAATGAAGCAGACTGGCCAGGCTGGAAGACCGGATAACCAACATAGGCTGGTTTAAGCTGTCTAGGAGCGATCACATGACTGGTGAGCAGCGGTTAAGGAGTGTCATTAATCTTCAGGTGTTTAATACCAGTGGGGGTCTTAACCAACAACACATCTCTCTGCTTCTCAGCGCAGAAATGTTTGCAATGTCAGCACACACACATGCACATCCCCACCAAGGAGGTGCTGACTCCAGCCTTGTCTCTGTCCATTAGCTGGCAGTTTAGGCGGGGGGGCGGGGGGTGCCATTATCCTGAGACATACAGCTTTGACTTTGAAACATGCAAACATTAACAAGGACTTAGCAACAGGGAATTTGTGTCTCGCTCCCTAAATACTAAGCTGTTAAGTAACAAGACAATTAATATCCAACAGGAACAAATCTGTTTCGCAACAACCTCAGGTCAAAGTGTCATGCTGCATTGCTGCTGGGAAAGCATATTTCACTCAAGAACAGAGCAGTGTTCAATGTCACGGTCACTTTCTATTTTTGTGTGTGTGTGTGTACAGTAAAATCCATTGAATCATCTTAAATAAACTAGACTGACTTTGTTGCTCACTGCCAGCTTTTATGATTAATAATTAAGCTCTCTAGCTCTACTATTACAAAAACAAGCAAGATGCCCACCTAGGCAACATAACATTCTTATGACAAAAACCGTGAGTGAGTGAGTGAGTGAGCAGCGATGTGAAGTGGCTGTGTGAGTGAGGGAAGTGGAGTGAGTGAGTGGGAGGGAAGGAATGAATTTTTCAAAAAATCTTTGAAAAAATATTCAGTACTATAAAGTATTGATAGTGAAAAGAAAAAATAAATATTATGAAAATGTTTTATGAAAAAAAGAAAAATACTCTGCACTAAAAGCACTGATTGATAAAAAAGTTTAATGTTTAAAAATGTAGAAAAATATTCAGTACTACGACACTGAATTGAAGTTCCATTTAAGTTCCACGAAAATAATTAAGTATATATTACACAAAATATATGAATGTTCTAAGTATTTATAGACTTATTAGAACATCAGGTCATTCAATTAGCAATATGCTAAGATCAAACTACTGAAATCAACTGCGATTCTGCATCCACAATACTGTACCATCAGAACAGATATTGAATTTGATGAAGCATATTCATGACTTCTTGCCTGTTGATGAAGTACATTTGGTATACATTTCTGGACAATCTACCATGTTTGCACAGTCCTGACTGGCATGCGTTTTTGATCTATGGCATTAAATTCAACGAGTTATGAATTTAACTTTAAGTAAATAACTGCAGACAGTAGACATAGACTCTAGATTTCTGTGCTACAGAACCGCAGCTTTTCAAACATGAATTTATCACGTTGTGTCAGTAGGTCAGAGGTTCAGACAGAACAAACTGTTGCCTATTGTGTAGCAAGTCTGAAGGTTTGCTTACACAAGTTATTTAAATACCATGCCTAACACATACGGACCGAAATATGTGCAGAGTTGTATGAGGGCTCCTCTGTGAGAAATCAGACTAAACACTCTTTAAGCTGCAGGGAGGAAAAGTGAAAGATTTTCCGAAGCACGCTCCGTAATCTCACAGATGCTATAAGCCAGTTGGTTCGAGTTTTTTTTTTTTTTTTAGCATGGCAACTGTCCCAGAAACTCAATGTTGTGATGAAACGGTTGAATTTATTCCAGAAAAAACCTGACTGACCTGCAGGATAAGATGTAGAATTAGAACACAACATCACAGCTGCAACAAAGAAACTACTGTAGCTCTGATCCAAGAATAGTAGCATAGCATAGTTACCTACATAGGCAGCAGTCTTCTAAGAACAGAATCTGGGGAAAAACCAAAAGGGTTGATTGAAAATTCCTTCTAGGCACATGTTCATAGCATCCAAAATTGCTTCACGTAGTGGTATTAATTGATATGCTAATGTCATAATCTGTAAAAGGCAAGATAAAAAAGACAATAAAGTACATAAAATAAAAACAAAAAGACTTTTTAAAATGCAAAGTGTGTGTTGTATGAGGATATATTATATTATTAGGGGTTGGCGGGGTGGGGGGAAAAATCGATATGGCATAGTATCGCGATATTTTCCGCTGCAATACTGTATCGATACACAGACGCCAAGTATCGATCTTGTTTATACTATTTGGTAGAATAATAAAAACAATTTCTTAACTATCCACTAGATGGTGGTGTTGAGTTTGTTCTGGTGAGGTCAGCTGGGTCACCTTCAGCATGAAGTTAGTAAGTAAAATAAAGAGGTTGGCATCGCGGAAAGTTATCAGAAAAGCCCCGTCCGCATTTAAATCGGATGTATGGACTTACTTCGGATTTGTAAACAAGGAGGGGATGCAAGTAGGGATGCACCGAAAATATAGGGTACATATAATAATAATAATATATATGGCGCGCTGCATCGTGCCCTGCCCGGCAGTGTTCAGCGCGTATGTTTCACTCTCCTCGTCACTGCGCAGTTTGACGATCCGCTTAATATTCCGATCTATGAATGTGCGTTCCGCTAGCGTACCGCTCATGCTCATCGGAAAAGCAAATTACGCTTAAATTACGCGCTGACAGGACATTTCTATGCAGTATACTTGTTCCGGTTTGCTAGTAGCGCTACTGTGCTGTAACATGATGTAGGCTAGTTCAGCTGTACTGGGCAACGCTGCTAAAATGATGCTACCTTCAGTGACGCTATGCTGCTCATATGCTATATCATAACGCATGCAAAAGGAAAGGCAGTAGAGCTGACTATTTCTGTAAATGGTTAGTTTGTGGTAACGTAAGAAATATAGTTTTTAAATGTTTTGCCACTTGCTTGAGCAATTAATATATAAATCTAGAAGTAAATGCAAAGTAAAAAGCATTGAATAATGTGTTGTTTATATTTATTGTGTTTAAACATGTCTGTGAAAGATTGTATTACTGTACGGTGTAAAAAAAGAATTGCAATGCTGAAAAGCATTTTCAGTGACAATGTCTGGATTTGAAATCAAAATAATGTGTTTGTGGTAAACAGCCACGGATCAATAATGGACTCCTGTGTGAAAGCTGCTTCCCATCTCACAAGAGTCACCTAAGAGGGGAAATTCCCCCATTTTCAAAAATGAAATTCAGGCCATGAATAACTGTCTAAAAATCCTGATTGGAGTATCACTATAAATAGTTATAAATGATAAAAAGAAGGCTTTAAAAAGATCGGTATCGGTGATCGGTATCGGCAGATACTGCTTTCTGTGATCGGCGATCGGCCTCAAAAACCCTGATCGGAGCACCCCTACTAGTAATGGGTTAAATGCTCTCTCTGTAGGCAGCTCACCAGGTTTCGGAACAGAGTTTGTATCTCTCACTTCATGTGCACACATTTTTTTCGCAGCATGTTCTAGTAATGACTTGATTTATCTCACACTACGTTTGACAAACCTCGGAGTATCACTCTGCATGTTTAAGCACTTACTAATTAGCACTACGATGTTCTCTCTAAACTAACACAGGTCAGTTTAGACGCAACTCTGAGTAAATGACTCAAATATGATGAGATGTGTCAGTGATGAGTTAAATCACTGCGCACGTGTTTGCACAGAATATGCGCTCACAACACCCGGAGTATGAAAGCCATAAAGCATCTTATCAGCACATCATCACGGGCGGCGTGAATGCGAACAGACTAACCTCGAGAGCGTAATAAACAGCTATCCTCAAGGACATTACTCACTGGAAGAGCGTGTGCGCGTATAGTCACACACATGTATGAGCACGACCCGTCTACGGCATCAGACATCTACAGTAAGTGGACAGCCAGACAAACATTTCCCGATTAGTCGTCCATGCAAGCCTTTCATTAAGTGCTACCTCGTAACAGCCGAGGAGGGCCAATCTCCGTCTCCATGGCCGTCTGAGGCTAATCAAATCTCTCCGACTGAGAGGGAAAGCCATCCCGGGCTGCCATTGTCATTAATCTGTATCGCGATCTCTTCGGTACTGTGGTTAGCGAACAATGTTAGGACTCAAAATTCAATTTACTGCAGTTAGCAGTAGGATCGGTGATCAATTGAGGCTGCACTGAGATGAGGGATTGTCAGGTCCGGCTCCTGCACCATTACATTATCGGAATGCTCGGATGAGCTTCAAAATCCCATTTGCACAGACCGGGTCACCACGATCGCAAGGCATGATGGGAAAAAATGACCCTCTTTTTATTGACAAACTCTGATGACAGTTGCACAAGAGGTTGCATGTGTGTAGTTGACATCCATTTAATATACTGATATACTAAAGAATAAGAAACGGTACAAAAAAAATGACCTTATTTACCAGCAATGATATGAGGAGGACCGGGTTTGATTACAAGATATTGAAAATTATGATTTTCATCTCAATAACGCTGACATTTAATGCTGTAAGGAGTGTGTGTTTGTTTGTGTGTGTGTGTGTGGTGAATCATGGTGGATTGAGGCAATCATTCTGATTCACTCATACAGCAGTCAGTCCTGCTCATTTCTGACCTACAAGACACACACACACACAATCATCACCATGCCCCCCAGCTTGCAGAATGTTTCCCTGCTCCATGGTTCCTATCATCCTATTTAAATTCTTTAGCTACAAATGATGTAGGTGTATATTCCTAAATAAAGAAGCAATATATAGTACAAAATTACTAAATCAACCAAAACTTGAACAACAAATAAATCAAGATTCCAGTTACCATTAATCAAAACTAACCACATATTACCATGTTATTGCATATTATTGGTCATAATTCATAAATTTATTTTTAGCAAGTGTAATACCTTTTTCTCTGTCTCTCATATAACATTTATTTTAGCTGACGTCATGAATCCCACTTACTTTTTAGAAACCTCTTTTTCTAAGTGAGTTCAGAGGGGGAAAAAAACAAAATTATTACTGTCATTATTTATTGACATGGAACTCGGAAAACAATTAACACTCAGGTTTCCACCTCCAAAAAAACTCTTAAAATCTCTATAAAACTACCATAAAAGTCTCAAATCTGAGGCCAGTAAATCGGTTATTCTGCATATGCCGAACGCAGAAATTTTCAGTTTCTGACATAACCCTTCAAATCAAATATTTCATGCAAATCACATCAAATATGTGACCCTGGACAACAAAACCAGTCATAAGTGTCAATTTTTTTTAAATTGATGTATGGTTTGTTAGGATAGGTCAATATTTGGCTGAGATTACAATATAGAAAATCGGGAATTGAGGGGCAAAACAATAAATAATTAAAAACTAAAAATGCTTAAAAGTTGTCCAAAATAAAGTAACTTTAGCCAATGCATATACTAAGTAAATATTAAGTGTTTATTATTTATGGTATGAAATTTGCAAAATATCTTCATGGAACATGATCTTTACCTAATATCCTAATGATTTTTGGCATAAAAGAAAAATCGATAATTTTGACCCATACAATGTATTGCTACAAATATCCCTGTGCTACTTATGACTGGTTTTGTGCTCTAGGGTCACATATGGCACAAGAAATTAGCATTTCTTTAAATGTTTTAGATATTTAATTGACGCTTTTTATTCTGTGACACCCATAAATGACAAATTAATAATTATAAATACAATAAAAATAAAAAAGTATATAATATTTATGTACAAATATAAAAATGTACGCTTTTAAAAATGAAAGGGAAATGCAGTATAATTATTCATATTACAATCATACTGTAAATGCTTTCTATTTTTGAAAAGCTTAACAATTCTAAGTAAACATACAAGATACCATCTAATTGAGTTATACTGGTACTGTTAAAAAGTGTATACGTGAACACATGCAGGTCAGCATAACACCTAAAAGCAGAACAAAAAAACATTTAGACAATGGTGAATGTGAATTTATGATTCAGTTCTATTCATGGATCTATAAGATCGCTAAAGAGATATACATCCTAGACAATGGACAGACCTTTAGGAGAGGAGAAACGGCTGTTACACACCCAAGGTGTTTACACCAGTTGATTGGTGTTGCCTGCTCTGGCAGGTTTAGACCATCATCATCCTGTATTGTCGAAAGAAAAGCCTGCAGAACTAATTTCCATGTGCTTCTCCGGGTTTTGTCCTGTTAGTATAATAGACATCAAGGGAATGAGAAGAACAGATGTGGCTCATTCAGCTTGGCATCTGCCTTTGCCAGCCTTACGGTAATCTCATTCTTGAGAACGTCAAGGTGACCACACCAGCCAGGAAGTGAGGGAACAATTCATACAGGATATACAATTCTATTTGAAGGCAACCGAGCACCTCTGATTTTCTCCTTACCATCAGTGAAGACCAGAACTAAATTAACCTGGCTTCACGTAGCAATCTGCAGTTGCTTTAAATGCATAGACCATCTAAACACAACCATATAAACATGCACACTCCTAAATTACAAACATACAAGGCTCCAGACCTGCAACAGCATTTTGTGAGCATTTTTCCTGCCAGTGCAACTAAATTGCCCCCTTCTATTTGGTTACAAGCCACTATTTTCTGCTACGTATGGGAAATCTGAAAAGTGAAACACCTTTTCAATCCACAGATCTCCATACTTACAAAAATTGCCCATGGATTGACTATAGTAACATTAACTGTAGCAACTATGGAGTTCATGCAGGGCATCACGCAATATATTCAAAAATTATATTAAATTAAATTAAATGACAGTTGTATTTATCATTTATAAGTGCATTTAGACAATATAAATACAAAAGAGAAATAGGATTTTTTTTAAATGACAAAAGCCATAGCTTGTTTTATAGAACTACAGCTCCAACCAATCATGAAAATTATTATTACAGATACATTTAAACTATTTAGACATTTAAACTACGGACATTATGCAAGAACTACCAGTGGACTTTAAATCCTGGAACTTTTAACTGAGACTATGAGTTTTACGTTGTGTGAAAAATCAGTTCTGTCCAAATATTCTCTGATTGCAGAAAAACAACCTTGCTTGCCTTCAGATATTCCAAGAGCCTAAATAAAAGAAAAAAATGTCTGGTTAAGAAATATCAACTCAGTCCAACTGTCAGAATATTTTAACTCTACATTAATTAGCTCTATAAAAAGCACTAAATAAGTTAAGTGATAATTATGTTTTTTAAGTTACATTTATATTGTATTCCAACTAAACAACAATTGGTTTATTGTCAAGTCTGTGTTTCTATGAGACAAAATGTGCAATATTACCGCTAATTTCACTTGGTCATGCTTACTATTTTTCCTCCCCCACCAGTGCAACTAAATCAGTTTTTACCATCTGCAGAACTTGGTGCAAACCAGCGCCACCGCATTCATATGTTAGTCTCAAGCCTTTCCATGAATAATTCAGAGAGTTTACAGTATCAGCTTACGCAAGTCTAAATCTCTCAACAACAAATCCCTCAAATGCACACATTCAGATTAAACAACAGTGTTTAGATTAAACACTCAACAGACTGGTAGCAGTGAATTAGGGATTAGAACACCAGATCAATTGTATCAGCCAAAGAATTCGCATGCCACAGCAAATCAGCATTATTCTATAAGCTTCACTGGGCTTTGTTATTCAATGTCCATATGCATACCGTGCGATAGCTCGGACAGCGAAATGCGCCCGGAATCCCAGTTAAGAGAGGCTCTAAAATCCCAAATAGCTATGTGTAGAAACTGGTTTACATTTGCATAAACTTCTCATAAGAGACTATACCCTAAATCTACTCTGGCCAGCGGTATAAAGCAAACCATAACTATTGGAAGTAAAAGCAAAAACATGTACATTACATAATGTTCAGGTATACCGTTATGTGACCTATTAACAAATCGGTTAAAGTGTCTAGTGGGGGGGCAGGGGTATTGTATGGGTACCTAAACAAAAAAATTGTTATTTAATTTAATATCTATATTTATACTATAATAAGAGTTTAATTAAGATTTTTTTTAAAAAGTACATATTCCATGTAGTCCCTAAAATAGCATGAGGTCATGAAAACTGTATATGGAATAATAATGTATAATTGCAATATAAATAATTATACATTAACCCCTAAAGTACAACTTGCAGTTAATTACAGGGTTAAAGTTTGTACAGCGAAGTACAGCATGTCTCACTGTCTATTTCGAAATCTTGCTTAAAATCTAACAGCTATCAATTCTTAATTTTAAAAGAAAGTACCCAAAGGCATTAGTAAAATATACATTTTTACAAAGACAGGCAGACACATTACGTCACGGTAACGTCACAGCCACCTTCTCTCTCTCTGGATTGTCTATGCATTCAGTGCGGCCCCCTCCTGAGCAGTATGAACTGATCCTGTGATTATTCTCTGAGAGACTAATCCTCTGAGGCCCCTGCCGTCCCCCTCCCCTCTTCAAAGACACACTCCACTGGACACACAATTCTCAACTACTCAGCCCCAAAACTGTGAAAACTTGTCTCAACAAAAGACACAGAGGAATCCTCCCCAAAAATCCCACCCCACAGACAAAAAAAAAAAAAGAAAAATCACCCATCCTCAGTCCCTCCCCAGCTCTCCCTCACACCTCAGGAATCAAAGGAGTGTCAGCAGTCGCTCCCAAGGGATCCCGGCTCATGTGTGAATATCCGCGGATTATGGGCCAGGCTCCCGCGCGTGCCCTTCTCCTGGAGCCCTAACCGTCTCCGAACCCCACAGGAAAAACAATCAAATAAAGCGCGTAAGTGTTAATCCTTTTTACTTTCATCGTCTTTTAACTCCCCCTTTCGCGTGAGCCGGTGCACGTAGCCGAAATGTGAGAAAAGAACAGCGTTTGGAAGATCGCGTAAAAAGACAAACGGCTAAATACCGAACTGTCTCTGTTGCAATGCGCAAGAGCCTAGACCACTTTGTAGTGCATCGCTAAATCCTGGAGCGTTTTGATGGCCTATTTATAACAAAAAGTCCTCAAAAGCTATTTTACCTTGTCTGAATTCATGCAGAATCCTTACGGCAGGGAGCGTCAGCACAAGAATGCGTGCTAAATTCATTTGACATTTAATGTATAGTAATACACATGCCCCCTTTCAAAGTAATCACGTTATTTTTTTGCCATTGTTTGTTTCACCTGCTTTTTTTCAAAACAATAAGCTAAAATCAATCGCACCTGGAAGTTTTTATTCTTGGAGAAAACCAATATGACAACTGAAAGTCAAGCCAGAAGTCATCCTGGATTGTACAACACTACAAATTTGAATGCGCATATGGCGCTTGAATTTCACTAGGAGGTGACTGTTGCATGGATTTAGAAACAAAAAACTCCAGTAATGTTGTATTGTGGCCACAATCCCAAAAGTGAAAGCTACACGATAAAGGACATGTCCGTTCGGTATGCGCTACAAACTATAAGAGCCGCCATTATTATGT
This sequence comes from Sinocyclocheilus anophthalmus, assembly GCA_018155175.1. Classification (NCBI taxonomy): domain Eukaryota; kingdom Metazoa; phylum Chordata; class Actinopteri; order Cypriniformes; family Cyprinidae; genus Sinocyclocheilus; species Sinocyclocheilus anophthalmus. The sequence continues at coordinate 56,925 of JADLZN010007042.1, forward strand.
CAACATCTTTTTCACGTTCGCATTCCTATATTTTACCTCTCGCCAGGGAATTTGTATGTTAGACTGCTGTCGAAATCTCAAGACTTTCCGAGAAAGACCTAGACAATGTGCTAGAGCTGATTCTATCTAGCGGAGGGGCAGCATGAACAACTGTACTGGTAACTGTGTTCGTAGCAGTCCCAGAGGACTGCTGGTTGAATGGCCGTGCTGCCTCCTGTGGGTAACTGAGAGTATCTATCGATGTGGGCGTGCCCTGATGTAGGTGTTACAAGCTCGTCCCTTTGTTGAGGCCTTTCTTGTCTTTTGAAGGCCGTTGCTTGAGGTTATCACGGGCATCGTACCCCATCGATATGGCTAGTTTCCCATTGTGGTCCTGATCGCCGGCTGCTTGAAAAGTCAACCACGCAGGGATATTCGATGAACAGGAGGAGGGACGTTGATCTACATCACAGCAACTGACGCACCCTCCCGTATGTGACCTAATCTTTCACACAGCCATCTGTGGTGCTTTGAACATACAATCGAAAATTCTGCTAACGCTGAGATTTCTGGTCATGCAAGAACACAGTCATTTTTTTGTGCAGGCGGGCAGGCACCATTCATAAACAAGCATTTGTTGAAGAGCCTGCTAAAGGAGCCTTCCACAATATGGTTTTAACTTCTACGTCAATGTGAGATGTGTGACTAGTGTCACAACGTGGTCCTCACACACAATAATTGTTGGCAATATAACACCAACAGATAATAGTTCACAATAATGTGCTTATGATTCACCAGAGGTAAACAAACAAGTGAAGTATGAAAAACTTGATTCAATGGTTAAAAGTGAGCATTACATACCAAAATCGACAGCATTTATGGGTGAAATGGCGAATATAGGGATCACATTGAGCCATCACCAGAAGTAGTAAGACGTGCAATGATACTTGAGTGAGGTTGGCGGGACAAAAAGTAGATGTGGATACACACGTGTCCCTTCGACACAACCAATAAGGAAACACGTCAAACTCACACTCAACAGAGCTCAAAAATGTATTTAGCATCAGACAACCATACACACAAACAGCACAAAACTGGGGGATATGAGAGAAGAAGAAAGGCTCAAACAGAACCAGTCAGTGGTGAAGAGCAAATTCTATTCATAACACGTGTGTTTGTAAGTCGGCGGCCCACCATAGCAACGTAGGTGTATTGCCTGACATACAGCGCAACTGCGCTCACGGCGACACGAGTTCAAATCCCAGCTCATGGTCCTAATTACACCACCTCCGCCAAAAACCAGTCGTGCTTGCGCGTGGTGCTAGCCACGAACACGGTCACCCACACAAGGATAAAGGGGGATAGTATAAGCCCATAAGCAAGCTTGACAAAAAAAATGTTGCATAAAACAAGTTTATGGTCTCAGAGCCGCTTTCTGGATGTGACCAGTTGTGGCGGAGAGGTGTTAAGAGGTAAAGAGAATGAGCGCAGAGGCGGGCGGGCCGGAGAGTGAAGTGGAGGTGGACAAGTAATAAAAAAAAAATGTTTCGTCGGTTTATTCGGCAACGCTGATTTTCAACAGCCATTACTGCGGTCTTCGGTCACATAGTCAGTCGGACATCTGTCTTAGAGGCTGATTGGTGTCTCAGAACAGTGCTTGTCTATATGAATATGGAAAAATAGTGTGCGGTCGAGTAATTGGTAAACAATTGCAATGCAGCAGTGCGCATGATTAAAAGAACAGCATTTATTTGACATTTTTGAAAATGTACTTTGTAACATTAGAAATCTTTACTTCCACTTTTGATCAAATTAATTGGTCTTTACTGAATAAAACTGCTCACTTCTTTAAACCTAAAACAGTAATGGGTAAAAATTATTTAAAAAGTCATCATTAGTTTGCCCATGCCACTTGATTTGTCATTTTGGATTTAATGAACTAGACATTTTTTAAGTGTGACTTAAGTGTCTGAATACTTTTGGGGCTACTGTAAGTTCTAAATATTCAGTTCCTCCAGCTCACTCAGGAAGTCTGTGCAATCTTCCGTCATTTTGTCTGGAACAAGGCTTTGGCTATATTCAGATCTTCTGAGGATCCCACCTTACTGTTTAATTAAAGCTTTTTCTCAGGCACCCTGTAATCTCCATTCAGCCACATCACCTGCACACATTGTTTAGACTTACAGGCCAGCATCCTGTTTGTGAACATTAGTTTGCTTCTGTGCATCCTGGTGCTGAGGATTTGAGGGATATAACAAACAATAATCTGAAAACAATTTTCAGAAGAAAAATGCGAGTGGTGCTTGCCAGTCCAAAAGCCGCCGCCACAATGTTTGGGTTTTGTGGGTGGTTGCCCGAGCATTTGCTATGAGGTTGTGAAGGGTTCTAAGTGGAATGACCATGTTGTTCTGTTTGTTCGGAGTGGTTTCTAAGTTGCTGCTTACTGGTCCAAGTCAAAAGAGTCCACCTACACAAGTCTCTATGATATTCTGAGCCCTAGATATGGCTCGGTTTACTCCTTCAACATATAATTTTGCCAGTTTTAGGGCAAGAAAACACAAGTCACATGATTTGCTTCATCATTTATGTTCGTAGCACAAACACTGTGAAACGATTTACAAGGGAAACTTTAATATTTTGGGTTAGGAGTTTTGAACTCCTATTGCAATGTATGAGTAATAGTAATAGTGATGCTTGCTTTAACAAGCACAACTAATGAAAAGCGTTAGAGGGAATGCATTTGACAGAGTAAAATGGTAGAAGCCAAGACTCATTAAGTCATTGTTCATAAATCCACTCATGCAAAATAATTCTTGTATGTATGTGAGTCATGTATGTAAATCTGACCACAGGGAATAAGGCACCTCTTCTCCCGCTGCCCAGACTGATAATAAAGAGGGAGAGGCAGCAGAGAGAGAAATTAGGGTTTCAGCAGTGTGGTTCATAACTGGCCCGGAGGAGATGGAGGAAGTCCCAGTCCCCTGGGTGGATACATGGGCCTCTATGGAGAGCTGGACTAGGAGCCCAGTGAGGGAAAGGCATATAGTGGATTAGAAGAGCATGAAATACAATTCAATAAAGAGTGATCAGAAGGACATCTACACAAGTGTAATGTGATGCTTTTAAATTGAAGTGAAGAGGTTTATTGGCAGATAGATCAGGGAGAAGGATGTGAGTTAGGTTTTCTCATCTTCTTTCAGTTAGCAAGGGTCTCTAAAACGAAAAATTCTCATTCCCTGTGTGCATTGCTTTCTCCTCTTTTTTTCATAAATTTTTTTAAACAGAATAGCTCAACCAAAAATGAAAAATTCTCATTATTTATGGACATTATAACTTTCTGTGGCACATAAAATGTCAATATATGAACATTTTCATGAACATTTTTTAATTTCAGTTTCAACAAACTTTTTTGTGCGTGTATTTGAACTGGATGATGCAAGTTTCTTCTAAAGTGACCTTAAACTTAGGAAAGGCCATTTAAAAATCAAACAAAGGAATGTATTATTATCATTATCATCATGAGTCTGCATGATTAAATGACTCAATGATTCGGTTGCAACAATTAACCTAATAATTATGATAATAACTACTACTACTACTATAGAAATTAATTAAATAAATCTTTGCAATTTTGACTGATTAATTAATTAAATGAGTTAACGCAATGATTCAATGACTCAATTCTGCTACAACAAGCTAAGCTTGTCATTTTGATGCTTGACAGTCCCAGTTTTCATTGACTTTCATTATGGAAAACTGTGGTCAAAATGTTTTGTGTTGCTTTTTGTGTTACACAGAAGAAATTATTCACCTTTGGAATAACATGAGGGTGAGTAAATAAAGACAGAAGTTTCAGTTTTTGAGTGAACTATTTCTTTAACCGAGTAGCCAAAGAAGTTTTTAACTCCAACTTTACTACAGAAGCCTGTCCACAGAAGTCTTTATCTGCAGAAGGTGGTTTTAATAGCTGCTAAAGGTGGGCTGCCAGTCTTTCTTGACCCAAATCCACAAACTCACTAAGCTATGAAGAACGAGAAAGAGAAAAAAAAGAGAGTGAGGGAGAAGATGAAAACGTGCAAGCTGGAAAGAAGGCTCGGGTTAGAGGAAAAGAGACAGACGTGATCTTTCATGGCAGGCGGTTGAACCTTCCCTCTCGGCAGAGTTTAGCAGAGGACCTGGCACTCTGCGATAGGCAGTATTCAGTCCTGGCTCTTTTCTCGTCCACCCATTTGATTCAATATTATGCTACCTTGACACATTGGTAAGAGCCCGGTGCCGACTGAAACAGAGCCACAACTAATGGGAAGGAGAGCCATCTTCATTTACAGAAAATCTGCCCAACTCCCGACAGAAACATACTTGGGCATTCAGGATTCCTCACACAAGTCTTTCACCGCTTAGATCAGTGGTTCCCAATCCTGGTCCTGGAGAACCCCCAACACTGCACATTTTAGATGTCTCCCTATTCAAACACACCTGATTCAACCCATCAGCTCATTGGTGAAGACTCCAAGACCTCAAATGTGTGTGTCAGATAAGAGACACCAAAACCGTGCAGTGTTGGGGGTTCTCCAGGACCAGTATTGGGAACCACTGGGTTAGATAAAAGCAAGAATTTCTTACAATTTTTGTGATGTGAATTAAAAAGACATTTCCTTGCAAAAACTGCACATCAAACTAATTAAATTAACATCCATTTACTTACCAGATGCTTTTGCCTAAAGCAACTTACAAATGAGCAATACTACTACACAAGTGACTCACCACAAATCTGAACGATCTTGTTTAGGCTCAGTTTAACATATAAAGATCTATATTCAGTACTCAATCCAATGTATAAAAAGCCAAAGCAAGAAAGATTTAAACACTGTGCCTGCCACATTCTGTATTATTTCAAAACCATCAACCGCAGCTTTCATTTCTCAAGACGTGACATCAAAACTGTGTTCTTCTGAGAGCAGAGCACAGAGAGCGGGGTATAGCGCCTATCAAAGTTGTTCCATCATGCATGGCAGACTCTGCTCTAATCCTATTCACATCTCATTGGTTGGCTGGTCTTAGAGAGGACAAGATGAGAGCTTTGTAGGACCCCAGGCTAAAATGCTGGCTGAAGATATTGCCTGCAAGGCTGGTGGACTGGGGAGAACATCGTAATGCCCGCTGCACTCACCATATGTGGAAAAGTGATCACACTCTTTGATCTTAGTGTCGAACGCCTCATATGTAGCCAGCGGTTCCAACTTTTAAGGCGTTCAAAAGCGTACTAAGACTTACACAGTAGCCAGTGCTTGGTTGTTACTTTGCTAGAAAGAATATTAAAAAACAAAGATGAAAGATGATTATATTACAATATATTTTATCTAATCTTTACACAACAACAATAATAATGTATATACACAGTATCATTCAAAAGACTGGAGTCAGTAATTAGGATTTTTTTAAAGAGATAAATACTTGTTAATCTAGGATGCATTAAAATGATCAAAAGTGACAGCAAAGACTTTATTTCACTATTTCAACTAAATACTGTTCTTTTGAACTTTCTATCACTCAACTACACTCGAAAAAATCGACCTGGTCTCATCGCAAAAACGTACCTGGGGGCACTTTTTCGCGAGATGCGGAATACGTAGCAATAAGTACATATCACTGCAGTTTCCAAAAGAAATGAACACTAGAGGCAGTAAAACTCCGACACCTTTTATTTCTTTTCACACAAATTTACAAAGTTTCGATTAATAAAGCGTAATTTTCGCACAATTACTTGAAGATTATTATGTTATGACTTTAAGGGTGCTTTCACACTTGGTTCGATTGCTTGGTCCGAACCGCGGTTCGTTTGCGTCATAAAGCCAGCAGCTGTTTACCCCGTTGCTTAGTAACGATGGCGCAGGAGAAGACGGCAAAATGCGTAACAAGGCTCTCTGCAATTTTATATTTATGCTTTTGAACCATTGGTTTTGTTTCCAAAGATTCCGTACATAACGGCACTTACATCTGTCTTACAAATGGTCTAAAGAACTTGACCAAACAGAAATGAGATATACAGCTCTCTGCTTGCAGCGCGTCAGTCACGCTCGTCAGGAAAGTGAGTGAAACACACAAATTTTTATCAAATAATACGTCATTAATAGTGGTTCACTTCTGTGATTTGGTACGATTGCGTTCATATCAGCAGCAAACCGTACTGGAGTTCACATGAACTGTACCCTAGACCACCTTTTTTAAGCGGACTCGGGTACGGTTCGCTGGTGCGCACCCGAGTTCAGAAGACAGCGTTCACATCATCCAAATGTACCGAACTCTGACATCAATCGAACCCAGGTGCGCACCAAAAGTGCTAGTGTGAAAGCACCCTGAAACATTTTTAATATGCTGGGAGATTTGAAAACTGATGCATTTGAATGTTAGCATTACATATATCCAGCTTCATATCTATGGGTTTTCATAGATGGTAGGTTTGTTCGGTAGCTCACGGAGTACGGAGACGTACTTGAGAGGAGAGGAGCTCTGGTTCGAATCCCGTGTAACTACGGTTCGACAAAACAGTTCAAATCTGCATATAAGGAAGTTCCAATGGCACGGTTGCATCAACAAATGCATTTTATATCACTTTTGCATTTGTTAACACTAGGTGGGTTTGTTTAGGGCCCTATTTCCAACACGCAGAGCATACCTTGAGACGACAGTCCCAGGATATTTGAATTCTGAATCGCCGCAATACGTACCTGAAGAAACGTAATAAAAACACAGCAATATGTACCTATATCAACGTAATAAAAACGTGCCAGGGTTCACGTATTGAACCCGTGTTTTAGCGCCACTCAGTGGACATTTCTCTTTGAAACTGCGGCGAAACGTGCAGTAAGGTACGTAAAAACGGTGTTGCAGAAAAGTACCCAGAGGTACGTATTTTTATGAGACCAGGTTGGAAAAAATGTATCATGGTCAGTTTCCATGAAAACATTATTGATGATAAAAAGAAATACTGTTTGAGCACCAAATCAGCATATGTGAATGATGTAGGAACAGGTGATACTAAAGAACTGGAGTAATTATGCTGAAAATGCAGCTTTGCCATTAAAGAAATAAATGTCATATTAAAATATTAATTTGTTCATTCATTCATTCATTCATTAGGTTTTTCAAATGGTATTGGTTTTACTGTATGTTGATCAAATAACTGCAGCCTTGTTGAACATTACAGACAAAAACATTTTTAAAATCTTACAGACCCTGAAATTTTGAACAGTACTGAATATCCCATTTGAATGGCAAAAATGTTTTTGTTTTGTTTTTATTTTAGTTTTTAGGTATCATCAAGATGCTGAATAATATAAATAAAGATGCTTTATAACAGAGGTCACCAAACTTGATCCTGGAGGGCTGGTGTCTCAGAGTTCGCGCAACTTGCTCAAACACCTGCTGCCAAGTTCAAGTAACTAGTAGGATTGATTAGCTGATTCATGTGTGTTTAATTAGGGTTGGAGCTAAACTCTGCAGGACACCGGCCCTCCAGGACCGAGTGTGGTGATATCGCACTTGGCGTAATGTCATGGACTTCCGACTTGTGCTTAACACTTTTGTTGTTTCTGCTGTCTACATCTCTTATCGCTTTTAGATAAGGAGGTGAACACATGCTTTCATGATTACAATAAACCCCCATCTCAAAAGAAACAGCAACAATAAGAGCTCTCATACGTTTTGATATTGTGTCTGGTTACATCCAAGCTACATTACTTTGAAATGTGACTGTCAGTTCCTGCCTGTTTGGTACAGTGTACCGGTCATGAACCATCATGGAAAAGGAAGCGTGAAAGCCACCAGATCTTCTGCTCTGAGAAGTGAGAAGTGTCCAGGGCACTCATGTTTGATCTTTTCAGCTCTTGGATTCAGGTGGTGTGAAACCTTTAGCGTCATACATGCGGGTACTTTTACAGGCCAAAATCCATTAGCGGTTATTTACATTCCAGCAGGCCTGCTGTAGGTGTAACTCAAGTCGGTGAGTGGTAGACACATTAAAAGCATCCCTTGGATAGGTCACCAGCCAGATCTCTTCTCACAGAGCAAGGCGTTGGCCAGAACATACAGTACTTTGTCCGTAAACAAAAACGAAGTTAGTCTGCTACAAAGTTTTTCTATTCTTTTATACACTATTGAGGGAGTAGAAATGCTCTGACAATGGGTAGAGAGGCATATCGCTAGCCAAATTAAGCACTTCCAGTACCATGGAGTATTATATGGCAGACTCGTGCAGCACAATATCATTATTGATTCCTCTCTAGCTCTCCAACTCCCTGTTCCCGCTTGCTGGAAAAATAACTTAATTACCGTTCTGATGAAGCTCTCCCTGTATACAGACAGACACCTCATGCAAGGGAAAACCATTTCCATGACAACCTACCTGAAAAATGCTGTCTTTTATAAGAGAGATTAAAACCTTTGTCAGAGTTAAGTATTCCATCTCTCAGATCCAATAGAATTAGGATGTGAAGTGTAATAAAATGGGTGGGGAGGGAGACTGAGGTATCGGATGAGGTAAATCGAGCTCCTTGCTTTCTCCTGCACCTTGGACTTGAGGAAAAAAACATAAGGAACACTGCCAAAAAATGCTAAATCTATTAATAAACTGATATGATTTCTTTGGAAACCGGTGACCTAAACCTAGGCCGTTTGAAACGCACATCCAAGTCGTGAAAAGCGAATAATAACACTGCCATGAACCAGCCAAGAAAATGTCACATCTGAAACTCTGCAATATCAGGGTATGAATATTATTTCAAGCTAGACTGTGGGGGAGTGGGGTGGGGTGGAATAAGACTCTCTTCCTGCTATTGTTCGGACTGACCGTGGATTAATCCTCCCATCAGAGCAAGTCAAATGTAATTACTGCCCACTCTTTCAGAATGGAGTTGGTGGCTGATCGCACACTTAGATTTCCAGCGGGTCAATTTGTCTAAACCCTTCTTAAGTGCCTGCGCTCAGTAAGCTCTCTCTATACAGGTGCTGAGGGTATTAGACTTTCTTTAACCTCCCAGCAAACTGCTAGACCAGAAATTAGTTTTCTTAAAACGAGAGTTCACAAAAGATTGGCTTAATTACGCATCAAAGATTGTTAAAGGATGTAATCCTGCTTGTTGTAACAACAAAAGTCAATGAACAATTCGATTATGAAAGGAAAGTCTACACTGTATCATAATACACCACAACACCTTCAAGAAATTCCATGAAAAGAAAAAAGAAAAAAACATTGAGTTAAAATACCTATTGAATTTGAGTTTAACTTCATTTTTTATAATTTTGTTAGTTTTTATTTCAATTAACACAAATGTTGCCACTTAGCTAACACATGTAGTGTTGAGCAATTAAAAAAATTTTTTTAAATGCTAAACGGTACTATAAACGCATTGTCAAAAAATTCCCATTTATATTTCTTTCCTCGGCATGTGAGTTTAGTTTCTGTTTTTCCTGTTTTGTTAGTTTATTTCAATTAACACAAATGTTGTCACTTAGTGTCCTTGCATCAGTAGTCTAAACAATTGATAAAAAAAATGCCACAACCTGTCAAAAAATATAAAAAAATTTAAATTACCAATAATCCGAATAGTTTGCATAGGAATCTCTAAAACTGTGATTTATCTGGGAATTAATTACTCATCAGGGGGCACTTCAAAAACACAACACGTATCGCATTTAATCAGTATGCACTTCAGTCTTACAAAGTGCAATTATGTCAACCTTCTCTGGAAAAATTGCTCATTATATTCTGACACAGCATTTGGAGAATGCTCTTTAAGTAAATGAAGGGATAGAGGCTGTACGCTCCACAGACAAAGACAACTTTCTTCATTTTGAGCTCGCCAACACTACCCATGTGACAAAAAAGTGACTTTTCTTCAGCAGACTAGGAGCAAAAAGAAAGATGAAAGAGAAGGAGACAAATGGAAAGGTGGAACGCACACTGTCTCACTAAACGCAGTGATTGAAGCAGGTTTTAGAGCACTGTCAGATAATAGGATCAGATTGCAGAGGCGTGTGAGGTGCTTGCAATTTCGCCCCCCCCCCCTCTCTCCCTCAGGACCACATACAGAGGCTCCCTACAATTACTTTAAACAGCCTCTGATGAGAGGGAAAAAAGCAACATTTAGATTCATTAACATCGCTACCATTGTCCTTTCCTCCGGTTATTGAATGTCGCCACAAACCAGAGGAAAAGGGTTAAAAAATTATCACAATTACAGAAAATTACGAGTCTATGTCTGAATAATGGCATTCATTTTCTGAGTTGAATAGAGACTCCCAAAAAATAAAATTAAGAAATCGATTTTTTCAGTTTTTCTCCAGGTAAAGGTAATTTAGACCAGGTTTTCAGGTTATAATAGGGGAGGAGTCTTAGTTTTTTCTGTAGAAAATGGTGCCTTTGGATCTGCAGTGACTTTGGCGAAAGGAAAAATGGGCAGTCTTTGATTCAGAGCTAAAAATCATCCTCAGGTAGGATATTTATCTTTCAAATAACACATCTAAGTGACCAAATTCCCTTATTTCCGCTAGGATATCAAATACAATGACAGGTCATTCAGCATCAGCTGAGCAGTAAGTGGTCATTAAACTTGAAGTCAGAAGATGAGAGCCAAAACAAAATCACCTCAGTGCTTGGCACAGTGCATCCTGGCAAGTGCTGAGACAAATGGAATAATACAAATCTAACAAAAATGGCCAAAGGCAGCATTCCACAGCAAACTTTGTGTTTTGACTTCTCACATGCTGTCATATTCAGTGTTCTGGTCTGTGCAATATATTTGTGCTTTTGCGCACATTTAGGTTAGACTTTACTCACAGTCTCAATGGGGCAGTGCGATTTCTAGTCAATTGGGATATTACCGACTAAACTTCCAATCGAAGTACTCATATAGCTGATCCAAAAGAACCCCCCCCCCCGCAGCAGACCCTGCATTGAGCATCAATCGAATTGTCACTACCATTCGTTGGGACTTACCAATCAGGCTGGTTGGTGCAGCTCTGTTTGAAAGAGGGAACACAGCAGACTTATCAGCGGCCTTGAAAATAAACCTCACTGGGAGGAGAATAAATGGGTGCCTTCATTTGCAGAGCCTGGAGAAATAGCACCTGCTGTAATCTCGCCGCTTTCTAATTTAGCCGAACAAGGAAACGGGTCAGAAGTATGGGTGAAAATTGTGCTGTTGCTCAGTAGGAGTATTCTAGCAAGGGATTTAACTGGCAACATTCCACTGATGATGAAAATGTGCCCATGTTGAGCATTAAAAACTGCTTACATATACAAGATAACAGTCATTAGCCAATAACTTCTTGAATAAAGAGCTGATGTAGTACCACAAATATGGATTATCTGATCAAATCTTGATATTCAACTGAATGATTTCAATATTGATTCTTAAAAAAAATCTTCTTTTAATGCTTTCTGCACTGATTCAAGAATAAATGACTCTTTTAAATGGGTTCTTTTAAGAGAATTAAATATATACAGTATACTATACAACATACAGCCAGTGTGGTCATTTTAATGAATTGTTTAAAACGACTCAAACTTAAGATAAATGGCGAAATGAATAAAAAATTACAATGTAATCTAATTAAGAGCTCGTTATTTAAATAGTCTTGTTAGTAGTATTAGTTACTTAACTAATAGAAGACAAGCTGCCAAGAAAAACAAGACAAATTTGGAAACTACAAAAAGTTGTTGTGGCAAAGAGGTAAGAAAAGTGGAGTATTACAGGCATAGTATAAATGTTTCAACAGTGTCCCGTCAATGAAGAGTGCTTTAAAAAGCTACAACAATTGACTGTGCACAAGAAATAACGACAGGCTGAAAACAAAGCATACCCCAGCCTTACAGTAACTCAAGCATAATTACTCGAATTCTGGACTCCAAATGATGGTGTGGAGGCTGAATATCTCCTTGGGAATAAAAGATCCCTCTCACAGTATCTGGTGATGAGTTCTCTTGTGTAGATCCACAGGCATTGATGGCTATGCTTCAATGAACAATAAAGAGAGGAGTTAGGATACAATTTAGAATAGACAGCACAAAGAAACTGTGTGGGTGATGTTAGCGTCTTTTTCAGCGTGGCTATAAGCACTAGACCTTTATATAGTCATAGAAACGTTGAGTCTGCGAGGGTATTATCCATCCAGACAGATCATAAGCAAGCATAGTTCTAAAAGACGGCTGTAAATTAACACTCATTTGCAAATGCATGCAAATGTATGCAGATTTTCCACCAAATCGCTCCTTTTGTTTTTAAACCTTTGGTCTTCTAATACTGCAGGCAGACAAGAGCACGCAGCTTAAAATTCAGAAAAACACCATTTAAGTGGTTCAACGCTGGCCTTTCCAGAAAACCTTTCACTTTCTCTTCGGCAGCTTCATGGTTGCAGATGGCTTGACATTTGTCACCCAGGTGTGGATTTTACACTCTTTCAAGGGAGATTATTCCTCTGTCACTCACAGTGGCGTTCTGCCATAATCCACTGCCGCGAGTTGACTGACATCAACATTCTTCGACTGTTATTTGGTTGCATGATTGCACGCAATTAATGCATGACGGATCGTGTAAGAAGAGGGATTTTGGAGGCTCTGATGTCTCTTCAACAAAACATGAAAGGCTTCTTGTCCTGTGATCCCTTAGGGATTGTCTGAAAGGTCAGATCCTCATCGACCTTTGGGCTAAAGGGTCAAGAAAGTAATCACGATTATGGATGACAAATTACTAGTTTTGTTAAAGCCGATGCCTCCAAGCTCATCTCCTAATGTCCATCAATGCCAGCTCCAATCGCTCCAACGGTTTCTCTCCTGCTCCAACCACCAGACTTGCAGCTGTTCTACCCTGTGATTGACAAGTGGCTACAGAGAGAGAGGGAGTGACTGATAGAAGAAAATAAATGTGTGAGCACTAGCCCGTGCATATGAAACCCCCTCACAAGCCTCTGGGTTTTTCATCGAGTGCAGGCGGCATGAAAGCTTATCCACGCCTACGGTCCAAACCCGCAGCTAATAAGAAGCCCTACTGAAGCACGCACAGTCCCCGCTGAGGTAATCGATCAGTGCATGGCCCTTTGCCTACCAGTGATGGTCTGGTATTTACAGAAGTAGCCCTCTTCTTCCTCTTTTGTCCCACACTTAAAAAGAAAGATTCACTCTCAAACATATGGCACAAACCCAGAGAGTTGAGCCAAACTAAGTCAGGACAAAAAGCTGGGACACTCCCTCACATGCTGCTCTGAGCGTTCACAAAAGAGGGCAGGGGAAACAAAGGATATACCTGTGAAAGTAAATAAGATACTTAAATCCTGAAGCTAAACAGAAGATTTGTACCATCTGCAGCACACATGCTTCCAAGGCCTTCAACAAAGGACAATTTGTGTAGGAGAGGATTCAGCCCAGGGATCAAGATAACCAGGCTAAACCACAAGTGTTGAGGAGGTGAAACAAAAGAGTCAATGAGATAAGAAAGGAGAGTTCTTCAATTTAGTCAACTGTGTCTGTAGAAGGCAACTGGAATCCATATTGAAGCCCTGGCAGCCATTTGCCAATACACATGTTGGGTACCCAAGTGTGTACAAATGTAGGCAATAAGTGCATTTACTTTGATTTCAGTAAGCATGCCACATAAAAGATTTAGTCGGTTTGAAATCGTACCAGTTCATTTTTTGCAAAGTCAGACTAGCGGATCTAGATAATGCAATCAAGACTCAAATTTGTCCATCATGTATACACATTAATAATAGTACAATTGGCTTGTGCTTGTTAGAAAAGACATAGATGATGTGTATGTAATCCTTCAAATATTCTATTACAAACTGTCATGTATATTTTAAAAGCTTGCAGCTTGACTATGCAAATCCCTAAAAAGCTATTTGTTGTAGCTAACTCGTAACTGCTCATGTAAATGTACTCCTTGAGCAACAAACTTGAATAAAATCATTCCATCCTTCTCAGTGTAACTGGTTTAATTCAGTGCTCCCCGGTCCTGGTACATCATTGACTTGATATTTTCTTGTTTATTTCTATTTGCTACTTCTTAATGAGGTCGGTCAGTCAGATTGAGGTCGCTGTATAATATTGCAACCATAAATTCTACAAACCATGTTCAGTCCCTTCAGTGAACGGCAATCTCACACTTAATACATTTACATGTGCCACTTAAATCAAACTACAGAGGGTTTTTGCATAGCTAATCTACAATCTGTTCAAGTATACATGACAAAGCATAATCAAATATTTGAAGAATTAAATACATGCCGCATGTCATCTTGTCTTTCGGAGCAAGTGCACAATGCAGAGCCAATTTTAGCCAAATTAATGTGTACACAATACATGCTGGATGAAGCGGAGTATCTCATTATCTAGATCTGTTAGCTCGACTACAAAAAAGGCTACTACGATTTCACTTAGACTAAAGACTAAAAAAATTTGAACTGAATTCAAATGCCCCACAAGAATTCAACACAGAATTTGAACTGGAATTAGAAATTAAATTTACTGAATACAGAAATGGTTCCACCACATGATTCCACTGTAGGTTATACCATAAATTTGTATACATCAAATGCAAATGTTGCATTTCCACTGCAAGGTCTCTACAACTATTAGATTTCTTTAAAAAAAAAAATTTAAAAATTCAGAAAAGAATTTGTAAAGCCATCATTCAAAGTTTGTCTTGAACTTTCCTTCTCTAGTCGCACTTATTTTAATTTCAGTTTATTTTACCTCTACTTCGTTAAAGTCGAATACAAATTGCAATTCTGAATACTGTTTTCTACCTCAATTCAAATTCAGAAAATGATTTGGAATTTAATTCTAAATTAAACTTTGAACTGTGCACTTAAAAAAATACTATTTATTTTAGTCTAACTGAAACATTTAAAGGGGTCATATGATGCTTTTTTAAAGATCATTATTTTGTGTATTTGGTGTAACAGAATATGTTGACATGCTGTAATGTTCAAAAAACACATTATTTTTCAAATATTGTACATTATTGTAGGTCCTCTATGCCTCCTCTCTCAAGCGCTTCGTTTTCTACAAAGCCCCCTCATTTCACAAGCGCAGTCTGCTCTGATTGGCCTGCTGACCCAGTGCATTGTGATTGGCCGAACACCGCAAGCACTCGTCAGAAATGTAATGCCCCTTACCATAATCACGAGCTTCATCTTTCAAAATAAATATAAAGACAGAGCCCGAAAGGGGAACGGAGTCGCGTGACAGACACAGTGATGAAGCTGGTATGTGTTTGCATTACACAAGCCACGGTTAAGACAGCTGACTCCACTGTGAGCGACCCCCCCAACCTTCTCTTCTCGCTGTCTCTCTCTCGCACACACACACACGATGCGCAAAACTCCACATTTGAACAGTCAATAGCAAATACTTAAACTAATAACAAAACAGTAGCCGATTCAGAAGCGCCAGATTGCATAA
The DNA here is from genome assembly GCA_018155175.1 of Sinocyclocheilus anophthalmus. Taxonomy (NCBI): domain Eukaryota; kingdom Metazoa; phylum Chordata; class Actinopteri; order Cypriniformes; family Cyprinidae; genus Sinocyclocheilus; species Sinocyclocheilus anophthalmus. Next base: position 72,364 of record JADLZN010007042.1, read on the forward strand.
AATGCATTGCCGTTCTGTTGCAAGTAATCTTAAAGATTCCTAAATGCATCTACTTCTGGAAGGCCAAATAAAGAGCTTTTGCTTTCGCCTAGAAACACACAGCATCTCCCTGACATGCCTGTACTAACTGCGGTTACTGAAACCACGCCTTCTTTCTTTGCGTGAACATTTGGGCGGCATTACGCAAATATTTCCACATAGTGAGGTAGATATGTGGGGGCGTGTTAGAACGAGCCGTTTTAGGGGGGCGTGGACAAGTCTTAACTTTTATAAATAATTTCTCTTTGGGTTTGAGACTTTAGTCTCTGCAACTTTACAGATTTTCTTTATGCACCAAGAGCTTGTAACACTCCAAAGAGAAAGGAAAACTTGAAATCGCATCATATGACCCCTTTAAAGATAATGTAAACACACTATAAGAGAGACCACCATTGGACATGCGATTGTAAACCATCTACCAGACTGGAACTTAACCAGTCTCATTTGTGACTACTGGAAAGCTGACAGGTCTGAGACTGTGTGGCGATGGAAGAGACTACATCATGTTACATCCTAAATGACTTCAAAGAAGGTGGAGAGTGTCCAGGGGAGGGAGATGAGACCTGAGGAGAAAGAGGAAGAAGGATATTGTTCGGAGGGGCAGGGGCGTAATCAGTGGCTCCCAGACCCCATCTGAATGCACGGCAGCTTTAGTTCTGCGAACTTCAGTCCACGTCTGTCAAAAAAAAAAAAGTTAGCCCTCCATGTCACGCTTGATCAGAGCCCTAAAATTTGCCCATTCTCCTCGGCTAATGAAACCAGCTCTTATCCACACCCCTCCCCGCATCTGACCCTCTCAGACTGAGTGGAGCAGGCATGCGGGCTGCTGTGTTCATTACCAGAACACAGGAGTCGCCACAAAGACCGCCATGCTGAGGACACAATGGGATGGGGAGGAAGCCAGGCTTGCCCAGAGTCAGGGCTGTGCGCAATTGTACTCTATTATCCCTGCGCTCGTAGCCACAGGGGCAATGCAGTCCTCCCTTTGATTCCTTTCCCTCCCCCTCCTCCTTTCCATCTCCTTCATTCCGCAAGAAAGACACAGCTGCCCCTTCTTTCTCTACTCTCAGATGTATTAACACCTACAGAGATAAGGCGGATGAGGGACAGGGGGTGACAGCTCGGTGATGATCCAGGCATGCAGTGCGCTGCACGTGAACAACAAGCAGTTACCATGGTGAAATTTCAGACTGATGCTGGCTGTGCGAAAAGCGAATTAACCTGACCGTCCAGCATAGAGGGCTTGATCTGAAGTGCACTAACCAGTTGGACAGGGATTGACTTAATTGATGGGATGGTCTTGAGACAATGGCCTGCACTGATCTTTCTATTGCAGAGGAGTCTCATTCTAAGCACTTTTGATAGATCTGTCATTGATTTGATTGATCAGAAATGACAGGGGAGAGGGGTCAATTGAGTGTTCAATGAATATTTAATCATGCTCCTGTAGTGTTTTGGCCAAAAGGACAGAATTGCAGTTAAGAAGAGATCGATGTTCCTTTAAAAGATAGCTGAGGGCTAAGCTGGGTCTAGAACAAAAGCTGTTGTCCTACAAATTTATATGACCTTCAATATTTTTCAAAGTCCTCCAATAATCCCTTTATTTAATTCTGTCAGTTTCTTCTCTGACCTGCATCTTAACATCTTCATCCACACCTGGCAACATCTCAGAACCACCACTGCTACTGCCAATAGACCTCGAATAAAATTCTTCCCTTTGGCCTCCTGAGTGCAAAAGAAAAGATTCGCTCTGTCATTATAAAGAGGGAATAAGCCCAGCAGCTCCCCTGCTTTGAGTGGTGGTTTAACCCGAGGCCTAACAATAGACTCTGGAGAAAGCAGAGACTTAAGTCACTCAAAGGGAGATGACGAGGACAACAGGTCTCCTTTAAATCCATCTTCAGCACAACACCGGTAGGCATGTTTGTCCACTAAATAAATTGTGATCTTTTCCCAGGACTGGGGGTGGCACTAACAATGAAAAAAAAGAAAAGTAGATCCTAAAACTACTTTTTAAAAAAATAATAAAAAAATTTTTTTTATATATATATATATTAGAGGTCGACCGATGTATCGGTTTTGCCGATTAACGGCACCAATAGTTGATTGCTGGAACTATCGGTTATCGACAAAAAATCCATGCCGATAGTCTTCCGGGTTGCGTCCATTGCTGGAGCGGCTGAGAAGGGTCTGCTGTCATTACACAGTGCGAGAGCGGCATCTAGTGGTTGAAATCACTGACAGCAAATGCTATTTGTTTAGACACGTGATACTGCACGCTGAACAGAGCGGGAAACTTCAGAGGCGGATTTAAATGCAGCCGACAGAAAATCCTGCCGCGCAACAGAGCGCCATTCACATAGTTTTCCTTTAAATTACATTATATTGGTCCCGAATTGTTGTTAATGTACAAAATGAATTGTGTATTGTGCATTTTATCAACCAAACGTTTGTCTTTCTGTGGCTCTAATAAAGTCTGTGTGCTTCATTTATAGAGCTATAATATAGGTCGCACTTTCTCTTTCCGTTTGCTCCGTTTTTTAAACACCGAACCTCCAATTAAATATATTAGATCAAATGTTGAAATAAACACTCTAACAAGGACAATCAATTTAATCAACAATTTATAAGATGTCTTTAATACTTCTATATATAATATATATTTACTATATATATAATTTTAAATATAAAAAAGGCGGGTACTTTACAGGTTGTGTGCCAACAAGTTTCAAGAGAAGAATTCTCCACACTGAACGCCTATAACAGTCGCAGCCATTAGAAAAATAGTTGACAACGAAAAAAGTTACAAAACAATAATGCCATGTCATATCAGCCAAGAAAAAGATTTTTACAGTTCATACATCTACTGAAAGTTGTCAATGTAAAGTCCCATGACCAATGGGGCAAAAAATACTAACAAATAAAACAAAATTTAATTAATAAATCAACTAAACCAATAAAAATATATGTAAAATTATTATTATTATTATTATTATCAGCAAAAATCTAGGACTTACGGCACTTACTGAGTGCACATTATACATACAGGAGCTGTTTAAAAAAAAGAAAAAAAAAAAAGAAAAGAAAGAAGAAAAAAAAAGGTAAGGACACTGTGTAACACCTACCACATCCACTAATAACAACAACATTTTTTAACTAAATTCATCACCACTTTTGCGGTCATGTATTAGAGCCATCAATTCTAATCTAATCTTCAAGAGCATATGCGTATACGAGTATGACTATATGAGATAAATCCAAAACTAGACCTCACAATTACCTCATGTGTTTCTGTGCTCGCACATATAAACTAAGAGCCCAAAGGTTGAATGTCTGAGCAGGAATCTTGTTGCCAGAGCAGCTCCACTCAAAGACTGTTCAAGGCATCACCTAGATTATATCACTGATATCCATTTTCAGAGGGGGCCCATCGCTCAGTCTACAGGGACAGTGAGACGGCAGTGAGGGGGGCAAGACTGCAGAGATAAGAACCATTTTAGTCTCGGAGAGATGACCTTAGTCTGTGGGTCAGCTTGGAGGGGAAAGACTAGTGTGAGAGATTTCTCAAGTGAAGAACGTGTTGTGAAGAGAGCTGTGGTGTTCTGGGAGGGGTTTCAGGTTACCACCAGGGGTAGAAGGAGCTGGTGTTAATTGGAAACTTAAAGGTCCTTTGTAAAGAATTTCTTCAGGCTACGCCTCTTCCTCAGGTTCATCCAACCTTAACGACAGGAGGGCGACACCTGCCCCCTATAACAGCTGCCTGAGAGACTAATCGAGTCTTCAGCGCTCGGCAGACAATCTGTAGGCTCTCTGACCCGAGTATTGTGTCGCATAGAGGCTTCACACTAAAGAAAGAAAGGCCAGGAAGTGGCTCTCCAGGACCAGAGAGGTATTGAGTAATATAAAGACAGGTAGAGTAGACTTGAGGTAAAACCCACATGCCAAGAAACTTTATAGAGATACCTTTTAGTAAAGATACATTTCAAGGCCAATGGGGCTAAAAAATAAATATATAAAATTAAATAAAATTTTAAAAAATTAAATTAAATAAACAATAAAATAAAAATAGTGCAAAAACTTACCGAGTGTATTTTTAATATAAATCTATGTTAAAAAAAATAGTAAGGACACTGTGTAATACTTACCACAGCCACAATAATGTTACTGAAATTAGTTTAAAAAAATGTTTGATAACACACATGAAGTAAACTACTTTATGTCGACTTATAAACACACACAGTCCATGAGCGTGCCTCCACACCGAGGCCCATACAGAGCCATAATTGAGGTTGGAGTGAAAGTGAAGGTCATGAAAGCAGCACTGGCACAGAAATAGTTATTACTGCTTGACAATCTCCTTTTCTTCTGCCATTTATAAATGAAGGAAATGCTTATTTTTACTCTCCACCTCTGCAAAAGAACCAGACAGGTGGCCTGTGAAATAAAAGTCATGACATTTAAATCACACGTTGTTGTGTTTAAGACTTCATTTAAGCTTTTCCGCCCTTCATAATGGACGTTTTTGAAGAAACAAGCAAATGCGAAGAAAAAGTGAGTAATAAGAGCCCATAAGTGGCTGTTAAAATCAAATAGGCAGGATTGGTGCTCCATTTTGAGGTAGAGGGGATATTCCTCTGTGCCTAGGACTGCTCATTTATAAAATATGCAGGCCTGGCCGTGGCAACGCTGTAAACTGCCCGTTTGCTCGTTTAACAATGTCTGGGGAGAGAAGCTATCAGGTATTCATCTTCCGACTCACACTCTTTTTCGCAGGGCCTGGGCTCCAAAGACAAGCCAAGCAGTCATAAATGCATATATGAATGAATAAAATCTCCAGTCAGCCAACACCTCTTCCTGCAAATGGCAATTTATCCCCGAGAAATGTCTTTTGAAGTCAGGGCTGCCTCTGTAACGCAGACACACTCTGTGGCAGTGAACGGTGGTATAAATCAGCTCAACTTCAGCCACAGTGGAACGTGTGCCATTCTGGTTTAAAAATGAAAACTTTCTTTGACTTTGGTGGATGGCCAAATCTTATTTTGTTTGTCTACAGGGTAATAAAATGCAGAAAAAGGTCAAACTCAAGAACAGTCTCACTATTTGTCATTTGTGCCTATTTTTTTTATGTATCGTACACGAATATAGATAATCTTAAAGGTGGCATATCATGAAAATCTGACCTTTTCCAGGTTTTAAGTGCTATAATCAGGTCCCCGGTGCATCTACCAACCAAGGAAACATGAAAAAGATTAACCCAGCAACTTTGTTTTGGTAAGCCTTTTTCTGCAAGCATCTGAGAAAACGAGCGCGTCTGATTTCGCTCCCTTGGTGATGTGGCAAAGGGATCTCATTATAATATTACTGCCCCCTTAATCTGTAAATTTACACCCACGGTGCAGTCACTGGGCCTCATTTACGAAACGAACATACGACAGAAAATTGAGCGTACAGTCGTTTCAACGCAAAATTTGGAATTTATCAATATGGACGTGAGCGGTGGCTACGATCAAATCTCACGTCTGGTCTCAGCTCGTGTACGCAAGTTTTTGAGTTACGTGAAGTTGCGCACAGCATAGTAAATACGGTGGAGAATTGTAGATTGACAGCATTTTGTTCATTTTTATATTCCTGACCGTCAAACGAAGCTCATTAGTCGATCGTTAATCAGTAAGATTAGAATGTCTTTTTTGTTGTTGTTTTGTACAGGGCTTTATATGCGTGAATAGCAGCGTAAACAAGACCATGAGGATTCAATCGTCGCATCATGCACCTGCAGCGCTTCTGTGAAAGGAGAAAAACAGAAATTAAGTTTCTAAAAGGGATAAAATCAATAGGATCACACAAAATATATAATAGGCTATAATATAATTAAAAGATTAACAAAAAAAAAAACTGTGCAACAAGTATACATAAAGGGCTACACTCATTTTTGTGACACTCTTAATGCACTTTATTTCTTTATTTGATTTAATCCATCTGATCGCACAGGCGCCTCACGCACACACAAACAACATTAGTTCTAGCGTTGCCTGACATTTCAGCCATTCATCATCAAACTAAAATGCAGTCAACCAAACATAAGTTACACTGTTTATTTTAAAAGGTCCTCTGTAAAATCAGCGTGCAGCGCCCAAACAATAAACATTTTTGCACATGTGAAGGATTTTACACGGATATTAGAACATGACTGAAGTATAAAGCCATGTTTAGCCTGCATAATGAATAATAGTTATGCAAACAAATGTTACAAATATGGCAAAAATGGATACATTTGGATTCTTGTGGTATGAGACAGGCTCGAGCCCAATGCCGTTTCAGTTTTGCTTGACATTTGTATGCTGTTTATAATGAATGCCACTATAGCCTAATTTGTGTTTTATTTTATAGTTTAAAATATAATTTTATAACTACTTATTTTTCATTCTTGTTCTGTTCCGAATACCGTTAAATTGAAAATATTTGTTGTAGAGTGAGGGGAACTAAATAGGCTGTTTATATTTACCAGTATTTTAATATACATATAAATTACATAAATTAATTTAGCCTAATTGTTTGCAATTACAAGGTTAACGGGTGTTTTTGGAGTAAGATCAATTTCTCTTTAGCGAGATTACTTCCTCTTTTTGGCCGGGTTTCGTTTCTCCGTGTCGTAAACTCTTGGGCGAGGCTTCTAAACCTGGGTGTTTTTAGGGGCGTGATATTCAAATAACGATTGTTTTCTGCCCCCACTTTTATCAATGTGCGATCATTCGTACGATGAGATTGGCGACATACGAAGGTTTCATAAATCACACGTGAACTCTGTCGTAAGTTGATTTGTGCACACAGATCTGCGCTCGTTTCTACGTTAGATTGATAAATGAGGCCCATTGTGTGTTTGCAAGCGACAGCGGTGTACTAGTTCTAATGCCACGGCAAAAGTTTGAGCAAAACATGCTAACTGTTCTGTCTTTGGCTGCACAGACGAGCACAGAACACTATTTAAAGTTCCAGCCTCAGAGGAGAAAAGAGAGCAGCGGATTTATTTAATGTATATTGCTGCTGCCACACAGATCTAAAATAAACATGCAATTTATTTCCCAGCAGTTTACCTTCATAGACATAACCGACTGTTTTTTGTAACTCGTGTTTTTAACGTAAACTTGTGTGAATGAAAACTTAGTTTAGTACTCACATGCTGTGACAGCCGCTTTCTGTCCGTGTGCTTCGGATGTGTGCTCTCAGAAAACCGTATATCAGAACACATATGGTTTAAAAACGCATGATTTCAGCTCAATAAACATGATAATCAGAACCAAAACAGATGTTTTTAGCAGGTCCGAGCTGTAATGGCGCAGCTCTATTCTGGAAAAGGGGGCGGGGAGCAGCAGCTCATTTGCATTTAAAGAGACAGGCCCGAAAAACAGTGTTTTTCTGCTTTCACTCAAAATAGGCATTTTCAAAATGATATAATAAATTATCTGTGGAGTATTTTGAGCTAACTTCACAGACACAGTCTGGGGACACCAGAGACTTTTACATATTGTAAAAAGGGGCATAATATGTCTCCTTTAAATAATCTCTTAATTAATCTCTAAATAAACCAAGGTCTCTGAAGTGCACCACTGTTAGCTAGTTAGCCAGGATCCTTGGAACCAAAAACATTTGATTACAATCAAGAGAGCTGAATTAATTCCACAACATTCTCTTTGACACTTCATTTACATGACAAGTTTTATGATATGCTCAGTCACACAGTAAAATCCCTCAACTACAAGTATTTTCAACAACGTTTGTCCCCATAAACCCAGCCAACAGCTCAAATTGGAAAAAAATAATAATAATAAAATCCAAGGCACAAAATGAAACGCTATCCATCTTGCATTTTGAAAAAACAATGTAATCAGAGGGTAACGTTCAGGGAATTTAATGGTCAAATTACTGCTTTCCGTTGATGGTCCCAGTCAGTAAAAGAACCACAACAATATCACCTTCAATTACCCGTCCATACATGGTCAAGTGAGGAGAACGTGCGGTGCCATTAAAAAATAACCTTGCGGTTGTTTGGCAGCAAGTGGGGCACTTGAAGAATGAGGATCAAATCTTGGACCACTCCATTAAACCTCAAAACATTTCATTAACAGCCACTCCAGCTCCTGCTCAGATTGTCACTGTGCACTTAGGCTCTCATCCAAAATCAAGGCCTCCAACTTAATTTTTCAATTTGATTCAGATACGTATCAGACAGTTGGAAGGGTGCTTGAGCAATCGTTCTAGTTGAGGTTTCTGGTGGAGAAGCAGGAGACGTGTGATGCGGTTGGTAAGGAGACTTGGAGGACACTGCAACGTATCTCAACCATTTTGATCATCTCACCTCGGCGTGTTCTTTATCTCCCATTTTTAGATCTAAACAGGACACGGTGCTGTTGGCTTTTTATTATGATTAATACCCTCACGTCTTTGCTTTCTGATTTTTTTTCTGCTCCCTTCTACCATTTCTTTGAAAACCCATTACCGAAAAGCACAGCTAAAAGCGCATCCTTCACGCCCCCTACCAACTCCCCACAAAACAGGAGTCATGCGACCAGACAGACAACGTTTCTCAAGGAAAAAAAATAGATGGAGAGAGGCTGCATTTATTAAGGCCCGACAAGGAATACATGAATAGATAAGTGGAAATTGGGTCTTCATCTTTAGAAACAGGAGCTCAAAGGGGGGCATGTTGAATTTCCTGCATTACCTGTCTTGGCTGTCACAGACTCTCATGATGCCCTTGTGTAAGGAGAGAAGTAAAGGCTGTGTGATGAATCACTTGGCTGATGTTAATCTGAGTAAGATAAGGCTCGTTTTCCCCCCAGGAATTTTTTTTTGGGGCCCAATTTCTCGTACTAGATAAAAGTCATGTGGCAAAAGGCCCAATATGGCCAAAGTAGCAATTACATAATATAAAAATCAGATGCACTGATATTACAAAATTTGTCAAATTTACCAATAAATTTAGACAGTTTTGTCTAAAAACACTAAAAACATCATTTTAAATACCACAAGTAAATTTAGGCATTAAGCAAAAAAAAAACGGGGGGGGGGTTTTTTTTTTTTCTTTAAGATTATCTAAAGATTATATTACTTAATAAAGTATTGTGTTAATTAAAAAAATAATGACAAAAAAATACATTTGACAGAGACTAATAACTGTTATTTTACCAGGACACATAGGCATTGATTCTATACTGACATTGGCAAAACAAATCTGGTGAACTATCCAGTGCATATTTGTGTTTGCGCTCTGGAGAGTGCCAAAAGTTTTCTATTTGCATCATGTTTTTGCAGTGTTGAGCAATGCAGCCAATCACAGACATATCTGTTGATCACGAGAACACAATGACCAATCAGAGGTGTTTAAGGTAGAATCCACTCACCACTCAAAACACCAGAGTTTTTGTCTAGTGCTGAGTTTTGCAAACTCAAGAGATGGAACTTAATGAGACGCGAAGAATAAGACCAAGGGACAGTTTTTTTGTGTGCTGCTTTGTGGGCAACAGTGGCTCTTTGTGTGCTTTCTGGCTATATATATATAATAATATAATGGATATATAATCTTTCAGAATCTGAAAAAAATTGTAGTTTGGGGTTTTTGTTCGCGAAATGAATTCTTCATAAAGCGCACCATTGCGGGGAAAGACTAGAAAAAGGAACACTAAGTATAGGCTGTTTAACACTAGTAAGAGTAATGAGCCCATACTAATTTGCTCATCCAATTATTATTGGTTGGTAATGATTTGCACTTTCAAAAAAAAGGGGGGGGGGGGGGGGTATGTTAAGGAGGGTGGGAAACATAAATTGGGTCCATGCAAATACACATGTGCATCTCTAAAAAAAAAAAAAAAAAAAAAAAGATTTAAAGTTCTTATTAGCCCAACTCGGTTGTTTGGTTGTTGTTTACATAACTTGCCATCTATTAAACATCATGTGAACAAATGATTGGCAGAGAATTCAAAATATTTTTATGGAAAGGTAAGTCAAACTTTTTTGACTGGAATTTTATTTTTTCATTATTTTTTGATTAAAAATATTTTTGGTATGTTGAATTATTCAATTATTTTCCTGCATATTTTTAAAAGAGAGCACAGTGTCACTCATGGCATATACAAAGTCTCGGTCTCTCAGTAAACTGCACTAGTCACAAAAATGTAAGCCCGATTTAGTTTTTCATATTTTTTTATTTTGTTGGCTTTTTATTCAAGGATAATTAATGTCACAGGTCTAGAAAGAAAAGAAAAAAAAACAGTCAGACAATAATTCTTATAATTCCATTTAAACCATCCATTACACGCAGTTGATAATAAAATTATTAGCCAACTGGCGAGTAATTCTTGCTAAAGTCCATTTTAACTTTTGGCACATGACAAGTGTCAATTTTGGACTCCATGTGTAGACACAGGCATGCATATATTGACTATTCTATAATAAATTTTAACCTTCAACATCAGACTTCATACTTGAAACTATCAGTTTCAAACATGGTAATCCTGCTTAACTAAATAATATAGGCTAGCTCTGTAAGTAAAAAAAGGTTGTAGTTTCATTTCAATGTTAGCAAGACTTTTGCAATGCCAATGAAAACCATCACAAAGTCTGGAAACCACGAGGGAGACAACAGCTAAGAGACTCCAAAAAAAACTTAAGGAATTCACTTCCCACTGTATCCAAAATTCACTTGGCAAACAGCAACAGCAGTCTGTTGATCCATGTTAAAATTGCACAGCAGAACACTGTAATTGAAATAGCAGCTGGTGTTTATGAGTTTGTGAGGTTTGACTCTCATAACTGAAAGACTGATAGTCAATAGGGAGCAGTCCTGTCTGCTTCTGACCTACAGCCATCCTCCATTTTGTTTAGTTTGTGCTTTTTTTAACATCTCCGTAGGGCCAACCGCCGGCCCAGGCCAAGTGCTCGATTTACAACAAATGACAGCTTCTATATCAGAGATGACAGGCAGGTCTGCTGCTGTGCCTGATATTGATGAGACTCTGGAGACAAGACAGTGTGATGGTGTCAGTCAATTCCATTCAGAAATCTTCTCTACAATGCGCTCGGCATTACAAACCCTTGGAGATAGCTGACGCTCGTCTCTTCCAGTGACTACTTCTTAAAGTCTGAATTTTGGCAAGTTTAGGAGAACATGTAATTTTTCTGAAGCTTTATACAATGTTTTGGGTTTAAATGTGCAAAAGAGTTGTTTTGGGTGCTTTTTTGCATGATTTGGAGCAGAGAAACTGCACAAAATGTGAAAAAAATAATAGCCCATGTCAGAAAAAGTTGGTTAATAAGTAGACAAAGTGTCCACATAAAAAGCTATAGAGGTTGGAATTTTTGACCAACTATTGAAGATGCATTGTAAAAAACATTGACCTGGCTTTAATTTAATTAACATGTATCAGGATGCTCTTTGTGAATTGAAAACTAAAAAAAAATAGCATATAAAGCTTTCATTGTCCGCACAAATGCATGGTTATAGAGAATATGCGCAGTGCACTCATTCAGTGATGTTTCCTGGGAAATGCCTGGGAAAAATAACTTATTGACAGCTATTCAAATGCAGCCAGATTTTTAGAGAAGTACAAAAAAAATCCCAGTTTACATATCTGCTGTAAAGGGTTCCAGTAAAGAGTGATCAATCACATGGCATTTACAGCCTAGGTGATTGACTCAAAAAATGTTTCTACTGAGTGGCCATGAAACAAAGATGGCAGCATCCAGATTGTGCCTGCGGGGCTGCCATTGAGATGAATGGGAATAACAAATAGTTTTCTCCAGGTATTATAGAACTCCATGTCTGCGCCGCCTCCGCTAAACCTGTAGTGCCACAGAAAAAAATAGATAAACAAATAAAAAAGCAAATATGTAAGGTTAGTGAAACTACCTTAAGCGCTACCAAATGGAATTGCCAATGTTAATGTGGTGGGGTGGTTGAGATGTTCAAACAACATATTTTTTTACACTTTTCCCGGAACCTACAAATGGCTTATATAGCCGTTTGGCATATTATTTACTATTTACATACATACATACTATCTTTTGTTTAAAATATTTGACTATTTTACTATTTTATTAACTTTTTTTAAAAAATAACTAAAATACTTCTAATGAATTACAATAAAACAAAAAAATAGACATCTATAAAGCTAAAATACTTTCTTATAAATAATAATTTAATTATTAAATTTAATTGCAATAATAATAATAATAAATAATTTCATAAATTATCCTACTTATTAGAGATGCACCGATTGACCGGCCAGTGATCGGAATCGGACATGTTTTCGCATGACCGGCCCGGATCGGGGACCGGTGAAAATTCAGTCTAACGTCTTGCGATTCCGAGCCGATCCTTTTATTGCCAGCGGCGCCGGCAATGACGTCACAGCCACGCGCACACTCACAGTCGCATGTAAACATGTCGTTTCTTGTGAGAATGATTCTAATTTTAATTGAATTCAGTGTAAACAGCGACTGATAATGTATTATGTCGTGCCAAAGATGAGGAGTGAATGTGTGAGAGAGACAGAACACACGAAGATGCATACAGCAGTAGAAAAAAAAAAGATTACAAAATATGATTTAGGTAAGCAACGTTATACAGCCATGATGTTTCCCCTAATATCAATATCAACACGATTGCAATGTGACACTGATTTTAAACAATAGTATTTCAATAAATGAGAAGTTAAACTAAATTGACCTTAGCATTTTAGACAAAATAGACTGTTTTTGCTCAATTTCGCTGACGAAAATAGTTCAGATCAAAGCCACAGCAGAACTGTTGTGTGTCTCTTTTGTGAATGAATCGAGTGAGTCAATGATTCAGTTATGCATTCATAAGGACAGTCGTTTCTGAATGAATCGGTTGAATGAATGAATAAATGACTCACACATTAAAAAAGACATTTTCTGCCACCTACTGGTGGTTCAGTCATATTTAAACGTATCATTGCATTTTTTCAACATTTACATAACGTATCACTTGCATGTTTAAAAAAATATGTAAAACATTCATCTTTTACAAGTACTTATGCAGTTGTAATTGCTGTGTAAATGCATTTATGCCACCTCTGAGCTGCATTAAACAGTCTGTTTAAATGCGTCTAATGCCACTTCAGATGCAGCTTCTGTTTCCTCAGCAGTGGAAATATAGTTTCTTAATACTAATTTCATTTGAATGGTAACAACACTACAGTTTCTTATTATTCTAACTGAATTAATTGAAAAAGTAAGAATTTGATGTGAAAGATGACACATTTAATAAGGTTAGGGGGGAAAATGACATCTGTTTTGTTACATACAGTAACTAATTTTAAGTTAACTATTTACAGAGAAAATCTGTAACTTAGTCCAGACTGGGGGAATTGTAATGTTTAATAATTTATTTTATTATGTAAATTATTTTTGCATTGAAATTTGCATAGATTTTTGTTTATGTATGCTGTCAATTATAGTTCTTAGAAAGAAAATTGGAATCGGCAAAAATTGGTATCGGCAGGTCACACTTCCAAAAAAATCGGAAATTGGAATCGCCCAAGAAAATTGCAATAGGTGCATCTCTACTTATTATTATTATTATTATTATTATTATTACTACTACTAGAAGTACTAGTACTAATACTACAATTCAATAAATTATTATTATTGTTGTTGTAACTAATAATAATAACTTTTGAAAAATAGGATTTTTATTGTTTATCAAAATGTTAGATCAAATTTCAGATATCCTCCATTTCCACCATGGCAAAGGGAATTAAAAAGAAAAGGGATGAGCTACGGCCCTCTTACTCCCAATTTACTGTGCCACACATTTTGGTGTGCCAACACCATCCTCAGAGCCCTGCACTCATGTTAGGTGAAGGCATATTGTGGCCTTTAAAAGCAGAAATGACCTCGAGCAATTATTCCATGTTTACCACTCGCCGTTAACTGACGTTGCAAAAAAGCAGACGTGACAGGCTTTCTACAATAGGGCCTGCTCTTAGCCGGTGTAAATTACTCAGAGGAATTTTTTTCCCCTGCTTCTTGATCTCACGTTGCTGTCTATTCACTACCAATGCATCACAGCTTTGCTTTCAATTAAACCGTCCACTCGGCAGCCCTTCGGCCACTGTCATCACTCAGACGCTCACATTCAGGGCTCGTTCTGCCGGAGTTGTTGCCGTACAGATGTGAACAGCGAGTGCTCTGAGCAAGGTGCCTTGTAAAGAGCAATGCGGAGGCGAAGGCAGAAACAGGGTGAGAGTGCAGAACAGAAATAAGACGAGACAAGTAATGCTTCATATGTGTGTCAAGATGACAGGGCAGCAGTTAGTAGCCTTGTCACTTCCTGTTAAATCATCCACCTGCGTATACTTAACGCTAGGTTAATTAATCATTAAAGCAAACCACTTCAATCAGCATGCGCACCTGTTAAAGAGCGGTTTACGCAAGATATTAGACTGTGAGTGGACACGACAAACATGCAATAAAGTTCTCCTGACTGGAAACAACGTCTCCTTTTGCTGTTCTTGCTTCTGCTATTTGCTGTGACTGCTGATGCAGTTCTGAGAATAGCACTATAAATATATTTTCCCTATGAGGCAAAGACACCTTGTCTTCCTGTTTGTCAGAGTAACAGAACCCATGATGAAGGGGGAAAAAAAACAAAAACACCACCAAATGGCAAAAATGCCTCAGACATTTATTCAGTCTCTTTCTCTGTTCCCTCCTCCTTTTTTCACTCACATTAAAACGGCGAATGACATTCTTTCAAATCAATCAACACCTGCTTGCCGGAAGGATTGTTGAGAAAGCTAGAGAGACAGAGAATAGGAGTGAGAGAGAGACAGAGAAAGAGAGAGACGGCTAGTTAAGGAATGTGAAGTTGCTTTGCTGTTTCATTGATGTGAGACTCGAGAGTATCTGTTGGGTTGTAAGAATGAAGCCTCTGATGTTTCATGACATGTTTAACTCAGGAGATGACTGGAGATAATTAACGCTGTGACATTCAGTCTTAGCTATGGAGATAAAAGGCTTGAAGCTAAACAATCCAAGAAAGTTGGTATCAGCAATAGGGATATAAATTGGTCACAGTGTGATCAGTGAAACTGGTTTTCTAATTGACTGTTAAGTTATTCAACACAAACACTTCTACTCAATGCACCTCAGGGTTCTGATCAACTTCGATAATAATGGACCAGCTGTTAACATTTGCTGTTTAAAATTAAGCAGCATTCTGTATATGGAACAAAAAATCATGTTTACAAGGTTTAATGCTAAACAGAGGTGGCATGAATGCATTTACTAAGAAATTACGATTCTGATCAAGTTAAGATGTCATGATCAAAATATAAAATGGTGAACAAATATGAAATTATAAATTAATGTTCAGCGTATGACATTAAATATTCATAATAAATGGGCCTTTTCCACAGACAGCATCATTAGACTATTTTCACAAACCTTTTTTAGTTCACAAATCACAGGAGCTTTAAAGGGTCACCGGTGATATGATTCTTTAGGGTCTTAATGAAAAGTCTGTAACATAGTTTGGTTAAAATTTCTCAATGGTAGTGTAAAACAACACCGTTTTTACCCTGTCAAAAACAGCTCTTTTAAGAGCAAGCTGTTTTCTTGCATGCTGCTTTAAATGCAAATGAGCTCTGCTGACCCTACCCCTCTCTTCCGAGCCGCTCTCTGAGAGACAGTAAAAATTTAGACCGCATTGCACGTGAAAATTGCGAATGCACGTATTGCAAAGGCGATTTGTAAAGATTCCTTAAAAAAACCTTACACTCTTTCTTTGGAGGGGAAGCCTGGATCACGGAAGATTGCGCAAAGAGAGATGCATTAGGTAGAGCGGGCGGAGGGCCATTTCCCTTCACAACAAAGTATCCACTGCGTCTTCAGTGGCTCAGATGTTGGGAGTAAATGACGACTGGTATGTTCATTAATACATCCAACAACAGAACACCTCAATCGCTTAGGAAGGAGTCATTCTTGTCTACATCTGCTCCAGCGGTGAAACAATGGCGGACTGATGACAGCTCAGTCAGGGTGGGTTTAAGGTAAGACACCAGTCCAGTCTGTACTGAAACGCTACTGTCAATCAAACTAACGTGGGAGGGGCCTGTCTGTGTGACGTCACACAGACAGGCATCTGAGATCGGCTCGATTTGGGAAAGGGGAAATTATTTAACGAGATTAAAAAAAAAACATGGGTGGATCTTTATCATTTAGGGTGGTTGTGTACACACAATGCCAACACACATTTAAGTTCAAACACAGTGTAACACGTGCATGTGCATCCGATGGAGCTTTAAAGGGATGGTTCACCCAAAAAAATGAAAATTCTGTCATTAATATCTCACCCTCATGTCGTTCCAAAGCTGTAAGACCTTCGTTCATCTCCAGAACACAAATTAAGAAATTTTGATGAAATCCAAGAGCTTTCTAACCCTACATATACAGCAACGCAACTACCATGTTCAAGACACAGAAAGGTAGTAAGAACATCATTAAAATAGTCCATGTGACAGCAGTGGTCCAACCGTAATGTTATGAAGCTACGAGGAGATAGACATATGGGTGCAAAGAAAACAAAATAAACGACTTTTAGTAACAATTTCTCTATCCGTCGTTCGCGCCATGCAAAGTTCATGACCCCCCCAGTATCCACGCACGTACATGCACTAGAGACCCCAGAACATAGCTTATTATAAAATAAATAAATAAAAAAACTAATTTTTCAAATTGAGTACATTTTTCAGGATGAGCTTCATCGCTCTGATCTACAAGGTCTTGGAACCCTCTCTGTCAAACTAATTGTTTGCCCTACTGCCAGACATTTTCTCAAAAACAAGGGCTCTTAGTTTTGGCTACTGCTTACAATGAGCTGAGCTGACAGGAAAACGAGGCAGCATGATGATGCATTTTGCCATCTTTACACGGAATTTGCATATTTATTTGCATTTATCTCAAGTAATTATCCAACATGTAGTATTTATCCTTCATGTCATTCCTTCCCGCCCTTTTTTTTTTTTTTTTTACATATCCCGTAGTCCCATCAGTAACGTTCTAGCTTTCATCAACATAACAGCTAAAATTGTGATTTTATAATCTGATGCCATTGTTGACTTGAGAATGCTGCATTAAAGCCAAAGTACAAAAAAAAAAAGTTGTTTGATCTGCAGTAGTCTTGTCAGGTTTATAGTTCCCATCTCCCCTGGTTTAAAAAAAGAAGAAGAAAAAAAAGAAACGTGCAACAGTAAATCACTAGAAATCTGCTGCAAGACAGTACTGCGTTTCTTTGTGTCTCACAGCATGTCAAAACATGAGAGCATTGGACATTTTTTTTTATAATTTCGCGGTACTTAAAAGACGTCATGTTCATGTCACAATGGCAGTCTTAATCTAACGGGTGGGCTTGCCAACCATGCCATCAAAGGGCAACAAAACAGCACGCCGACAAGCTTTGCCGCTTATGAGGCTACGCTTAAGTCACTTATTTGGCCATTTCATCACAGTAATGGCAGCAGCCATCATCCCATTATGTGCCGAAAAGCCAGAGGAGGTTAAACAAATGCAGTTTGTGTAAGGTCACAACTTCTGAATTGTGCTTCTGACAAACACATCCAGCAAGTGCTGCAAATCAACAGCATTTCTGCATCTCCTCTACATGACCATGTGCTATAGAGACTTCACACATGTATCTATCATTGTTTTTTAATACATGTATGGTTCATGTTAGGGATGCACCGATACCGATACTGGTACTAAGGCCCGATACTAAGCTCCTGTACTCGTAGATCGTTTAGGATCGGACTGTTAACTGCCCCGAAACCAAACGCCGATACCACACAGCATGTGATAAGTGCCATATTCAGACAATGAAACACTGACAACAGAACAACAGACAGCAGAATGGAGTTATTAGAGATTAAGGATGTCTACGAAGTATATATATGCAATGAATATAATGTTAAACATTCAGTATTAACGCCTGTATAGCTGATGTTCGCGAGTTGATAAGTAAAGCGCGCTGAGTGGATTGAGCGTGCAGTGACGAGCTTGTCGAGTGAATATACCTTTCTCACAGACATCACTGGAAAGTTTGTAGATCGGTCGGATATGTCAAAAACAAGTAATTAAAACAATGCACAAGTTACTTAATGGTAGGGAGAGAGAGAGAGAGAGAGAGCGAGGAGAGGTGCGCGCAATTTGTTGTTGATCTTGGATGTCACTGAGCACATGCATCATTTGGATTAAAACTAAATCGTAAAAATAAGACCATTTATAGGGCATTCACTATAAACAATTTATTTACAACCTCAGGCGTACACGACTTTCTGGCGAAAGTGAAACTAACAGACTGTGTGAAATGCGCTAGGCTGTACTACTTGCATGCTTGTTGTTAGGCATTATATGAGTGGCTTTGGAATATAAATCGCAGCGTTTCAGACGGGGAAAAAAACCACGACTTCTATTTCTGAAAATATCACAGTTAGGAGATTTATAACGAGTGGTTCCCTGCATTATTACAGCAAAGCGCGTGATTACAGTACTAAGCCACTGCAATGGAGCAGCTCTAATGCTATTAAATTACAGATGATGTACCATAGAGCAAAAAATTAACAGTGAAAGTAACAAAAACTTGTAAAATACATTTTAATGGGCATAATTAAGTGTGAAAATAACAGAAGGATATACAGTCAAACCAAAAATTATTCAGAGACCAGATATAATTTTTGATATTTTTTTTACTAGTGGGTGCAGGACACAATAGTTAATTTATGTAAGTGAGGATAGCAAAATAAAGTAAACTGTGACAAATTATACTCAACATTTCTTCATTCAGTGGACTACCAGTAAAACTGTAAAATTTGGGACCAAAAATTATTCAGACCGAGTCTGGGGGAAAAAAAATTTGAAGTTCAGGTTTGCATGAAGCTGGGTGACAGAATGCCCAGGAGACTACAGGCTGTCATTAAGGCTAAGTATTGATAGTTGTGTAAATACTGTCATACTAACAGCTGTCTAATTTTTGGTTGATTGTAATCCATTACATACTTTTCTATCAAAGTTATCTAACATTATCAAGCTGAATTTGTTCTGACACAGTTTAACTCTGAGTTCTTGTTATATTTTATTACCATTTTCTAAACTATAGCGAATAAACTGTGATAATGTGAGAAATGTTGAAGGTGTCTGAATAAATTTAGGTTTAACTGTATCTATTTGATAAATAAAGTTAAGCAACTAACATTATACATACTCTTTTGGTTTCTGTACCCAGTATTTAAAAAATGTACAAATGCAATAAAAATATAGTTATCGGTACTCGGTATCGGCAAGTACCAAAAATAAAAGTATCGGTATCGGGCGAGTACTGGAAAAAGTGGTATTGGTGCATCCCTAGTTCATGCATACTTTAATCACACAGTTCAGCCTCTGGCTCCATCTTATTTAAAACAGGCCCACTTAATGGACGTAATTGAGCCCGTTTACAAAGACCCTGGGATTAATATTCATTTAAAAATAGCCAATCAACCCAGGTGATAAAAATTAGACACTGAAACAATTTAAGGGAATTCAATTATTGGATCTTGTGCCTTGCAAAATCCCACAATTACCACTTAAAGAAGATATTAAAGCATGTGTTATCAGGGGGTTCAATGAAGGGCCAGTTGAGAAAACCAATAAACAGCAGAACAGTGTTTCCAGAACACAAAACAGACATTGCCCATTGTATCCAAGGCAACCAATGCTTTCCTCTTATCTCTCTCGGTCTTGTCTCTAGCTTTCCTTGCTGCACAATAACAAAAGTGAGTGTGTATAAGTAAATGAGTCAGTATGTTACACTACATATATAAAAGTAGCAAACTACATCAAAATTAGGTTAAGTGACTAATACCTTGTTTAATTAACTTAAAATTGACAGGTGATGTTGATGCATTTTGAAATGCTAATAAAGTAATATGTGTATGTTTTACACTTATTTATATTGTCGGGGATCGTTTTTGATGCCTTGAAAGCCTGAAAAATGTGTGAAAACTAGTGGTCGACCGA
The DNA here is from genome assembly GCA_018155175.1 of Sinocyclocheilus anophthalmus. Classification (NCBI taxonomy): domain Eukaryota; kingdom Metazoa; phylum Chordata; class Actinopteri; order Cypriniformes; family Cyprinidae; genus Sinocyclocheilus; species Sinocyclocheilus anophthalmus. The sequence continues at coordinate 92,473 of JADLZN010007042.1, forward strand.
TACATCGCCAAGGCCGATATATATCGACTTATATTTGGCATTTTTCAAATATCAGCATCGGCCGATATGTTTTTCCGTTTGGCCGATGCATTCGAGGCGGACTTTTATTTTAACGGCGCTGAGAACGGAAGTGCCTGAACACACAGTGCTCACATTCTCCTTGTTAACATCATCTCATCGTTAACAGTTCTGTCTAATATGGACAGAAGTCTGTCTAATAATCAGATAGAACGGTTAAACAAAGGAATTAAAATGTATACAAAGTATTATATTATTAATAATAGAAAGGCAAATATTATAATACTTTCTTGTTTGCTGTCAGCATTTAGCAAATACGCATTTAAATCATTTAAACAAATCTTTGAATTGCTAATGAAAATTTAATTTCACAAAACTTGCAAACTTCCAGCTGTGAGATCATGTGAAGTGTGAATTTGGATTAGGCATGTAAATCTTCGATCATTTCAATGATCGATCATCGTTTAAATTAACGATCAATTAATCGATTAATCGTTAACTTTAATGGAGCAAAATGCGTCTATTTCAGCAGCACGCAGTCACATGACAGGATGTGCAAAAGCCACTAAAAAAAAACACTTTCTCACCTGATTTAAAGGTGTTTTAGTCTGAATAAAATGCTAGTAGTAGGATTGTAAAATGAATAGATGTGATTGATCATTTGATAAAATGAAGAGAGCACGCCGTATGTTTGAGATCATTTTACTTTGTTGACTGTTTCCTATCCCGACACGGAGACCGCTGAACGCGCCTCTTTAAATGGTTTCGTGGTGCTCGTTATTGTATTTTAAAACACTATTGCAATGTTTTCAACTGACATTATGGCATTTAAAATAAAATTATCCCAAACGTAACTGTGGCGCGTGTGGATGTGCTGCGCAGTCAGTGAACCGCTTCCATCGTCGCTGCTGCAGCAAAACACACTGTTGCTAACATGAAACATCATCATGTGAGTATTATGACCAGTACTTAACTTGATCCTGCTGGATCCTGTTCTGGAAAATCTCAGATTTTGAATTTTTGCGTTCCGGTAGGCCTATTTGTTTTTAAAAATCCGGCATTTACAGTGCATTAGATCGTGGCAGTGCATGCATGCGTGCATACGAGACGGAGCGAGCGCGGGTTTGGCTAGATGTATTTGGAGGTTATTACTCACGTCTCATTTGGCAAAAATACAAATGTTTCCATATTCGCAATGTATTTGAATGTTAAACTATTATTTATAATGTAAACTAGGCTTGTACTTTACACGCATTCCATCTAGAATCAGAATCAGAAATCGAATCAGAATGAGCTTTATTGCCAGGTATGTTTACACATACGAGGAATGTGTTTTAGTGACAGAAGCTCCACAGTTCAACAGAATGACAGTGACAAGACAGGACACAGATAATAAAAATAATAATCGAACAAGCGATAGGAATAGAAACAATAAGTGACAATTGGTGTGCAGGTATATACAAAGGTATTATTTATAAATCGATTTTTTTTTGTATGTATAGGTACTGTATATTATGTGCAAATTTTGAGGTGTAGGCTGAGTATGAGTGTTTGATAAATAAGTGTATGAGTGAATAAATAGTGTGGGTTCCATTGTTATTGTCAAGTGTTCATGAGATGGATGCCTGAGGGAAGAAACTGTTCCTGTGTCTGGCCGTTATGGTGCTCAGTGCTCTGTAGCGTCGACCAGATGGCAACAGTTCAAAAGAGGGAGTGTGCTGGATGTGAGGATCCAGAGTGATATGAAAGCCCTTTTGCTCACTTGGAATAGAAAGTTCTTGGAGAGAAGGGAGGGTTGTACCAATGATTCGCTCCGCAGTCCGGACTATCCTCTGTAGTCTTCTGAGGTCAGATTTGGTAGCTGAGCTGAACCAGACTGTTATTGAAGTGCAGAGGATGGATTCAAGGATGGCGGAGTAGAACTGTTTCAGCAGCTCCGGTGGCAGGTTGAACTTCCTCAGCTGGCGAAGGAAGTACAACCTTTGCTGGGCCTTTTTCACAATGGAGTCAATGTGAGTGTCCCACTTCAGGTCCTGAGAGATTGTGGTGACCAGGAACCTGAATGACTCCACTGCAGTCACCGTGCTGTCCATGATGGTGAGTGGGGGGAGGGCAGGGGGGATTCTCCTGAAGTCAACGGTCATCTCCACAGTTTTGAGCGTGTAAAGCTCCAGGTTGTAAAAACTGCACCAGACAACCAGCTCTTTAACCTCCTATCTGTAAGCAGACTCGTCACCATCCTGAATGAGGCCGATGAGTGTGGTGTCATCTGCAAACTTCAGGAGCTTGACAGAGGGGTCTTTAGAGGTGCAGTCGTTGGTGTACAGGGAGAAGAGCAGTGGAGAGAGAACACAACCCTGAGGAGCACCAGTGCTGATCGTACGGTTGCTGGATGTGTATTTTCCCAGCCTCACTAGCTGCTGTCTGTCTGTCAGAAATCTGGTGATCCACTGAAAGATAGAGCTAGGGACAGAGAGCTGGGATAGTTTGGTCTGGAGGAGTGTTGGGATGATAGTGTTAAAGGCCGAGCTGAAGTCCACGAACAGGATCCTCACATAAGTCCCTGGTCTGTCTAGATGTTGCAGAACATAATGCAGTCCCATGTTTACTGCATCGTCCACAGACCTGTTTGCTCTGTAGGCAAACTGAAGAGGATCCAGCAAGGGTCCAGTGATGTCCTTCAGGTGGGCCAGCACCAGTTTTTCAAAAGACTTCATGACCACAGATGTTAGAGCCACAGGTCTGTAGTCATTAAGTCCAGTAATTTTGGGTTTCTTTGGGACGGGGATGATGGTGGAGTGTTTGAAGCATGAAGGGACTTCGCACAGCTCCAGTGATCTGTTGAAGATCAGTGTGAAGATGGGGGCAAGCTGGTCAGCAAATGATTTCAGACAGACTGGTGTAACACAATCTGGGCCTGGTGCTTTTTTCCTTTTCTGCTTCCGGAAGACCTGGCGCACCTCGTCTTCGCTGATCTGAATTGCAGGTGTGGGGGAGAGGGGGGTGGCTGGAGGTGTGAATGGTTGTGTGGAAAGGTGTTCAGGGCGGGTGTGGGGTGTGGTCATTTAGTTTTGGTTTTTGGTTCTGGTTGTTTTTGTGTTTTTCTGTTTGTTTCTTTTGTTGGTTTTGTGTGCCCGGGGGGTGGCGGGTGTGGGGAGTCTTTTCAAACCTGCAGTAGAACTCGTTCAGATCATCTGCCAGGTGTTGATTCTCCACAGTGCTGGGGGATGGTGTCTTGTAGTTGGTGATTTCTTTTAGACTTTTCCACACTGATGCCGAGTCACTGGAAGAGAATTTAATCTTTAATCTCTTTGCCACTCTGATCTCCTTTTCCAGTGTGTATTTAGCCTGTTTATACAAGACATTATCCCCCTTCCTGTGAGCATCTTCTTTGGCCTGACGGAGCTGTCTGAGTTTTGCAGTGAACCATGGTTTGTCATGTTGTAGGTTACATGAGTCATGTTTTTTTTTTTTCGTAGGAATGCACATATCTTCACAGAAACTGATATAAAATGTTACACTCTCTGTGAGCTCGTCCAGATCGGTGACAGCAGATTCAAAAACGCTCCAATCAGTAAGGTCAAAACAAGCTTGTAAATCCTGATCTGCTTCATTAGTCCATCTTTTTACAGTCCTTAATACAGGTTTAGCTGATTTCAGTTTCTGCCTGTAGGTCGGTATAAGATGAACCAAACAGTGATCAGAGAGCCCCAAAGCTGCTCGTGGAACAGAGTGATATGCATTCTTTATTGTGGTGTAACAGTGATCCAATATATTACTGTCTCTGGTGGGACATGTGATGTGCTGTCTGTATTTTGGCAGTTCACGGGAGAGATTGGCTTTATTAAAGTCCCGAGAATGATTAAAACAGAGTCCGGTGTTGTTGTTCTGTGTCTGTGATCTGATCAGCGAGTTGTTGTATAGACGGAAAAGATCATCCTCTTCACATGAGCAAAAACGTCTTTAACAGCAGAGTGGACCGGTATATTATGGTCTATTTAAACTGACCAGTGTAACTTTTTATATGTTTGGTTGACTATTTTATTTTTATAATGAACAGACTGCGATGTAAGTTTGAATTTCTAGAATATGTGGGGTGTGTGCGTGCGTGAGGCGCCGGTGCGATCGAACAGCTGAAACATAAAAAACTAAATTTTTGGAGTAAGATATAATCCGCAAAAGTGTTTACTTTTATTTTTGCACACTCACAATAAAAACAAGATTTGTGCTTTTGCAAAATAAAGCAAACAAACAAAATGCGCGTTGTCATCCTTTCCTTTCCGTGAACTTGTTTATGGAGCGCCGCGCCACACTTCCGTTTTAAATCTGTTAGCTTAACTATTTAATCAGTAGATTAGCCATATTTTTGTAATGAAACAAATAGTTATTTTTTTTAGGCCTATTATTAACATAGGGGGGGCTTTTTTGTGTGACACATTTTCCTTAAAGCATCCAATTTTGACCCAGGGCTTGAAAACCTGTGCCCTAGGCTAGTTAGGTCCTGCACAAACTTGTGAACGATGCTCTTATTGTGGCATCACCGTTTAGTGACAGCATTGAATGCTCCGGGAAAACGTATTGTCAGTGTCGGTCACAGCGCCTTTTAATTGCTGTTTTAAATCCAGCAATTATTTATTTACAAATTATAAGCTCTGATTTTGACAAGTGTGGTATAAAAGCTTTGTTTATTAGAAGAATATTTGGTTAGCTGGAAAATCTTACATCGCGACCATGCTTTCGGATGCCGTTTGAGCCTATATAGCCTACATTTATGCGGCTTTGTTCTTGGTCAAAAATGTCCACAAATTCAATCATATTTAGGCATCGTTTCTTTTCCTAAATCCTCACCGTCTAACCCTCTAATTTCGCAGGTTTATTTTATTGTCATTCACTTTTTATCACTGTTTTCGCATCTCGGAATGTGGTAAACATGAGGAAGGGAAATGAAAGATTTCATGGCCATGAATTAAGAATTTGTTCGATGTATTAATTTGTTCCCTCATTTTAGTTAAATCATGGACAGTGATTTAATAATGAAACATGGACAGTGGCCACAAATTAATAAGTTGTAGGAATGAATAGCCTATCCTTCCCCCGCAGTGTCCCGCAGCCCTGCAAACTTCACCTAATTGTTTCAAATATGAAAGAAATATCTGGGGAAATGACTGTTACTACATTTCTATTGCATTCCATGTTGAAGAACTTTGTGTTGTTTCTACTTTAATGCACTTTTAAAGTTTAAATCACATTAAAAGCTTAATTTGTACATTATGAGTGAATGATGATGCATTTACCGTCACCGTCACTCACAGCCGCTCGCACGTGTTTTGCGCATGAGCCGCACGCAGCCCAAAATTAAACGGCTTAATCGACCATTGATAGCTTTAATCGATTGCATCTCTTATCGACAATTAATCGATCGTCGATTAATCATTGACATCCCTAATTTGTATCCTGCATGATTGTGCGTTCTCTGCGTGACGGTCGGTCGTGTGAATTGAATGACAGGAGGAGAGTTCAGCTTCACTGAAGACGTGCGATCGTAAACTCGTGATTTCAAATTATGCTGCGCTTTATGCATTTGCCCACTGTCATATTCATGTAATTTTCACTGTGTGCTATATGTAAAATGAGTGTTACCTTGGCTTTATTTGAAAAAATATGATTTCCAATGCACACAAACTTTCCAGAATACTGAGTGCCCTGTTGGTTACAGTCTTTACTTCCCTTTTAATTATATTTTTATTAAATATTTATGAAAAATACTTTGTCATCTAAAGTATAAGTATGTTTATTTTACACATTTATTTTTTAATCCATTTTCAAATTATTTCAAATTTCTTTTCAAAATTAACTTTTCAGCCTTCTAAAAACAGCAATTTAAAGGGGTCATATGATGCGATTTCAAGTTTGCCTTTCTCTTTGGAGTGTTACAAGCTGATTGTGAATAGATAAGATCCCTGAAGTTGCAAAAACTAAAGTCTCAAAACCAAAGAGATATTCTTTATCAAAGTTAAGACTCTGCCACGCCCCCTTAAAACGGATCGTTCTAACACGCCCCACATATCTACCTCACTATGTGGAAATATTTGCATAATGCCACCCAAATGTGCACGCAAAGAAAGAAAGCATGGTTTCAGTAACCGCAGTTAGTGATGAAGCAGCATGTCAGGGAGACACTGTGTGTTTCTAGGCGAAAGCAAAAGCACTTTATTTGGCCTTCCGAAAGTAGATGCATTTAGAATCTTTAAGATTACTTACAACAGAACAGCAATGCATTTTATGGACGACTGTTTCGTGTACTTAGGAGAGGAGGTAATTCTGACTGTGCTATGACAATCTGGCGCTTCTGAATCAGCTTACGGTTTTGTTAATTAGTTTTACGTATTTGCTATTGATGTTCAATGCGGGAGTTTGCGCATTCGTGGTGTCGTGCGCGCGCAGGCGCGTGGGTGTGTGTAGAGAGATAGAGAGAGATGAGAGAGAGAGAGAGAGAGGGAGAGCGAGGATGGAGGAGAGAGAGAGAGGAGACGAGGGTAACATCCACAGTGGAGTCAGCTGTCTTAACCGTGGATTGTGTACTGCAAACACATACCAGCTTCATCACTGTGTCTGTCACGCGACTCTGTTCCCCTTTCGGGCTTGAACTGGTGGTAAAACTAATGACATTATTTACGGTCTTTACATTTATTTTGAAAGATGAAGCTCGCGATTATGGTAAGGGGCGTTACATTTCCGACGAGTGCTTGCGGTGTTCGGCCAATCACAATGCACTGGGTCAGCTGGCAGCTGACAGCGTTTGTTGGAAGGAGGGACTTTGTTGAAAACGACGTGTTTGAGAGAGGCGGGGCATAGAGGACCTACAACAATGTATGTATTTGAAAAATAATGTGTTTTTTGAACATTAAAGCATGTCAACATATTCTGTTACACCAAATACACAAAATAATGATCTTTAAAAAAGCATCATATGACCCCATTAAGTAATTAAAAAATCTATACTTGCAGCATTTTTAAAGCATTTTCTCTTTAAAATCATCCTAGGGGACAGAAAAGTTCCATCAATTCAAGAACAAACCACATATATTTGCAGTAAATCAGATTAAAAAAAACTTCAAGGTTTGCATTAGAAGCTAGCAATACTCAAAGATCATAATTCCATCAACTACATCAAACAACACCTCTGTTGTTACCAACAGAGATCTGTACATCTAGAGTAAAGAGCCTGTTGAGACCCTGTCATAATGTGCTTATACATGCTTTCCAACCTGCTTTCATGTAGTACTTCCTGGATTTGATTACAAAGAATTATTAGTCAGAAGTCACATGAAGGCTTTTGAAATGCTATCTGCCCATAACAGCATTAAACTGCTAAGCCGAAAAGTGGGGCTGGCTTATGCGGTTGTGCAATGAGAACAATAATATAACTACTGTCAAGTCAATTGAAACTCAATTCCTAACAAACGCCATTCGTCTGGCATTAGCATACAGATGAAGGAGAACGAGAGAACAGCCATGAAGCAGAGATCCATTCAATTCCCTCTGTTAAAGTGCAGGACAGCTACACCACCATCAAAATCAATTTCCTCATACCACCATTTGATCTGCAATCGCGCACAGAAGCGCAGATAAAGTTACGCGCTAACGCGAGGAAAGTGCAGCCACGTTTCAATTTAAACATCAAGTCTAAATTCCATCCATTAATGCTGCTCAGCGCTGAGTGTTTTATAATTATGGGCTGTTAATTAAAGCTCAATTCAACTGCATTTATCCCAGAATTCATTGCAGTCCCTTCAAGGGGCTTCTGTGTAAAACAGCTCACTTTGCAAAAGGCTCCGCACAACTATAGACAAGACGAGCGAACGGGCAACAGATCAAAAATTCCCAGGCTGATTACAAAGCGGAGTGCACAGAGGGAATGACTGACTGTTACGAAATGAGCGCCGAACATTGGGAGAGGTCCTTTACGGAGAAGGGGGGAAGAAAATCCAATTGTATCCCAGGCTTAGTCGTATTACTGGAAGGCGTAACTCTGATAAGCCCATTGGTGGTCGACATTAACAGACATGTCTTTTTCAAAGAGAGGAAGAAAGCCCTCCGCTCTGCAAACAACCTCCTTCAAAAACAGCACATGCTTTCTGAAATCTGTATTTGTGGAGCGCTGAACGGCCCATTATGAAAATGTGCAGAGGGGCCATTACTGCAAATATTCCCACCGTGGGCATGTAATCAAGCACCTAATAAGCATTTCTGCTAAGGCACACAGTTTTCCAGAGTCTTGCGCTGGTAACTTGAAAGACAGACTTCAATGAACATCTGAAAAACTAGTTGTAACAAAGTTCGTAGTCACGGGAAGGAGGCGGCGGGAACCGGCGAACATTTGAACAAAACTTTAATAATAAAATAAACACAAAATAGCGTGACAGCCCCTCACGGACGACTGTCGCGCACAAACAGAACCAAAACACAAAATAAAGTCCAGGCCTGGTCCTCTCTCGTCTTTCACTGTCGTAGCTCCTCCTTTTATCCTTCCGGAGCTCCTCCATGGGATTCGAGACCGGTGAGTGGTCCAGGTGTCGCTCATTATCAATTACTCCACCAGCCGTTCCCACGGCTCTCGGCCCCACCCCCCCTCGTCACACTAGTGTTCGGTCATATAAACTGACAAAACGGCAGGAAAATTGAGTTAGACATGGACGTATCTGGGGAAATTCACAGCAAAGCAGCGGCACAGACAACGGGCTGCCAGCAGGTGGCTGGGCCGAACTAACTTCAGGGAAAATGAGTTTCCACGAAAAGGAATGGGATGCTTTCGAGAGGCAATGCATATATCCCAGAGTCTTGCGCTGCTAACTTGAAAGACAGACTTCAATGAACATCTGAAAAACTAGTGTTTAGTCATATAAACTGACAAAACGGAAGGAAAAATTTACGATTAATTGCATTTGCTATAATATCGCGATATGAAAAGAACGCGATTTTACAAACGCAGAGGCTGCAATTACAAGGTCACGTTACACGCGAGAGTAAAGAGGTGTGTTCGACTTGAAGATCAGATCGGTGGATGACATCAAAGTACGGCGAGAGAAAGCATAAGGAGACGTCCGCGCTCTCTTATAGCTCTCGCAGTACTTTGATGGCACACACCAAGCAGCGCTGCTTCAAGTCATCAGCAGAAAAAGAAAAGAAATAAAACAGTAAACAGCCAAAGGACGTAACTTAGAACGGGAGATGGTTCGGTTTGTGAAAGGGAAGAGAAAAGCCACAGATGAAGTCGCACAGATCCAGGCAGGTGCTGGACATTCAAAAGCTAAATGCAGAAAATATGACAGGGCATATCTTGCTCTCGGCTTCACTCACCGGGTCTATACCGGACGCTACAGTTGTCATGCCACGCCGCAACAGCTCTACACTGGCCGCGACAAAGCGACCGTTGCAAATCCTTTTAACTTTGTGTCAGTATGTCATAAATAGAACAAGGCATCAGTTTAATATCGGGTTTTGTCGTGTCGCGCCGCATCTAGTGTAGACAGCGTCACTGATTATAATGGTTCTACTGTATTTTGCCGCTCGCGTCCGGTGCAGACATGGTGTTTAATGTCGTTGGTGAGGAGAAAAGCCTGTGTGCGTCCCATGCCTTAGCGGACAGCATGAACCCCACAAAATACACATACCAGAGAGAGAAAAATAATAATATTAAAAAAAAAAAAAAAATTAAAATTAAAAAAAAAAAAAAAAAAAAAAAAAAAAAAAATAATAAAAAAAAAAAAAAAAAAAAAAAAAACAAAAAAAAAAAAAAAAAAAATAAAAAAAAAAAAAAAAAAAAAAAAAAAAAAAAAATTAAAAATGTTATTCTCTCTCTGTATTATGTGTCAAGTGATGCAGGTGTTTTTTTCCCTGTAGGTTTTTAAAATTAAAAAAGCATTAATTTTTCATAATGTTTAGTGAAATTATTTGGTAGTCAGTTTTTTTTCTACCATTCTACCATTTATTTTTTTATAGGTTTAAAGGGGGGCGTGACCAAAAAAGTTTGAGAACCACTGGTATAAAGTTAACAGACAGTGTTTAGTGCAGTCCACATGTTTACATATGTTTATTACAGTGACTTTGAATTACCTAAAGTAGTGTGGTAAAGCAACAGATTTGTTTTTATATTTCTGCAATCTACTTTAGTTTGTGTGATTTGTTACTGACTTTCATATTAATATTTACACAAGGCTTATTTAAACATAATTATTACATGCTTACAAGGTTGGAAGTTCAACAAATCAGTCAATATACTGTGATTGTAGTTGTTAAATAAAAATGTCATTCATATCAATTCATGCATCACCTAATTTCATCGTAACATATAGGCCTGGCCTACAGAAAAGAAAATGTATGTTTAATCTATCTAATATTGTGTTGGTCATACTATATAATGATTTATAGCTTGTCTTTGTTGAATAATACAGAACATAAAGAGCTTTAAAAAAATAATTGCATATTAAAATCACAATCGCAATATTGGTTAAAAAATAAATAAATAAAATCGCAAATAGATTATTTTCCAAAATAGTTCAGCCCTAGTTAGACATGGACGTATCTGGGGAAATTTGCTGCAAAGCAGCGGCACAGACAACAGGCTGCCAGCAGGTTGCTGGGCCGAACTAACTTCAGGTCAAATTAGTTTCCACGAAAAGGAATGGGATGCTGTCGAGAGGCAATGCATATATCATCGCTCTGTGCTTATTTTGACATGTTTTTCTCTTTGCTTGTGCATGTTCCCACTCACCAAAACACTAAAAACCACAATTGATTCTACATGTTTTGATTGATGCTTTGTTTTCTCTTAGATCTGAAGAGATCTTATTTTCTTTCTCTTGGAAATGGTTTAAATTTTATTTTATCTTCCCAGAAAACCAACTGCATGTCTGCAACTGCCCACATGTACAAATATACAGAACCGAAGAGCTACATCCTCTCATCTCAGTAACCTGAGAATAAAGTAAGATGAGAGCCATCCGTCACAACCGCGACATCCCTGGAATACAAGCAGCTATCCAAACAAGCGCTGTGGATTTGGTCAAAACAACAGAGATGAGCACTGGCAGTTTGCATGAGAGGTCTGAGCTGTTTTCTCAGGTTGCACTCAGGGTCAGGTTTCTCATGGATGCACAGTGCCCCCTTTAGGCCAAAATGTCAAACTGCCCAGCAGCTCCACTGAAGGCTCAAGAGAAAGACTCTTTGATTCATTAGCATTTCACACACCCAGACTGAGAATGCAGTTTTGTAGGGAAGCTGGAAACACACTGTGGGATCCAAACATCTGAGACCACTAGTGATACTTACACTTTACAAACTGCATTATAGACATAAGATAAAAAATAAACATGATGTTCAGAATTCCCAAGTGTTTACGTTATTTCACTTTCACATTTTATATTTCAAAATCCTAAAAATTATTTAATCTCTAAATTATAAAGAATTTTTAAAAATCCTTTAGACTCCACTGTATAAAAAAAATACATCTATCAAAATCAAATTGTACTGGCTAAAATAATGCTCTTTTTCTCTCTGGTAAATCCAGTATTTCCACTAAAGATTATGCAAATATGCAGATATGCAAATATCAAATTCAGAGGTAAATATAGCTGCAAGCAGCAATTAAAGGGCCAAGCACTTCAAAGGCAAAATGAGGAGCTAAGCATAGCATGGAGCATCAGACCAACTGCAACAATGAGTAATTAAAGCAAGTTTAGGATGATTTGAAGCAAAATGGCTGAAAAATCATAAACAACTTCTTGTAATATGATTTAATGGCTTATCACTTGCAGAGATACAGCCTCAGATGCAGTCTGGCATCTTTCCAGCAAATTCGTTGATGCGCTAAACGAAAACCGTTTCATAAATCGACACGAAATCCATAACTGTTTGCCAGCTTGGTCTGAAGATGATCAGAGTCAAATTTGGTGAAAATCGGACTAACGGTCTAGTAAGAGTTTGAAAAAGTAGGTTTTCAACATGAATCATAATGGCGGACAGGAAGTTCAGCCAATTATAGCTAAATTGGTATCGATGTTCTCGGCATGATCCAAGGAATCTATCAAAACCAGTTTCATTACAATAGGCTAGTGTAAACAAAAGTTATTAGCATCTTTAGAAAAGTCATTATAACTTTTGACCCCAAGGCTGCCCCCAAACTTTTTTGAGTACCATCAGGGCATGGTGCCGAAGAAGCATACCAAGTTTCGTAACGATACATCAATGGTGTTGGTAAAATATAGCATTTTACTACAAAATTCAAAATGGCCGACACCCAAAATGGCTGACATGGGAAAATTGGATATCATTCGACTCGGCATGCTGCACCTAATCTAAAGATTTTTGGCCAAACCATTCAGAAGTTATAAGCAAAAATATGAATTTTTCATATCTCCTGACCACTAGGTGGCACAGCGCTGAAACACTGCAGGTTAGTGATGCCGGTATGGGCAGTACATCCCGGCGGCTGCAATAACCGCGGTCGGGCGTGGGTCAGCTACTAAAAAAAAAGCCTTCTGATTATTTGCGGGTGGGTCGCGGGTGGATAACATAAATCATTGATGCAAATATTAACTACATTTTCTAAAATATGAATGTGTTTTAAATAGGCTACAGAAATGGAATAAACTGTAAATTAACATTAAAAGTTATTCAACAAAACATTATTTAGTCGAGAGCAGTGAGGGATTTTCTCTGTCTTTTGTTGTTTGATTAACATTAATGACAGACGGCACAGCTTTATTAGGCTGCTGTCACAAGACCAATACTCATGTGTTTTATTTCGCAACTGTTTACATTAACTTAAGACAAAACCGACAGTGCTTTCTCAATTTGGTATTCGCAGCGCACGCTTTGGATGTGACTGAGCGCACAGAAAAGCGCCTCTGGAGAATGCGAGTACCGAACGGCTTAAAAAGACGTGAAACTAAAAGAAATTTGTGACGATGCAACAATGACCGAGTAGGCAATTGACAATTCTGTCAACTGTCCCAAAACGCGAGCTAAAGTCTTATATCGCAGCGTGCAGCAGCTCTAGATGCGTCGATGTGAAGAGAAAGTCAAAGAGAGAAGGCGCGTTACAGCTGAATCACTCAGGCTGTTTTCATCTGATGGTTTGTGTGGATTTATTTACTCATCTGTAGGATCTGTCTCACAACAGACCCACCTACATGATGGAGACATACACATCAAACCAGCACATTCCATGGAAGGTTGTTGAGGTTCGTTTCTCCAGCCATCTGTAGTCGTAAAACTCATGCTCCATCGAGTAAGGTGAAAGCATTCCCTGGACTGTTTGGCTATATCTCAAGACATGCCAAAGAAGACAGTACTTTCACAATGCTTAAAAGCGTTTTACGGGCTTGCAAAGAGCAGATAGAAATACCCTCATGACCCGTGGACGCATAAATTGCTAAACTAAACTCCGATCAACAGATACAATTTTATGGCTCCCTGGCCATCATGAGACTTTCAGAAATGTCCAGAGCTACCTGATAGTGACCGGAGAAATCGACACGTTTTCCCCCGCTTCCAAGGAAAAGACAAAAGGTTCGTTTGACCATCGTTTGCTAATACTTGAAAGTATAAAATGATCAGAGCATAGAATTACAAATAGTAGGTTGTTTGTTGTATATATATATGCTTGACGTGTTTCATGTAATCGGTGCAACTTTAACCAGTGTTTAATTACCCCTTTTTAGGAAATAAGGTTATTCAAATTTGTGTAATATGTGAAGTTTAATCTTGAATGAATGGAAAAGAGAAATGCAGAAGGTTGAAATTAAGTAGACTTTAATAGTATGTACAATATTTGCATTTAAGAGACTTTATAGACGTATCAATATATTATTATAGGTGGCCTCATATAAATGAGAGTCTCTGGTTAATGTATGCATGCTCCGCCTTGCAAGAAGCCGATTGGAAGATAGCTTCAGGGGACGGACTTATGCCACAGAGCAAAACCCGAATGCAGAACAGAATCCATGGGTTTTTGGTTAGCTAGCTGGCTTGCAACTTCTCCGGCTCTCGCTGGTCGCTGTGTTAGAGCACCTGCAAGCGTGCTCACATTTACCATCAAAAGCGACCAGCCATCTAAAACTCAGCACTTCAGTGATACTTCGTTGAAATCGTCAACAAACTTGAAAGTCAAAGACTCTCAGCAGATTGCTTGCGCCTCTGCGTCATCACAACTCACGGGGGGTTTCCCAAAGGACGTCATCCTGACGTCACCGACGCGTCAGTGACGGGGTTTCCATCAAAGACCTCCAGGAAGCCCGCAGCAACCGCGGAGTCAACTCAGCTGTCAACCAGCGGAACGCAAGTAAACAACATTTCTATGATCTGCTGAACGGGTGAATTTAGATGCGTTGCTTTGTGAATTCTTAAGGTGAATTTACATCCCTCGTGAGAACGAGGTAGAACTATGAAACTCAGATCTCCGTTAACAGACTTTCCTTCCTCTGAATTGTATGTTTGTGTGTTTTAGCTTAAGTTTATGTGATCTAGAATAGCCAATAAATTTCATGTTTCATTTATAAGAAAGCAATTGTCTGGTGTCAGATAATTTTGTGTCAATTCTATTGCCAAAAGATACTTGCTTGTTACCTTAGCTCGTAGCTTACTCATAATAATTAACTCTCTTAAGAGCTGACAAATTATCATAATTGTATTTCACCCGTGGCCAGGGAGAAGACAAAATTTACATATTCAATTGGTAATATACACTGACATCAACTTCTCGCTGGCCGTGTAGCTGATAAAAGTATAAACTATTGAAATTCAAAGTCAGTTTTGATCAGGTGGACCTTGAATTCTCAGATCGAGTTCTTTTAAAACCTGAGCTAGAAATAAACCTGAATGAATTAATAATGATTAATTCCCTTACAACTAAGTAAATTATTACACATCTAACCGCTATATTGAATAAATGTTTTGCAGCAATTTACCTCATTTTAAAGTCGAAAGCTGCGGATATTTTAATGCGATTTAGCGCAATTGAAAAAAAAAAAAACAAATTCAGGACCTGATTAAATATTTCTATTATACAGAGAAATTGTGAAATAAGCTTTTTATGACATTTTCAAAAACTTCTGGTTTATTTTATGTTTTACAAAACTTTTCCAGGGCCTGGAATTGCTGTCCAATTACTTTTCCATGTTTTTTTTTCCATGACCGTATACCCTAAGTGATGATCGGGTGCGGGTTCGGGTGCCGTTATCTAAATAAGACAAAAATACAAGTGCGGGCGGTTGGCGGGTGGATAATTTATTTGAAGCTGTGGATTCGGGTGACGTTTTAAGCTCATCCACAGCATCACTACAACAGGTAGTCTCTGGTCATGCTTGTTATAACACACACCAAGTTTGGTCTCAATACGCCAAACCCTTGCGGAGATACAGCCTCAGATCCATTTTTATGTGCTTTCGCACAATTTTGTTCCAGTGTTATTCGAGAACGGTTTGAAGAATCAACTTGAGTTCCATACTCTGCCTACATGGTCTGAAGATGATCTGAGCCAATTTTGGAGAGAATCAGACAAACCATCTAGGACAAGTTCGAAAAAGCAAGTTTTTTGAACAATTAAAAATAGCGAAAAAATTTCCTTCTGTGCCTTATGGTTCAAAAGTTATTAGCATAAACATGAGTGAAACTTTGGACAAGTGGTGGCACTAGAGAGTTTGAGATAGAGACTCCAAATTTGCTATGGTTAATGTTGAGACTGTCCTCTATCAGTGTGACAAATTTCACAACTTTCCCGCAAGCGGTTCTATGGGCTGCCATAGACTCAAGAGTGGAAGAAACGGAAGAAGAAGAAGAAGAAGAATAACGCCAACGGATACGATAGGTGCCTACGCACCTTTGGTGCTTGGCCCCTAATTATATAACAATGTAATATTTTGGGGAAACCATGATAACGATAACCTTTCAAAAGCAAAAACAAAAGAGACTTCCTTAAAAATATATATTTAAAAAAAAATCATATTGATTTCAATCTTTTGACCGATAGTGTATATATAATATTTATTATATGTTGATTCGTCAGTGAATGAGACTGCATACATTTATGCAAATTAAAACATGTCCGGTCAGTATCAGAATTGAAAATTCCAAAATTCCTCCAGTTTCATAACGGGATAAGATCGCTGGCAATACTGCAATGACAAACAGCCCTCTATAGTTTCATAAAAGATACAATCTTTATCTCGATAAACAGATTCACAATCAGCTTCTGTAAAGAGTTCAGATAGACTGGTCCATTTAGAGAATACACTGTGGAAGAGGAAAAGAAATCATTGCTGATGTTTGGTAGGACATCAAATCCAGATCTGACAATCCACATTCAGAGATCCTTCCCTCCCGTTTTAAATTACACAGAGTGCAAGTAAAAAGTCAGTTTGCACTGTGACACCTCTATTTAGCATGCACAACATTATGACATTCAAATCTTAGACAACAAGACTAAGCCTCCTAAAGGATCCTGAAAACACCTGAGAAAATCCCTGCACTTTTGCTTTCAAAGGTTAAAGGTCAAGCCACAATTCTACGAGAGTGCAAGAAAGTTTCAGAATTGAGGTCAGTTTCATTTCCATTTGCAATCAGCAATGCAAATCTGGGGGAAAAAGGGGAAGGGAGATAATGTGTGCATGTAGTATTACAGAAAGCCCTGAGCCTGAATCCCATCATGCTGACAGTATTAACAGGGCTTTTTAAAAGTGAACTCAGTTCTGCGCTCACACTCATCACAGTTATTTCACTGTTCATTAGAGCAGCAACTGCCATGGGCAGCAGCCATCGATTTTCATTCCTGATGCAACATTGCAACAATCACAAGTTTGCACATCAACTCACTTGCTACTGTCCAGCCTGAACTGAGGACTTGGATCTGAAATCTGTCAGTAAGTGTGTGTGTGTTTTAGAGCAGTGTTTCCCAACCGGGGTGCCGTCTGTCGAGAGCAGGGGTGCCGTGTAAAAAATCATTTTTTTAATATTTTTAAATTGCTAAAATGTTCAAAAAAGCATCTATTATATAATATCCATTTCTGATGTCGCCAATAATTAGAGATGCACCGAAATTTCGGCTGCTGAAAATTAGTTCACTGCTCAGGATTCACTTTCACGTGGTGTGACGCTCTGCGTATTATCCCGCTCTATGCGTGTGCGCTCCGCTCAGTCGCTCCACTCAGATACCGTTCGTGCTCATCGGAACAGCAAAGTCTGCTAACAGTTATGTTATGCTCAAGTGTTCTGATAATAATAGCTTTCTAGGACTAAACATTATTTGGATAATTGGTCAAAAAAACTAACAAAAAAAAGTTAAATATCTTAACCCTATTGTTAGACCTACCTGAAAAACTAAAAAGCAATTTATTTAATTCGAAGGCCTGTCATTATTTTTTATTTGTGCTATCATTATTTGTTCTTATTTTATTACTGACTGCTTACTTGTCATTTTTTATTCAATTCAAAGTTTGAAATCAAGCTCTCGCGCTACTGCACCAAAATTACCCCACTGTAAAATTAAAAAAAACACTGAGTGAGCAAAAATATGTGAGATAGCTAGTTATAATGGTAATTAAAATGTTTACATAAAATGGTTTTTTATAAAAGCTACTTAAAAAATCTGTCCTTACTTGGTCTCTTCATTAGAAATTAGCCTAATGATTGCCACCATTGATGGACACAATTTTTTATAATATTAAAAATATCTGTTTGACATTATATTCTGCAGTTCTTCCCTCTTGTACCGAATATCTATACTATACAAATTATCATATCGAAGTTAAAAATTCAAATATTGTGACAAAATTAATTTTGTAGGGTGCCACAAGTTTGTTAAAATTTCCAAAGGGTGCCCCGACTAAAAAAAGGTTGGGAAACACTGTTTTAGAGAATCTGTAAAAAATGTCAACTGGTAGCGTGTGTTCAGTAAGCATTAGTTAATCAAACTGTATTTTTCGGAAGTGCTAAAGCCTTGACCAGAAATAACGGACCAAAATGTTCACCTCGCTTCCATTCTTCATCCAGTCAAACACACAGGCACAAACACTCCCCCCACCACCTCAATGCAGCAAGAACTCTCAAACACACACACTCTTTCTCTTGCTCATATCACTGCAGAATCAATACTGCTGAAAATGACTTAGCCTTAAAGTCTTCAAATTGCCCAGGCTCTCTTGCCCTAAAACAATCACAGACATCAAAGAAAAACATCCTTGAAACAAGGACTGCTGTTACTGAACTTCAGCAAGACATGTTTTACTGTGAGTTGAGAAGACTTCAAGCCTGACCAAAGTTTTCCATCTGGGCTAGGAGGACAACCATGGCAGTGTTTCCATGGGGGGAAAATTTAAATTTAAATTTTTCTGGACTCCTTTTTAATGGTTAAATTAAATTGTATTAATCAAATAGCATGACTAATTAATTTAAATCATTAAACTTAATTTAACATCAATTTATTAAAAGTTTCACACAAAATACATGTTTAGGGTCCAATGAAATGTTTTATTTTTTTCCAACCTTATGTTTTATCGTTACCAAATTCTGTGTTTTAGCAGGTCTAATTATTTGAAAGCATAAAAACAAGTTTCATTTATTCTTACAATAGCTTTATGATTTTTCTCTCAGAAATTCTGTGTTGTGTTTTTACATTTTTTAAGGCATAAAACATTCATTTAATTTATCTTTTAATTAATGAAAATTAAACATTAAATTTTTTGGAAAATAAAGGGGATATTTAAAATTACAATTAAAACATTGAAGAAATATTGTATGATTATTCCTTAAAAATAAGGTTTTAATAGTAGTGTATAGCCAATTACTTTCATTTACTGAACACATAATATATTTTTTGCTGCCGGCAATGTCTTCAGTTAACCTAACTTCTATTTTGATGGGTTGCCGTGTATCCATTACCTTTTTGTATGATATGATGATAGTTTTACTCAAATGAAACGGTAAAATGCTCACGAAGTGTCTCTCAGAGCAGTTCTGGAGATGTTGTTCATTTATTTATGTCCTCATTAGTGAGACGGCAGACGTTAATATCACTGGAAGCATCACACGCACTATTCAGCACTTCAATATTAAGACGTTTTGCAGCTTAATATTTACAAACGCTAGTGGGAGTGTGCTCACTTGTGTGCGCGCAAACGTTTGTGTGCACATCGGGGCGGAACTCCGCTGTGCGTGATGCAGAGAGCGCGACCATAACGTAGAGACCGAAATGACATGCCGTCGTGTAAATAAGATAAATAACATAAGGCTATTTAGTTTGCTTAATGAAAGAACAAGGTATATACCTATTCTATAAGAAAGGTAACTTTAACTGACTTCTGTTGTGATCTGGCGCTATATAGACACTAAGGAGAACAAACCAATAAGTGATCTCTTGCGTGAAAAAAAAAAACTAATTCCTCAACTTAACTTGACCTTCAAGGGGGGGCGGGGGGTCTTTTGGTGCCTAATATAATGGCAGGGGAAACACTGAAATGGCCTATTATTACTAATGCTACCATTTTTCACATAGCAGCACCAGCAATAGCAGTAATAGTTGTCTGGGCTGATTTATTCATAGTAAGAAAGTTTTAAACATGGTAAAATGTGTTAAGTTGAATTCAGATCACAACACTACTTTTTGTAGTTGGCGACGTATCGAATATTAACAATATATTTGCAGTGATTTTTTTGTCAACAGAAAATAAGCAACATTGTGAATACCACAATGATTATTTCATATTTTATGTGGCTATTAAGTTTTCAAAAAACCATGTCCTAAAGTAATTTTGTGATCCCTTCCTTAAAGAGAGCATTCAAGACAGACAAGTTTAAAGGGATAGTTTACACAAAAATGGAAATTCTGTCATCACATAATCACCCTCCTGTCAGTCCAAACCTGTAAGACCTTTGTTTTTTACGATTTTTATGATATTTTTGATGAAATCCGAGAGCTTTCAGACCCTACATAGACAGCAATGCATATACCATGTTTAAGGCCTTGAAAGATTGTAAGGACTTCATTAAAATAGTCCATTTGACATCAGTGGTTCAACCTTAATTTTACGAAGATACGAGAACACTTTTGTTCACAAATAAAACAAAAAGCGACTTTTCCCAAACTTTCTTCTCTTCAGTGGTCAGTCCTTAAATGCGGGTTCACAAATTAATGACAGAATTTTAATTTTTCGGTTAACTAACCCATTAATAGTTATTACAGTAGCAAAACAACGTTTAAAATGTGCAAATTCAATTCGTTTCTGAGAATCAGTTCAAACTAAAATAAATTTATATATCTTAACTAGGGATGTCAACGATTAATCGATGATCGATTAACTGTCGATAAGAGATGCAATAGATTAAAGCTATCGATGGTCGATTAAGTCATTTAATTTTGGGGTGTGTGCGGCTCATGCGCAACCCGTGCGATTAAGCTAAACAAATAAGCTTTTAATGTGAATCTAGACTTTAAAAGTACATTAAAATGGAAACAACACAAAGTTCTTCAAAATGGAATGCAATAGAAATGTAGTAACTAAGTTATTTCCCCAGATAATTCTTTCATATCGGGCTCTGCGCTTTGCAAGGCTGCGGGACACCGGACAGATAGGCTATTCATTCCTACAACTTGTTAATTCGTTCCTACGACTTATTAATTTGTGGCCACTGTCCATGTTTCATTAATTTTGTTCCTTAAATGACCCATGATTTAACTAAAATGAGGGAACAAATTAATAAATTGAACGAATTCTTATGAAATCTTTAATTTCCCTTAGATGCGAAAACAGTGATACAAAGTGATTGACAATAAAATAAACCTGCGAAATTATAGGGTTAGACGGTGAGGATTTAGGAAAGAAACAATGCCTAAATATTATTGAATCTGTGGAAATTCATGACCAACCGGCAAACAATACAAGCCGCGTGAATGTGGCTATTGGGCTCGTGACCGGATCCAAAAGCATGGTCCGCTGTAGAATTTTCAGCGACCAAATATTCTTCTATAAACAAAGCTTTTATACCACACTGTCATAATCAGAGCGTTTATAATTTGTAAATAATAAGTGCTGGATTCAAAACAGATTAAAAGGCGCTGTGGACCGCACTGCCTCTACCCGTTTGCCCCGAGCGTCAATGCTGTCACTAACGGTGAGCCACCTTACGAGCATCGTTCCCCAGTTTCTGCATGGACCTAACTAAGCCTATGCCGTTTTCAAGCCCTGGGTCAAAATTGGATGCTTTAAGGAAAATGTATAGCCTATGTAAGCAATAGGCCTAAATAAAAATAACAATTTGTTTTCATAAAAAAAAAAAACGAAATATATCTGGCTTAAATAATTAAGCTAACAGATTTAAAACAGAAGTGTGGCGCGGAGCTCCATAAATAAGTTTTTTTATGTTTCAGCTGTTCGGTCGTGCCGGCACCTCTCGTGCACACACCCCACATATTCTAGCAATTTAAACTTACATCGCAGTCTGTTCATTATCAAAATAAAATACAGTCAACCAAACATATAAAAGGTTACACTGGTCAGTTTAAATAGACCGTAATGTACCGGTCCACTCTGCTGTTATGCCAAAGACTTTTTTGCTCATTTGAAGAGGATGATCTTTTCCGTCTATGCGAATGCGTGTAAAGTACAAGCCTAGTTTACATTATAAATAATAGTTTAACATTCAAATACATTACGAATATGGAAACATTTGGATTTGTGCCGAATGAGACGCGAGTAATAACCTCCAAATACATCTAGCCAAACCCGCGCTTGCTCCGTCTCGTATGCACGCACGCACGCATGTCACGATCTAATGCACTGTAAATGCCGGGTTTTTAAAAACAAATAGGCCTACCGGAACACAAAAATTCAAAATCTGACATTTTCCGGAACAGGATCCAGCAGGATCAAATTAAGTACTGGTCATAATACTCAGATAATAATGTTTGATGTGAGCAACAGTGCGTTTTGCTGCAGCAGTGCCGATTGAAGCGGTTCACTGACTGCGCAGCACAACCACACGCGCCACAGTTACGTTTGGGATTATTTTATTTTAAATGCCATAATGTCAGTTGAAAACATTGCAATAGTGTTTTAAAATACAATAACGAGCACCACGAAACCATTTAAAGAGACGCGTTCAGCCGTCTCCGTGTCGGCATAGGAAACAGTCAACAAAGTAAAATAAACAAGTAAAGGATTTCAACTGCTCTCTTCATTTTTATCAAATACAAACCACATCTATGCATTTTACGATCCTGACTAATTTCTAGCATGTTATTCACTTACATTCCCTTTAAATGCTTTTTTTAGTAACTTTTGCACATCCTGTCATGCCGGGTTGCATAGATGCATTTTGCAGCATTAAGTTTATCGATTAATTGATCGTTAATTTAAACGACGATCGATCATGGAAATGATCGAAAACTGACATCCCTAATCTTAACCATGACCAAAAAAAAAGAAGAAATTAATACTTTTACACAGCAAGGGCACTTTCAATTAATCAAAAGTGACAATAAAAACATTTATAATGTTTACAAAGCATCCTTGCTTAAAGGGGTCATATGGTGCTTTTTTTTAAAGATCATTATTTTTTGTATTTGGTGTTTCAGAATATGTTGACATGCTTTAATGTTCAAAAAACACATTATTTTCAAATACTGTACATTATTGTAGGTCCTCTATGCCCCGCCTCTCTCAATCGCTTTGTTTTCTACAAAGTCCCTCCTTCCCGACAAGCGCAAGTCTGCTCTGGTTGGCCAGCTGACCCAGTGCATTGTTATTGGCCGAACCCCGCAAGCACTCGTCGGAAATGTAAAATCCCTTACCATAATCGCAGCTTCAGCTTTCAAAATAAATATCAAGACAGAGCCCGAAAGGGGAACAGAGTCCAGTGACAGACACAGTGATGAAGCTGGTATTGCAGTACACAAGCCACGGTTAAGACAGTTGACTCCACTGTGATGTGTCTCGCTCCCTCTCTCGCTCTCCATCGCTAGCGCACAACACACACACGATGTTTCAAACTCCGCATTTGACCAGTCAATAGCAAATACTTAAACTAATAACAAATTCTGATTCAGAAGCGCCAGATTGTCCTAGCAAAGGCAGAATTACCTCTTCTCCTAGGTTCACTAAACGGTCGTCCATAAAATCATTGCTGTTCTGGTGTAAGTGATCTTAAAGATTCCTAAATGCATCTACTTTTCGGAAGGCCAAATAAAGTGCTTTAGCTTTCGCCTAGAAACACACAGAGTCTCCCTGACATGCTGCTTCAACACTAACTGGGGTTCTGAAACCACTGCCTGCTTTCTTTGCGTGAACATTTGGGCGTTTAATTTATTCAACTATATCCAGGGATGCACGATATTACGAACTCACCATATCGGGATCCGTCCGATAAATGCTAATTTTTTATCTGTTTTACGGTAATCGGCCCAAATAAGAAAAATTTGGCCGATATTTTAAAAAGCCGATAAATAATGCCCATTATTTCCTTCAAGACACTTTCATATCGCGCTGTTCTTTAGGCAGCCGTTTTTGTGCACTTGTACGTTGTAATCTTGTTTTATATATGATGTATATCTGATTTTATCCTCATATAGAATGCGTTTTGGTTAAGTTAAAAAAGCTTCAGTTTACCAGTGTATAAACGCAAACAGCAGTGCACAACATTATAACTATGATTGGGAATGTCGTGTATATAACATTCTAATGAGAAAATTATTATAATAAAACTTTGTGAATTCTATGGGTTTAGTTGCCGTGTTTCAGCGAGTTGTTATGGGAAGAGCGCATCCACAACATGATCACACATTCTGACTATAGCACGCTATAACTGCGTCATTTTGTACATATATAAATTGTAATATTATGTTTGTTTTATTAATATTAATCTCAGGATGCATTTTCTTGAGTTAAATAAGCTGCCAGCAAAGCGCTTCAGTTTACCGTGTTCATTCAGTTCTTCAGCTTCAGCACGCGCAGCTCAAATGGCTGCCATTTAAAACAGTGGTATTAATTTGTTACTTTTTTCAAAATCATTGATACATTATTAATAATAACAACCACTTTTATTTTTCTTTTATTATTTTCATCAACAATATGGTTTATTAATTAAAATCATTTAATTATTGTCCGAGCAGAGGCTAATACGTTTTATTGATCTATGTCGCATTTATTTTGATTCTTTACACGTGTAATGATGTTCAGTGACTTGTTTGCATTATTTATGCTTTATTTTATTTATTTGTAAGACTTTTTTTTGACTAAATTTGGTAATGGGAGAGAAATTATTTTTTTTAAAACGTACACCGTTCAAACTAGGCCGCTTATGTTGAAGTGCTCGGTATGTGGTTTTTAATGATGAGACCTTTTTTTGTAATCGGGCTCTCAAAAAGTATATAAAAATTTTGATATAGATTTATCGGCCAACATATCGGTTATAGGCTTTCAAAAATAAAGAATAATCGGAATCGGCCAAAATTTTTATATCGGTGCATCCCTAATAATACACTAGTGAGGAGATATGTGGGGGGCGTGTTCGAAACGCGCCGTTTTAGGGGGGCGTGGCAGAGTTTTAACTTTTATAAAGAATATCTCTTGGTTTGAGACTTTAGTCTTTGCAACTTCAGGGATCTTTTCTGTGCACAATCAGCTTGTAACACTCCAAAGAGAAAGGAAACTTGAAATCACATCATATTCCCCTTAATAAATCCTTCTCCTGAACTTTTTAATCACTCATAATCATTTGGTTTTGATAATTTTTTTTTTTATAAATACAAACAAAAACAAAAAAGGTTAGGGTTTCAACTGCAATACTATCTTAGTAAAGATGTAAACGTGATATTATTACTACGACAGATAATGAAAAAATACAATTCAAGGGTCTTATGATCCCATTTCCACATTTTGATATGATTCTTTTGGTCCTTAACAAAAGTTCTATAACAAGCTTTGGTTAAAATTTTCTGCATTGTAGTGTAAAACAACAACCGTTTACCCTTCAAAAACAGCTCTTTTCAGAGCAAACTGTTTTATTGCATGCCACTTTAAATGCAAATGAGCTCTGCTGACCCCACCCCTCTCTTCCGAGCCACTCTCTGAGAGACTGTTTACTTTAGCCGCATTTAGCTGCGGAACTTGCTAACTAGCATGTTATTAGGAAAGGCGATTGCAAAGATTAATAAAAAAACCCTTATACTCACTTCTACTGTAGATGAAACTGGATCACGACTGATTTGCGCAAACAACTAGACCACATGTAGGTAGATCGGGAACGCCTTCCTCTTCACAAACACCGTAACCCCACTGCGTCTTCAGGCGCTCAATTCGGGCAGAAAATGACTACTGCAGTGTTCATTATTACATCCAACAACAGAACACCTCAATTGCTTAGGAGACATTCTTGTCTACATCTGCTCCGGGTGAACAATACAGACTGCTGCCATCTCACTCAGGTCGTTTCCTAAGGTAACACCCCAGTCCATCTGTACTGAAATGCTACTGTCAATCAACTATCTGGGAGGGCCTGAGCGTAGAAACGGCTTGGATTTGAGAAAGGGGTAATGATTTTAGTAGATTAAAACAAAAAAAACAAAAACACTGGTGGATTTTTATCATTATATGGTGGTTGTGTACACACACTGTCACCACACATTTATGTTCAAACAACATGTAAAAGTGCATTTCGCATCCGATGACCCATTAAAAAAAAATTTTAAACCTGGATCAGTCAGTAAATTTTAACCTTCAATATTATAATGTAGTACCAACTGGCTCTTATGTATTTTACAGCATTAGTTGAGATTCTTTTTTTCCTTGAGAAAATTTGGCATGTACTGTACCTGATACGTATCCAAAATAATCGATATTGAATCGAATCGCAAGCTTGTGAATGAGAATCGAATCATGAAATTTGTGTCAAAACCCAGCCCTAGTCAAGATGTATACATTAATCGAAGAGATAGAACCTTTTTTTGATGATGACAGAGTGCACGCTGGCCCTTTTTTTCCCCCCTTTGCAAGTCGTGTTGATAAGGAGTGCTCTTTTCCCACTTTCAAATGTCAATTACAAAAGAGCTGAGGCCCGTCTTCGGTTAAACATGCAAGTACTCTCCATTAAGCTTTGTGACTCATAGAACATTTAATGTGCAGAGTGCATTAGACTCCATTACTGCACTCATCTGTGGCTGCGTCTCACCACGCTACAGGGCAAAAGACACAGCTTTCCGTTCCTTTTTGAAGAGCTCCCATAATTACAAAACGACACTCTCCCCTCCTGAGCACAAAGCCTGCACGACATCTTCAAATGCTGAAGCACTCAACCGTATGCCTCACACAACTCAAGTTTTTTTTTTTTTTTACATATTTATTTTTAGTTTAAGTTCTATGTTCCCTGCTTGCTCTCATTTTTTGCCAGACAGATATTTTTGGCATAAGTTTCAACGCTATATTTAACAGCTTCACCATCTGACCGCCCCGTCAGGCTTCACCATTTTTTTTATTCTGTGTTTGTTTTGCTTGCTTCGCGAACCGACACCTTGTGTGAAAACAAGAAAGGGAGAGCAATTAAAATTTCTGCACCTATCACGACCCTGATGTCAGTTGCTATTTCAATTAGCAGCTCTGACAAGAAATTTATTTCTATGAAAAAATAATTGGCCATCCAGAGAGTGATTTAAAAACTCATTTAACATGCTTACAGCCTCACCTCTCTCAGCATGCAGCATGAAGCCGCCCAGAATTAATTACTGTTGCCATTTAATTTCATGCTGCCTGACATTTCCGATGCAAACTCTACAGGGCTTGAGTGTAAAACCAGCACACTTTATTAACTAATATTGCAGGATTAAAACAATTTTTTGTTTTCAATAACTCAAATGGATGTGAAGGCAACAAAACCATCTCAAGGAGGAGTTCTCCAAAACCAGATGCTGATCGGTTGGCCTAATCTATCTAATTGAAAGTGGAAATACTAAGTCTAAAACAAACAGTGACTGACAAACTCACATATACCGTAAATAATATTTTTAATAAAATCTGACATGAACAGTCACATAAATACATTTTTTAACTCTATTTGAGCACATTTCAGATTGGCCCAGCTAATTGCGAATCTCAGGACATTGACTGTTTCTATGGGAACCAGATTTTATAAGGCAGTTGTATATCAGGATAACAGATCAATTGGCTATTGGCTCTTTTATTCAGATGGCATTAAATATTGTAAATTAAATACATTAAATACTGCCATATTGCACATTGTAGTTTCTACCATTCATAGAAATATGAGTGAACGGTCTTGGTATATATACACACAGACTCTGCAATCACCCCTTGGTCTCATTTGGAACAGTTCTCCCAAAAAGTCTGTCATTCTGAACCCATTTAATATTTTTTTCAGCGAAGAACAACTTAAAGCTGTTGTATGACTTTAAAATTTTATGGTGATTTTTTTTTTTTTTTTTACTTTTTCCATGCTTTTCTGGCTAATAAATGAAAAAGAGCATTATATAAAAAAAATATGCATGACAGCAGCCACACCTTTCTAATACAGAGGAAACATTTACGGCAAATGAATTAATCCTTCTCACTTTTTGTCACCAATAAAGTCATGGAATATAATAATATTACATGATCTGAAAAAGGCCTTTTGAGCAGAAGCCTCAAGAGGTTTTTTATTACAGTAATATTCCTCAACGCAACGTGTAATAAAAGCGCCACAGAGGAGTAAAAACTATTGTAGTCGGGGGAAAAAAAAAGTTTATGATGGCAGGGGTGCTCTTGCGTCAACCTCTCTTCATGATTAAAAGAATAACCATGATAATCACTCAATTTCACTCCTTCTTTGGATTTTTTTTATGACGTTGTGTTTTTTCTGTGAGGGCCAGGAGACAGACAGAAGGCTGTTGTATGTGTGAGGACAACGGAAATTAGGCTCATCGAGGTTCGTTGGATTTCTAAGTGCAGGAAAATAACTGTGATTACCCATAAACCAACACACTGAGAAGAAGAAAAAAAAAAAACAAGAGTCAGACTAAATGCAGGGGAAAGCCGAGTCTGACTCAGCTGGGAGTTTTTTGGGGAGGGTGGTTGTCTTTCTGCTAACATACAAGATTTTCAAAAAGAAACCAAATCCATTAGACGATGCAACTCTCCTCCTCAAGGAAGAAATTGGCAATCAGTACAACCGCCCATTAGATTTATGAAATCTCAAAGGGATTGGAAGAGTCATTCCTTCATCCACCCGTTTCTTCTAAAGAATGGCTGCATTCAAATTGCATACTTCCCTACTATAACGTAGGTGAAAGTAGTATGTGAGAAGAGTAGCACATCCAAATATTCAGTATGCACAGTATTCCATAACACAGTATGCATATCCAAATGACCTGCTACTTCCAGCAAGATTCTGCAGTATGCATCCTTCACCATCCCATGAGGCCACAGGAAAGGCGTTGCACGTTGACACAACTGATGCTGGTAGGTCACATGACAATAACAACATGGCCAATGTAGTACATCCAGATTACATTTATATTACACACATTCATACCATGTAGAATCAATTTTTTTAATGGTCGCAAATGGTCGTAATTTCTTACTCAAAACAAGTACCTTTACATAGAGTATGTGATTTTGGACACAAACAACGACTGTTTAGATGGGAAGGACATGGGATAGTGAGATTTACAGTGGGGACAAAATGAAGACACGCAAGCAGCTCAATTCATGCCAGATCCCACTTTTCCGGTCCAATGCAATAGTTAGTTGAATGGATTAAAGTGAAAGTGTTTACAAATCATTTTACTATGTAACCTGACATATTTCTAAGTGAAAATAGATATTCAACAAGAAAGAAAAAAAAAAAGTCTAGAGCAGGACTTAAATTGAATAGAAATCCACTGAGCAGAATAAAAAGACTTTTATGATTACAAAATCACAGCACATTTTACATCAACAACTGTTTTCTTCTTCCTAAGAGCACAATGCCATTTACATTTTCAGCAGGACTACTGGAAACAACAAGACAGTTCCCCGCAATCACAGAGATGCTTTCCGATTGTTCTTATCATTATATTATAGCTTAGAGATGGAAACATCATTCCAGGAATCTAAACTTAAAGACACTGGACCAAATGGGGCTTTAAGAATCAGTCCAAAGCGCTGTTGCAATAATGCGATTACTTTCCTGGCCTGAGCCACTGGCCTCTGATGGAAGAACAGCCACCCGTCTGCATGATAAGTTATCTCCCTCATACTCTGAAGCCTTTAAACCAATTACTTTCCTAATTCAATGCCACAAACCCTACAAAATGGTTTCAAATTATTTTTATGCAACCACTGATGCGCCAACAAACTTGTTGAAATAAGCACTGAGAGAAGCTGTACCACAGTGCTATTGAACATGTGATTCATTTTGCTTACTGTTGCAGTTTCACATCGGTATGATTGCATCAGACACCGAGATTAGACCAGAGTACCATTCGGCCTGTTCTCTTATTTCCTGTTTTCAATGCTGACTGACCTTACAGCAACCCTGCAGAAAGTTTCAGAGGGGAAGTTGTCTTGTAAACAAAAACTTTACAATGCAAAGAAGGAAAACATCTCTTTCATCTGTTAATATGAATTCTTGAGGTGCCTTATAGCTTCCTGAAATGATGCACAGTCATATTGACATTAGTAGTAAAGTGCGTAACATTAAAAATTCTGCTCCAACAGGTCGGTTTTTATATGTATGTATTAGGGATGCTCCGATCGATCGGCCAGAGATCGGTATCGGCCGATAATCATATTTTATGACTCAATCGGTACTCACCAACTTGGCCGATCTCAGGAACCGATCGCAATTTGATGACGTCGACACGTGACGACGTACATGATGCGTGGGGACATAAATGATTTGGCGCCACAGTCATGTCATCGCCAGTGTGGAAATGCTATGACGTATCGAGAAGCGATGAAAAATTTGCTGATTGTCGTGTATGTCTTGCATGATGATATGATGAATGGATGGCAGATTCAGTGACGTTAGAGCGGATCTGCGCCTCACTGCACACGTCTGCAGCGCGTTACGGCTCCACAGCCACCGGAGCTGATCATGGTCGCTCTAGTCAGTCCCTGTGTTTATCAGCCAGCTGCAGCACGTTTCTGAAGCCCCTCTCCGCACTGCTTGGTTAAAAATAGTCTTTTGTGAGTTGTCACAGCGTGGAGGACGGAACAAAAACAGGTTTCCCCAGTAACAGCTCTACACAAAGCAGCGCTGAGCTCACAAACGCTGCTTTATCAGGCATATAACATGCAAGATGAAATAAAAATGACATCCAAAATTTTCTGAAGACATTCAGATTCCTTCAGAAATACAGTGATATAAAAACACCTGCACCTCGTTTTGATATTTAAACGTGCAGTACGTGCTAATGTTTATTCAACCAAGCCTTTTGGAAAATCCGTCAGTTTTGATATTGTGGTGAGTGCCACAAATAAATAAATGTATGGGAAACACAGCACAACCACCTGAGCCCAACATCACTCTACTCATCACCTTAACTTTAACTGAGTTTGTAGCCGGCCCCATAGCCAGACTGATAAACAAACACAGACCGGAAGTTAACTTCGGGCCAGGTGCGTGCACCCATTGAAACCGTCTATATAAAGCTTGAAGCATCAGAATTGGCATCGGTATCGGCCGATCACCATGACAAGAAATCAGTACTCAGTATCGGCTGCAGAAATCCTGATCGGAGCATCCCTAGTATGTATATGTATAATGTATGTATGTATAAGTGTGTGTATGAAATTGAATATATATCTACATACATTATAGAATGATACATTAAAATTACACTTATTGTTTACTGAAAATCATGTCATATTTTGCTATATCAGCCTGCAGTCCTACGTCCCACTAAGGAAACTGTAGAAATAACCTAGTATGTGAGAGTAAATACACATAACGGAAATGTGAAACTCAGACAAGCTCCAGTGATAATGAATCTACTAGTTTGCAAGGTCCACGGCTCACAGAACAGCAGTAAACTCAACAGAAGGTTTAGATTCGCCTAAATATCCCAAAGCTCATAGGCATCGTTACTTCAATTAGACTGCATAATTCCTGAACTACATTGAGATAAACAAAAAACCTCAATCATTCACAAACACATTTTTGTACATGTTGTAAGCAGAGCACAACACAGCTGTTAAGAGTTTCCATTTGTTGTTAGAGATTCAACGGTCCAGCAAAAATCACATTTTACGGATGCTCTTGTCAAACAGACAGCAGTTTTGGACATGAACCGCAATCACTCTTTGTGGCAGGAACGTTAAACTACTCCTCTCAATGAATGGCACCGAGATAAACATCTTGAATCAAGAACATGTCTAAATCAATGACAATCTTCCACACAATACATACTAAATGCTTAAGTAAGCACTTACATCGGGTTACCACAATTTTCTATCTTTATTGCCAGGTTTCCATGACTTGAGGTAAACCATGACAGTGTTATCTGTCTGCTCTCTCACCACAGCGGAACCCAGTTAACACATGTCTATTTCTGCAGAACATCTACTATATAACCACTCCTTTCCTCTCAGAACAGATTTAAAACAGCCCCCACACTAAAGAGGTAATAATAGGAACAAATCAATTGATTTTACATCACTGTAACATGAAAACAAGACAATTAACAAGCCAGAGAGACAGATAATACCATCTCACCATGTAAACAAAAGGGGGGGAAAAAATCAGTTTTACAAGGAATTTTCATCCTGAAAGGGAAAAGCATCTTTCCTGTGAAAGTACATCAAAACATAAAAATAAACAGCAAAATGCACTGCGGAGAGAAAACACACTGCACAGACTTAAAAATACATAAGAAGAAATCTCATCTGTCCTGTAAAATGCATCAGTACAAACAAGGAAAGAAAACGTAGTCATGCCTGTTCCACTTATAAACACCAGAGGTCAGGCAAGCACAACGAATGCAAAGTGAATCCTAGACTATGCAAAACATCAGGCACAAGAAAAGGTAAAAATTAACACATAGCATTATAAAAAATGAAAATCACAGTGTCACACTTGTGCACTAATTGCATTGCTAAGGTAATGAAGCTTTAAAACTGCAATTGACCAGAAACGGCAAACTCACCAGCATTCACTATAGCATCCACCTCCAGGGTGGTGATGTCACCTTTGTACAGAGACACTTTGTCAGCCAAGTAGAAAGACTTTTGTTCTTCTTCCTCAGTAGCTGTATGGCAAAGATAAAGCCAAGATTAATTTACAGAAAAGCTTTCATTTCAGATAATATTGCATGATGACTCTAGGTATCAGAACAATACAGGTTCATCAAACGTCCTATAATACTCTACTGACCCACATCTGCTCTATAATGATAAACATTGAACTTTTGAAAGATGGAACTGGACTGGATGATATCAAATGAGAAGCAGTAGTGAAGTCACACTGTGGCCACTTGTTTAAAAAAAAAAACATCATCATAAACATGGCCTATTGGACAAACATACTCACACGTCACACTGTGGTGCATTTTGCTGGTGGGAAAGAAAAAAAAAAACTTCTCTAAACATTTTAAGTAATTACTTTACAAATGTGCTACAGATCTCTGTGCACTAGAACATCTAGGCATAAAAACAGTTTTCCCCCAGGCCATTTCCACCTTAAATAACTGACACACCGATTTACGGACTTGTTATAATTCAGTGCTCTTGTGGCATTAGGCAATATGTAAATACATATTTTCATTCATACAGCTGCCTTTTAAAAACAAAAATGCTGGGTTATTATTTTTTTAACCCAAATGCTGGGTACAGCTTGTTGGGTCATCTTATTGGGTTATTTTTAATATTTTTACCCAGGTGCTGGGTCGTTTTTCTGCACTCTAAAAAAAAAAAAAGAGGGATTATTTTTTTTAAACTCAAATGCAGGGTTCAGCTTGTTGGGTCATTTTTAATATTTTTTACCCAGGTGCTGGGTAGTTTTTCTGTAATGGGTGATTTTTACTGTCAATATAAAATGAATGCACGAGCAGCGCTGAAACATGACTCGACTTCACGGTTACATGTAAGAAAGTTTCCAGGTGCTCCACTGACTACAACAGAAGCGGTATTGATCTAGTGCACCATTGTTGCAGCTGTGGTTACCTATGCTATGGGTTGAAACTTAACGGTTAAAGCTGTTTTTTGAGTAACTTTTCCAAACATGAATAATAAGTCATTTAAAGAACTGGAAAAGACTACTGAGAGCAGTTTTCTTCCACAGAATCCATGGCTCTACTGTCACGTCCTAAAACCTTTACGTATCTGAAGATTTTAAGACTGTAAAAGACTGACATTGAGATACATACAACAAATATATATATTATTATATATATATATATAAATAAAAATATATATTATATATAATATATGTTTTTCTTTGTGTGTGGTGTGTGTGTGTGTGTGACTGTGTTGTGTGTGTAAAACAGATTTTAGAATGCATTTCATTCTTAAATGAAAAAACCCTAACTGACCCAACACTATGTCAAAAAACAACCCTGCAAATGGGTTAAAGTATAAAACCCAACAAGCTGGGTTAAAATAACCCAGCATGTGTTCTGTCTAATATTTAACCAGCGCTAGGCTTACCAAATAACCTAGAAATTGTTGTTTTTAACCCAGCATTTTTCAGAGTGTGTATACTATATACAATACATCATGTTAAATATCTGTAAATGCAAATGTTAGATATAATCAGTTACTTTATATTATTTTATTAATTTACGTATTACTTTTTTACTGTTGTGCATGCATGCATGTGCGTGTTGCATCTGCGTTTTGCATGCATGCATGCATGTCCCCAGAGTTCCTGGAAAATCACAACAAATCCCTGTGTGTTTGTGACACGAGCGAATAAAGCTCATTCTAAATGCTGTACTTTGCACTTTTTAAAGGGGTGGTTCACTGTTTTTTTTTTCTAGGGTTGATTGTGTTTATGGGGTGCAGTCTAACATGTTTTAATGCTTTGTTTAAAAAAAAAAAAAAAAAAAAAAAAACATTATTTTTCACATAATTTACTTTTATTCTACA
This sequence comes from Sinocyclocheilus anophthalmus, assembly GCA_018155175.1. NCBI lineage: Eukaryota > Metazoa > Chordata > Actinopteri > Cypriniformes > Cyprinidae > Sinocyclocheilus > Sinocyclocheilus anophthalmus. Next base: position 126,594 of record JADLZN010007042.1, read on the forward strand.
CCACTCTGTTCCTTCTCCCATAAACACACTGATCATTTCCTGCTTAAGAAGCCCCTCCCTCCCAAATATGTGATGGGTTCAGATTGGTTAGCTGGTCCAGTGTGTTGTGATTGGCTAAACCGCCTCTAGTGCGCGTCTGAACGCCCCGCCCTTACCTCAACGGCATGTGCTACGGTTGTATTGTAAACAAAGGCATCGTTAATATCGCATATCAGTTTGAGCCCGATTGAGAAGCAAAGCATATTATTGAAGAGGATCGTGCAGAAACTGTGCAAGCACAGCTTTTAATGGTATGTTTTTTGTTTGTTGTTGTCGCAAACATTGTTTGTTAGCTTTTCCAATATAAGGTTTATTAAAGCGATTAAAAGTTTAATACAGTACGGCAACCGCAGCGCATCCATGTTAGAACGCTTTCATAGCTAAGTTATATAATAATTTATGCATTTAGCAGACGCTTTATCCAAAGCGACTTACAGTGGCATTCAGGCTATACATTTTATACCAGTATGTGTGTTCCCTGGGAATAGAACCCACAACCTTTTGCGCTGCTAAAGCAATGCTCTACCACTGAGCCACAGGAACAAAGCTATGTGAAAATAAGTGTATACAATGACACAGTTCAATGTTGGAGCTGAGGAAAATGAGAGAGAGAGAGAGAGAGATTAGATGGAGAGAGAGAGAGAGCGAGAGGAGAGAGAGAGAGAGAGAGAGAAAGAGAAAGAGGGAGCGCGTATGTAGAGCAGGGAACGCGAGGAACAGGATGAGAACGCTGCTTTAGAACAGTTTGAAACTTGTGAATCCATTAGAATCGTTAGAAGACAGAATATACGAGTCATATATGAATAGATATACGCAGTCAACCATCCCTTAAATCAAATAACTTGAACAAAAGCATCACAGGTTCTACAATAATATATTAGCAGCAACAACTGCTTTCATCGTTGATCATTTTCTGACGGATCTTGGACATTGAAGGACGAAAGTAATGGCAGCTGACAATGTCAGCTTGACCTATCAGGAAATAAATCAAATAAAAAAATATTCACAAATTAAAAACTATAATATAAAATATTTGGGAAGGGAAAAAAATGTGTTTCAACTGGTATAGTATTTTATCTTTACATATATTAGTATAATTTTACTGGATTTGATCATACAAAAGCAGCCTTGGTGAACATAAGAGACTTCCAAACTTTTAAAAAACACAGACGTCTAGCTTATGAAAGTAGTGTTCACACACACATATAATACTTGAATAACTCTATCATATACTCACAGAGATAACTTTGTTGATCAATCATATAACCTCCATTCTTCCATTTGTGTCGTTTGGCTTTATATATTCTAAAAAAATATTTAAAAAAAAAAAAAAAAAAATTTAAATTAAGTAATAATATGAGCAACCGTTGTCAACCTTTGACGGGGAGGTATAAATTAAATGTCAACATGGAAGCAGATGCACATTTGAACCCATCTTCACTATGGGTTTTCTATAGTGCAACAGGTGTGTGAGTTTATGTAAATCTACAAATACCAGTTACCTTTTCAAATAGCTTTGTACCAGCTCCCAGAATGCTGAGAGAACAAGAACCAATGAAATCAGGCATGTAGCGCTGGCATGTAACACGGTGCATATGGGTTAACAGAATAGATAGTAGGCCAATGAATAGAACGTCCAAACCATCAGGCCTCAAAAACTGCTGGCACTAGCCAGTTGGTCAGCTCTATTTGATGCCATAGGCATGCAACAGAATGATATGCAAAAATCACATGAATATTTGCAAGCTAAAATAAGCAGTGTTCATTATGCACATTTAAATAATTTCCTATAGCACATCCTACAGACTGTCCTCTTAGATTAGTAGAGCCAGAGCAAATATCCGGCTCTAATGTGAACGGACCAGATCAGCTCCTGTCAGTTCATCTCCAGGCCTGCTGGCACAGGACATAGCCATTTGGTGAAGCACGTGCAGGATGTGCGAGGAACAAACCTCATCCAAGGCAACGGAAATGTTCCATTTAGCATTTCCGACATCCTCTCACTATACTACAGATGAAAATGGCCTGAGGATTTTAAGCAAGATGTATTTTAAGGATTTCCTCAAATCATCTTTTAACTAAGATTGTATTTAACGGAAATAGGCCCACACAGAATCTGATGATTCTTTCACATTTTCCAAGCTTATGTTGGACTAAAAGAATGGATTTAAACATGCTATATGTTCAAGATGAGCTCAGAGTATTACTCTGATCAGCATTTGTAGGTTGATTTGATTTCCATTAGAGGAATGCCACAATGTCAGCGCCGACAGCCTAGTGGGCAAGTGTGCTGACATGTAACTGCATTGTGTTACGGGCATCCCGAGTTCGAATCCTGGCTTGAGGACCTTTCCCGATCCCACCCCCCCCTCTCTCTCACCCACTTCACTTCCTGTCGACCTACTGTCCTATCTGCATAAAATTATGTAAATACATTAAATAAAAAAAGAAGATTGCCACAACACAACAATATTTACCATAAAACATTATTGAGCATCCCAACCAGAATGGCACAAAAAATGGCCTAAAATTGGAATGAAAATACCAGTTTAAACTGACCAACAGCAGACAGGGGAAGTATTTAGGAAGCCCATTTTTAAATATTCAAAATTAAGGCAACTACGTTTTGTGCCACTAGAGTAGAAATTAAATTTTTAAATAATAAGAGAACACTAATAGCATCTCGCCAATGAAAACAAAACCATGAAAGGATATGAGTTTTTTTTTTTTTTAATGTTCAGCAGCCAATACTGTAAGTCTATTGCAAGCTCCTTGGATGCAGTCTATTACAAAAAAATATCCTTGACCATCCTTCAGCTGAAAAAAAAACAAAAAACAACACGCATTACATTAGTATTTCATGGCACACTCGTTTATGCGTATTTGGCGCCACCTATTGCTGTGGGTGTATTATTGACATGTCAAAGTCTAGACCCTGAATATAAGATGACCGCGTTTTTTCATATGTATTTCCAAGAAAAAAAACATCGTCCTATATTCGGCGTCAATTGGTACTTCGTCTGAAAAAAATGAGCGCTTCAGTATGAATTAAAATACAGTGTGGGTCTTTTATTGAATGTATCTTTGAAAAGAACCGACCGTCTTCAGAAAAGCTAAGGTGTCATTTTCATTTCGTCTTTCATGTAATGCCTGATAAAGTAGTGTTTGTGAGTGCAGCGCTGATTTGATTACAGATCAGCCGTTACCGGGGAAACCGCTATATCTCCCGCTCCAACAGCACCTCCTGCTGGCAGAGAATTAATTTGCAGTCTGGGGGAAACACTGGTGTCTGTCAGCAAAAATAAACAAAAAGCATGCTTCAGAACTATTTTGAGAAGGTGCTTAAAAGGGGGCATAACACACACAGTTCACCCAATCTTCTCGTTATCTGAGTACTTTATAGAGTAGTACTGCATCCTTCATATCTCCAAAGAGTCTTTAGTTTTTATCATATTTATAAAAGAAAGATACAGATTTACGATTCTCTCCGGAAAAAGCCGAGCTCCTGGAGGTGTGCCGTGGGCGGAGCTAAAGAGTGACAGCAGTTGTGCACCAAATAACAAAACAGACATTTGATGCCGTTTCGCTTACCGTCTGCATTTCTGAATCATGACCGGGATCTTTTATAGTTGGGACCGCTCCATCTTTCAGTATCAAACAATGTGCAAATCCAGCATCGAACTGGGCCTTGTTTAAAAAATTTTTGTCAACAAACACACTTGAGAAACTCCGTTGCTGCCCCAGAAAAACAAACTGCATCCACTGCTTACATAACGCTGGGTTCTTTAGGAAGCTAAACAAAGTTATCTGTCCCTTACAACCAAAAACACACTTCTATGGATTGGAGACATTCTTCCGAGCAAGTGACGTTGCAGCGACTGCCGCGGATGAAGCGTGTTGATGGGCGCGATCTCGCTCTTGCTCTGGTTGATGCGTGCGCGGGCGCTCTTCTGGGAGAAATGCCCATATAAGGAGTTCTACCCTTGTTTACGTCATGAAGAGCCACGATCGAAAAAAACTCTCCGAAACTTGTATGAACTCGGAAGTAAGATCTTTGGCACAGAAATACTTCGTCATATGTCCAAAATGTTTTTTGAAACTTTGTCCATGCTTAGCATGAGAATCCAAATCTTTAACAGTATAAACAACTCTGAATGCATGAAAACAGGATATGACCCCTTTAAGTTTTGAGCCATGTATTATTACTCTGAATTAGGCTATACTACTATTACTATCTGTACCCTGCAATAATCATTTACTCAAACTCACTTTTATGAGATGAAAAAAAAATCGGCATCATATATCGGCTGCCCCGATTTCTAAATATCGGCATCGACATTGGCCAGTGAAAAACCCATATCGGTCGACCTCTATACTGTACTGCTGGATGATGGATCATAGCAATACAACACTATGCTTACATGCGTTCCTGTCTCATTGAAGCACTTTCTGTGCTAATTCTAGAACATAATGTGAGAAAGCAAGTAACATTTCAAGAATTGGAGTGTATTCAAGTCTTTTATAAAAGTGATTTGTATGTTTGCACTTTGTCTGACTTTTTGTATGAAACCTCTGTCCCACTGTGCCTCAGAAAAACAATAATTAAATGTAATTCATGCTTCTCTGGATGTTTTGCATTCAAACAAGCTAGATGAATAACATTAAAAAAAGGAAAGGCAAAGGAAATGTTTGCCCAAAAATGAAAATGCTGTCATCACTTACTCATCCTCATGTCATTTCAAACTTCCTAAAAACACATTTTTGTTTCACTGAACAATTTGCAGTACAGATGAAATCCATAGTCTCAGATCTGTGCCTTATGCACAGATACACGTGTTCCTGTCTGATTAAATGAGTCAGCAAGCACTTTCTTTGTGAATTCTAGACCTTTATGTGAGAAAACAAATAACTAATCAAGAATTAGAGTGTATTCAAGCCTTCTAAAAATTGTATTTGTTTTAAAAATAATAAAAAGCCTGTATAATAAAAAGCACTTGTCTGACTTTTAGTATGAAACCTTTCTCTCACTGCTTCAGGGGAAGGGGGGGAAAACTGTAATTCATGCTCTTCTGGATTATTTGCATTCTGACAAACAAGATGAATACCACAGAAAAGAAAATACAGAGAAAAATTCTTAAAGTAAAAAATTTAAACATTGTCTTCATTTACTCACCCTCATGTAATTTCAAACCTGTATGACTGACTGATTTTCTGCAGTAGAGCAATGTTTTACATGACTTTTTACTTCATGTAAACACATAGCATCACAAAGGTGACTATCACTATACATTTCTTCTGAAGTCACTGGTAGCTTTGTGTATGAATGTAAAAGTGTCAAGTGTGAAAATGTAAATCACTCACTAAAACTTTTGCCATATTTATGAAAGGAGTACAAATGTCTGATTTGTACTTTTGGAACATGTTGGGCTTCATTTTTTGAGTCAAATCTTTTCAATTTATCTGTTGATCTACTGGTTCACAAAACTTGTAAGGTTTAGGAGCCTGTTCACGCTGATAACTATAAAGATAATGATAAAGATACAGTTCTAAGAATCTCTCAATTTTAAAGAATAGCAGAGTCCACACCACAGCTATAACGATAAAGGCACAGAAAAACAATATAATTGGAATCACTTTCAGAATAATTTTTTCCAGCTGATGAATGATAAAAACATTGACACCCAATCAGAATCGATCCTGCTATCACAGGCTGAAGAATTTAAAGCAGCAGACGAGCATGCACTTAGAATAAACAGACAATATCGTCCGCTGGTGTGAACGCTAATATAGGTTATCCGTCTGATGTGAAAGGGACTTAAAGGCGTTAGTTCACTAAACACTGTCGTTCCAAACCCATAAGACCTTACCCAACCCGTTCATCTTCAGAACACAAATTAAGATATTTTTCATGAAATCCGAGTGCTCTCTGCCCCTCCATAGACAGCAAGGGTCCTACCACGATCAAGGCACAGAAAGGAGAGTAGTAAGGAGAATACTACGAGAATACTTTTTGTGCACAAAGAAAACAAAAATAAAGACTTTATTCAACGATTTCTTCTCTTCCGGGACAGTCCAACGCCATTATAGACACATGCACATTATGTTCCTATGTACATAAACAAAGTGAATCGCATGCGTGTTCTACGTCAGCAGCACCACGCACATGCGTTGATAAGGAAGAGGCTGGTCCGGAAGAGAAGAAAGCGTTGATAAGTCATTATTTTTGTTTTCTTTGTGCACAAAAAGTATTATTGTAGTTTCATAAAATTACGGTTGAACCTCTGATGTCACATGGACCATTTTAACGATGTCATTGCTATGTTTCTGTGCCTTGATCATGGTAGGACCCTTACTGTCTATAGAGCAGAGAGCTCTCAGATTTCATCAAAAATATCTTAATTTGTGTTCCAAAGATGAACGAAGGTGTTACGTGTTTGGAATTACATGAGGGTGAGTAATTAATGACAGAATTTTCATTTTGGGGTGAAGATCCCTGTAAGAGTAATAAATGATGACAGAAGTTTATTATTGGTTTGACTGACTTTAAAATCATTCCTGATCTTCTGGGGCCAGTTGCATAAATACAGCCATTGTTAAAATGGAGTTTTAAAAACTAGTCTGAACCAGTTAGCTGTTAGCCAAGGGATAATCATTTATACTTTTTTCATTCTGAAATTAGACCAATCTAAGCTTATATGCAACAGTATATGAAACAGGAAACAACAGCTGCCATGCCACAAAACCATTGCCATGTCAAATTGCTACTGTAAACAAAAGCTTGCAATGTGTGCCCGGGGTCTTCCAATTGGTCCACTGTTTTGGAACTGACATTGATGAGTGGTGCTGCTCGTAAAAATGTTTATTATTTTGAGTGTTTAAATAGAAAAACATGGAAAAGTAAACACATGGAGGTCATCCACAGTACAATTGCACACTTTTATTGTTTTCTATGGAAAACCACGCCACTAGATGGACTGTACACTTTTGCTGGGTTTTTGCAGCATCTCGCACATGAGCGCCACGTTTTTAAGATGCTGTGTCAAGTTAAAAGAATTTCAACTTTTACATGCAATGCTGCTCATCAATTTCAGTTTCAAAACAGTGGACCAATGAGAAGACCCGATATGGCAATGATCCAGAACAGATCAATATTCAAGAATAAGGGACAGCTCTGAGATTATGAGTTTCATCTGTACTGCAAATAGTTCAGTGAAAAAAATACCATGAAAAACACATTTTCTTTTTGTGTTACATGAAAGAATGTCAAGTCATACAGGTTTGAAATGACATGAGGATGAGTAAGTGATGACAGCATTTTCATTTTTGTGTGAACTATCCCATTTACATTTTTAATGTTATTCGTCTTGTTGTTTGAATGAAATAAAAGACTAGGCCTAAATTACAGTGGACCAATCAGAAGACCCCGGAGGCGGGGCAAATGTTGCAAGCTTTTGTTTACAGTAGCAAGTTTGCATGGCAACTGTTTTATTTGACGGCAACATGGCAGAGGAGGCACTCACAGTGGCTGCGTCTGGATACCCTGATTTATAATTACATTTCTTCAAGCGATTATCATCACAGCCTGTGATAAAAAAGAGCCTTGAGCCCCAAGTAAAAGTCATAGAAATTCCCTTAAATGCTGAAAAAATGCTATGACAAAGATATTGCATTCTTCTTCTGACAACTGATGGCAAACTGATTTTTTTCATGAATATGACTTGACCTGATGAAGGGGCAGACGCAGGTAATCGCACATGCTTTCTTTCTCTCTCTCTCAGTGCAAATCTACGGACCCTCTGTACAAATGACAGAGTCTTAAAGATGTTTAAAAAAAATAAAAATAAACCGTGAACATTGCAGTTGTGGCAGATTGGATAAACCGAGTTAGAACTTAAAAGAATAGTTCACCCAAAAATTAAAAGTCGGTCATCATTTAGCTACTCACCCTCAAGTTGTTTCAAACTTATTTTGCTGAACACAAAAGGTGATATTTTGAGGAATGTCACCATCTATTTGCTCAACTAAATCTACTAATAAAACTTAGATAGCTGGTCAGAATAGCGCAACTATCTTCATCCATAAATAAGCTATGATATCTGAGCTGTCAGGGTCTCACTGACCCATGTGTCCTCTCCCTTCAAAAGGGCAGCAAGTCACTTGCATGCAGAGTGACTATTGTGTCTTCTGGTAGAGAAGGACATGAAACAACCAGTACCTTCTTCTAGGATGACTATGCAACTTTAATCCAATAGAATACACTCTAAAGCTGTTCACCAAGAAACATAGGCACTACTAAAAGTTATACATGTGCTATTATTACATTAAAAAAATTACAGCTTCTATTTTAATACATTTTAAAAAGTAATGTAATCCTGTGATGGCAAAGCTGAATTTTCAGCACCCATTACTCCAATCTTTCATGTCACATGATCCTTCAGAAATTCTAAAATTTCTGAAGGAGTTAAATTTAACTAAATTTCTGAGTTAAAAATAACAGCATTTCCTCGAAATCATTATAAATGTCTTTACCGTCACTTTTAATCAATTTAATGCGGAACAAAATATAAATTTTCCTTCAAAAAATAAAAAATCTTACAGAATGGTAGCATATACAATTCACTATTGTAAAAGCATGTGGGCTACTTAAGAATAACGTGTGTAACTTCTGCACCACAAAACAAACTGCAAACAATTTTCAAACAGCTTTCCCAAGTATGCCTATGGTTGAAAAACAAGTCAGAAAGGCGTCTAGATTTACCTGTATTATTGTCATGATTTGCCCAGGTGGGGATCTTGTCCAATGGCACATAGTTTCCTCGATAATCTTTGCGCCTATCCTCAAGACCAAGACTGAGTAAGCGCTCTGTGCAAAAGAAGAAACCACACTGTCATAGTATACAGACAGACAAGAGCACGTCTTGTGAAGCAAAGCTAATCAGTTTGAATCAGAGGGGTTCATAAAGGAACATCTGCGACTAGCTCTATGCATCGTGCCAGAGTGGTACTCTTTGGTGTGGTAATTGTGGCAGCCATGTAAGTGTGTAAGAAAGAAGTGACAAGCTAATGAGGGTACATTGTTCAGCATACAGCTGCAGGCCTGACATGGAACCAGACTGTGTGTGATCTGTTTTATGTAGTGTACATGGACAATATAATTCACTAATATTTATGTGGCCATAATTTGAGGACTTGCAAGACTGCAATAGACTAAAGTTTATACAGTTGGTTTCTGATTACACTCTATATCCTTCTTTCTCTTTTCATTCTCCATCCACAGGTTCATAACGTTCTTCCTAAGGTTTTAGTTTCACTTTTGTTTCTCCCATTAATGCAACCTTTGTTGACACTAAATGACATACAACTCCTTACAAAAGTTTTATAGGAGGGAGGGTACAAAACCCATAATTCTACACTTAAAATAAAGGACAATAAAAAATTATAATTATGTTAACAATAGGTTTTAGAATAGGTTTTAATTTTGTTTATTATTTTTATCATAACCCAAACCTTTTTTTGAAAACTGTTTAACATTGTACTTTCACTTGTCTAGAATAGATTTAACTACATTTGTGCAGACTAAATAAAACATGAAAATAAAATCAGAAATATACAAAGCAGAGGTACTAACAGAAGTTAATAACTCAAATGCAACATTTGGTATTTCTAGAAATTGGTGCAATAAAGTAAAGCCTAATGGGTCCACATTGCCGTTATTATGCAGTTATTTTGTGGTAAGATAAGAAGTTAAATTAATATTAAATGTAATAATCTCTAAGAAGCTCCCAAACATTTTTTTTTTTGACTCAAGACAAAATAAAACTTTACCTTGATATTCTTGATACAAACCAGCTCCAAAGTGCCCCTGCCGACACTACTGATTTTTCAAGCTGACTGACCCTAAATCTGTCTTTTCAACCATCTTTATTAATTTATTTTTTCCATTTTTATCCTCCTGCACTCCCTATTGCTACACGAATGAAGATGTCTTTCACAAAGGTGGTTTTATGAGTGCAATGTGTACTTGCGATTTTAAAATAGCACAAACGCCAACAAAGCTGATTCATTTAATCAAATCGCCATCTAAAGATATCATAACAGAAGTATTTGATGTTTGTTTACTGCATTGAACTGTATTACACTAGGCGGTAAGTCAATAGCTCTCATCATATACAGTTTATCATATTATTATGAGTCTGATTTATGATAGTGGACCATTAATGCGTATCAAGTAACAATGCTGTCAACCTAATGATTTACAGTCTTGCAACTTCATAGGACATAATTAAACTTCACTGGAGTCCAAATTTTTAACAATCAATAAACAGTGTTGTCATGAACTTCAGGTCACACTGAGTGATGTTTATGTCAAGAACAGGTGGCAGTGCTTGTGCACTTCAAATTATTATAAACAATCTTATTGTAGTGATAAAGTGTCCAGCAAAAATATGATTATATTATCAAACAGGATTGGACAGTGCAGAACATCCAAACATACTATCAAAGTTCCACTATACCATCATGTCCCTAGAAATCTAACTTCCAGGAAAGTTTATCTCCAACTCTGATAAAACGCAACTGAACCAACTCATTTTTGGCTATTATACTTACAATTTCAGACAAAAGCTCTAGAACTAAACTACTTATGAAGGTGGATATCCAGGAGCAGGATTTAGCAAAAGTGCATGCGTGCATAATATTTATCTCATTAAATGTTTAATCAACAGACCTTTTCATTTGTAATTTAGCTGATGCATTTATGCAAACAGACATACAGTGCACCTGTTACAGGTTCAGACTACATGGAGTTAGTCACACAGGGTTTGTCGTCTTGATCAAGGGTGCAATGGTCATAGTTCATGCAAAGCACCATATTGGGGTTTTTATGTTATCATATGGTTTTTCACTGAATGCACCAATCCAACACATGCATGTTCCAATTCATTTATAAAAGATTAAACACTAATTAATGCATCTGATTTGCATTTAAACAGATTTTAACGCTGGACACATCAGGGCCTTGATCACAGCATCATGTACTGATGCTCCACCTGCATCTGAAGGTGTGCATCTGTCCATGCTGTTGATTCAAGAGGCAAGAGCATTTATAAGAAGACATTTCTCCCGCCACGTGCGTGCTGTGACCCCAGGTTCAACCCGGTGGATGTCAAACCCCAGACTGACACTACCGTTATGAATCCTGTCTTTAAACGGAAGTCCAAAAGACCCTTACCTTTCTCCGCTCTCCACTCCTTTTTCTTTTTGCTCATGGTGCCGTGGTGTGAGGGCTTCTGGTAACTGTTTTTTGAGTTAAGCAACCCCAGGCTCACAGTGAGATGTGCGCTGAAACTCAAGAGAAAGTGAAAAAGCTCCTGTGGCGTGACGCCTCACCTGAGAAACTGTCAAATTGTAGTTGGTGGGGAGACTGTGCAGTGGTGCAACCTACCTTAACGCTAACGGTGGAGGCTGCGTGGAAAATAGAGCGCGGCGATTGGCCGGCTCGAACGCGGAAGAGGTGTTAGGATTGGATGGTTTCATGCGGCAGTCCGATAAAACGCGCATACGCTTGACGTGGGCTAGGTTGAGCGTCAAAGCGTCGTAGGGTTGGTGGGGTAGCAACCGAGGGGAGTGGGTGAAAAAGCTTCAGAAGACTGCAGCGCCGTGCGTGGTAGTGGAATGCGGGGATGGAGCACCTATTTGATACAGCTGTTTATTGGTTTATTGATGTGCAACTTTACTTATGTGTTTCTTCAACAAAATACGGCGGTTGTGTAATATACTGGGATAGTCAAATCTACAATCAAGTTACAGAAATTCCAGGGCTCTCCATCATTTATCGACATACCGTCTGAAAACGATGGCAATGGAAAACGTGCGAGCGGCATTACCTCCTGTGGCAAACGCAACTTCAGTTTTTTAGCGTTTTGGTGAATGCCAAAATACTAACTTGTGATAAAAATGACTGGAACTTTTGAAATCCATACTGACTCCTCGTATACTTTGCATGACATCTATAACATTTGTATTATCCAGCGATATTTACTCTGTAATAATGGAAAAGATAGATCTGATGATATTGGTGATTTACTAAATGAACCTTTTTGTATAACAGGTTTGCTGTAAATGCCTGGGGACGTGTTTCAAACCAGATAGATTGCATACGAGTCTTTAAAAAGAGCTCTGTGACTTCAGATATATTGAATATGTTAGTTTAAGGCATTGATTAACTATAATGTGTACATTTGTGTATTTAATTATTTTATAGCTATTAATTACTGCTTAAAATATAAGCTATGGGGATTTGGTTATATGAGAGAAAATATGGACGTCAATGTTTTTTTGTTTTTTTTTCATTCTTAGCATTATCACTCTGTTCCAAAAAAGACGTTATTTCATATTATCGGTAAATATTTCATTAAGAAAAAAAGTTGATTTGACGAGACGTGATTTACGCCTGGTCGCTGCAGGCCTCCTGACTAGAGCACAGAATGTACAAAAAGCTCCATTGTTGTGAAATTTCAATAAATTTGCCAAGAA
>JADLZN010007044.1:0-40661 GCA_018155175.1 Sinocyclocheilus anophthalmus
ACAAGAATCATTTGATGACAAATTAAAATACTTTATTTAAGGATCACAGTGCAGCCTCCAAAAACACATTCTTATTTTAAACATTTACCATCTTTGCCAACATCCTTCAAACCACTGGGTTTTACCCATTTGTCAGCAAGAAGGGTTTTTTTCAATCATTTCAAATACAATAACGTTTAGTATGATGATCAGATTATTTTATTTATTTTAACAGGTCCGAATAAGTGTTGTTTCATTTTTACATACATATTTTACATAAATGTTATTCTGAAAGACGGTGGAACATTATTTCATTTTGACATTTTTTCAGACGTTATTTGAAATGTTAAAATACTTTACTTACATTTAATATGCTTTTTATTTATATATAGCCTAGTCACTTTTATAAATTTAATTTGATGTGGATATGTCTTTGACACACACACACCACACCACTCTCCTCGCTCACACACACAACCTCACACACACACACACACACTCTCAAAAACACACACACACACACACACACGCACACACACACACACTCTCTCTCTCTCCACACACACACAACCTCTCCACACACACACACACACACACACTCTCCTGCTCTCTCTCGCACACAACTCACACACATCTCTCGTCGCACACACACACGCAGCCCCGCCTCGCACAACACACACACACACACACTCTCTCCTCTCTCTCTCTCACACACAAACACACACACAACACACCCTCTTCTCTCTCTCTCCTCGCTCTCACACACAACCCACCTCACACACCGCGCTCTCCGCTCACACACACACTCTCTCTCTCCTCACCACACACACACAACACTGCGCTCTCTCTCTCTCACACACACACCTCTCTCTCTCTCACCCACCACACCGCACACACCTTTTCTCTCTCTCACACACCCAGTTGCATTTGTGACAAGTGGGACATCCCATATGCTATGTTTTTCTACTGTACAGACCGGATATTCTATGCCCTAACACCACCCTCCCCCTACCCCCCTTTAAAAAAACACCCTCACAGGAACGTTTGTGCTAGTCAGATTTTCCAATACACTCCTCTGTTGATTTATAAGCGGTTGGATACGGGGACACTGAAATGTCCCATACGCACCTTCTCGTTGTAATACCTATGTAATACCCATGTCATTATACAAATCTGTCCTCATAAACCACCCAAACCAGCACACACACAAACACACCACACACACCCACACACCAACAGACACACACACACTCTCTCTCTCACACTCACACACAACACACACACTCTCTCTCTCTCTCTCCACACACACACACTCACACACACTCTCTCTCTCTCACACACCCCACACACACACACACACAACCACGCACACACACACACACACACACTCACTCAGATATTTCTCTCACACACACACACACACACGCCTCACACACAAACACACAAGCACACACACACACACACAAATACCACTTAAAGTAACATATAGTTTTTTTTTGTTTTATATTGTCAAAAGTATAGAGTGCCATCAATTTTTAACTTCTTTATAAAATTGTTCACAATTTGGCCTTTGCTTAGAATGTGGTTTTCCCCCCATGAAAAAATAAAAACAAGTAGTACTTTTTGAATGAATAGTATCTTGTGCAAAAAAAAGAAGGGGGAAAAATCATCATACAGTTCAATTTGTATTACTATTCAAAACATTCTAGAAATGAAGTTAGAGACGTCCATCCAATGTGTTCTTGAATATAAACACTAAAAAAAGAATGAATCACTGATTCTTTTTCCATTTGAAGAGTTTTCCGTTTGAAATCCAATACCTCTCTCACTGTATTATTTATAAAGAACTTATTTGTTATTTGGTGATAGATGGATATCATTTGAACAGCATTGCACCCATTACAAGTGTTTTTCTTTCTTTCTTTTCTTTAGATCTGACTGCAGTAAAATGTCCTGCAGTAGCAGTAAGTCCATTTTCATTATGTCATTTACGATCACATCAACAGCCAGGCTTGTGATTTGATTTCTCCTCACTGCTCTGTTTGTGTCAATTCCTCTGCCCTTTGTCCAGCGGCCCTCTCATCCGTCCCGGGTCAGGAGCTTCTGCTCACCGTGCACCTGCTGACCGACCCCGGCGCGTCTCTGCTCCTCCAGCACACTCTGGACCGCCTGCTCAAGCGGGTTTGTCCCGGCCTGCGCCTCTTCCACGTGTCCGAGCGGGCCTGTCCCGTTCATGCTCAGCGCCCCGCGGCCGGACGCCCCTCACACGCCGTCACCATATTCTTACACGAGTCCTACGGAGAGGAGCGTATTCTCCGAGTGCTGGACTTCCTGCAGTGTCCGCCGTGGCAGTATCACCATACGGAGAGCTGCGGTGCTGCAGAGCCCGGCGTTCAGGCTAGTGCCCTACTGAGGCCTTATCTCCTGCCCAGCCGGGACTTCTACAGCCTGGGCGCGGGGATGCCGGTGTGGGGCGTCCGGCCGGTGCACTACGGAGTGGAGGTGGTGCGGGTGACTTTACACAGCACCTATGATAACTTCGAGGACACCGTGCGTTTATATGAGACGGTTCTGCAGAGGAGGGTTGAGGAGCAGAAGACGGGCTTCTGCTGGTTCACACTGCTCACAGAAGCCGGGTTCAGTCTGCAGCTGGCCATCAAGCAGCTCACGCCCGGGGTGCGGGTGGAGCCGTGTTACTCCGCCGTGCTGCAGTTCAGGGTGGAGGAGATCGGGCAGCTCGTGCCCTTACTGCCCAACACCTGCTCGCCCATCAGCGCCAGCCGATGGCACACCGAAGACCTGGACGGCAACAAGATCCTCTTCCAAGTAGGTCACCGGAAACATGCTCTGGTTTCTGTGTGCACTTTTAGCGTACAGTCATAGTAGGGTTTCTGCGGTTCTTAAAAATTCTTAATTCACATGTTCACAAATGAAGGCCTTAAAAAGGTCTCAAATCAGAGCAGAAAGTCTTTGTAGAGTCATTGCATTAAATGTTGCATGCACTGCAAAAATGCAATCTTCCTCAGTGTTTTTGTAATTTTTCTGACCCTAGAACGACCCTACTTCACAGACATTTGTTTCTTTTTTTTATTCGTAAGCTCACTTATGTTGAGAATTTCTTTGTGTCTTAAAACGAGACACTGCAGGTGAATATGGTAAAAAAAAAAGTTATCGCCTTACTAACCCAGCTGATTGATTACATTGATAATTGCAAACATTTTTTGTATTACAAGTTTTCTAAAATGCTAGGTTTAAATATGCAAATGATTCATTATTTAATGAAATATGCGCTAATTTGCATAAATTTCTAGTACAAAAATCGGAACACTGGATGATGTCAGTTTCAAAATTCTTGTTTAATTTTTTTGACATATTAGAGTCAAATGTTTTTACAGAGGGAATTTTGGGTATCACTTTTTGTCACTCCATAATTTAGAAAAATCTTTGAACATCCAGAAAACAATATATTTTCAAAATTTTTTGGGAAATAAAATGTTGTATATAATCAAACAAATTATATATGAACAAATCCCTCTGTAAAAACCTTCAGGATATAAAAATGTAAAGTTTGGTGTGTGTAAGTGCTACTGAAGTGGAGATTTATGGCTCAATGTAGGAGAAAAAACTCATTTTGAGGAAACGGACTTTAAAAATATGTATTGTAACTGAAATCTATTGACACAAATAGATAAAGTGCCATAAAAGAAGCACTTAACAGAGTCTTTTTGATGTTTTCTTTCCACTGGTCTGAAAAAACACTTTATGAAAAACTAAAAAGCCCAAAATCTCAAACTTGACAAGTGCATGAAAATTGTTTTTGCCTGCAGCGTCTCCCCTTAAAGTGTCGATTCCACCCTTTCACAAATTAAGGCCTTATACGATCAGTGTGACGTCACATTAGCACCAAGTCGGAAAACAGGTAGTTGGGAGACACTGCTTATGATTTATTGGGATTAAAAAAAAAGAGTGGGAGGATTTTTATCATTATAGGGTGGTTGTGTACACACACTGCCAACACACATTTATTTTCAAACAACATGTAAAAGTTAATTTAGATTTTGCATAATAGGTGCCCTTTAAAGCAAATTCTGTTTTCTTCATGGTTGAACTTTTACATATTAGATAAGTTGTCACCTTTAGTTCTACAGCGCTTTACAGCTTCACAGAAGAAAAAAAAAACAGGAAAATAACAGTTGCAAAAATTCATCAGTTATAATGTTACAGTTACATCACTGTAATGATGAGATGGAGGCTTTATGATCTAATGATCTAATTACCACAGCCTTGATGTCTCTGTGTTGGACCTCCAGATGGGAATGAACATGTTTTTGGAGGAGCTGACAGCATCTTTTCCACCACATGACTATACACTGCTGCAATCTGAGAACGATCCACAGAATGTTTCCCCAGATCCTGCATCTAATAGCAGTTCAACTGCATTCAGCAGACATACGCGGTGTCTCTTTAATATTCATCAAGAGTTCATTTGAGCAGATTGTTATTTGTTAACTACAACATGAGAGCTAGTGTGAATGTGAAGATGTTAATGTGAATATCATCACTGGCTATATGCATTAGCATGAGCTGGAGGCTCCAGTGGCCACTAGGCATTGTCTCTTTTATACAATATATTTTTAAAGAGAAACAAAGTTATGGAAGCCCATTTCCACCACATAATAAAATATACTTTTTTTGCAATGCGAGTTTACATCTTACAATTTGAATTTCTTCCCAAATTGCACTTTTAAATGTTATTTTATTATATTTTTAATGCATGCATGCATGCAAGCTTCCAAATAAATAAAAGATAACCCGAAACTGAAAAAATAAAAATTTCTGAAAGTGACTGATCAGCACTGCATACTATAGGAGACTGGTGGTCTTGATGGGGACTTTTTGCTTTAACACTTGTGTTTTTGTGCTTTCTATCACAAATTTTGATATCATTTTCTTTGCATCTGCTACAAATTCAGGTTGAATAATGCAGTCATAACATGGTAACATTCACAATGTATTAATGATAAGTTCCTTAGCAGATATAGTTTTAGTTATAAAATAATGATTCATTAGAATGCTCAAATACTATACAGATTTGGAATGCATTATGAGGGTTAAACTGCAGTTTTCTAAATGACTGTTGAACTGATAAAGCGTGGCTTTCTCCGCAGGTTAAAGCTCCAGCAGAAGCCCAAGGCTTCCTGAGGTCTGCGTTTCCTCTGAGCTGTCCCAGGATGCTGCTGAGGAGCTGTGGGGCTGCCAGACCCCCTTCCACCGCTCCCTGCAGGAGGACGTCCCATCTGAAGGAGCAGGCACTGCTGTGCGTGAGGTCAGGCAGAGAGAGCGCCGGGTCAGACGGCACCCGCAGCTCTCCTCCGGGAAGCTCCTGTTACTCGTCCCAGCGCAGCAGCCCCGCAGGCCTGTCAGTCAACTGGTACGAGCCGGCGATAACCTCCGAAACCTCCCTATCCCGCCTCCGGCTGGAAGAAGAGGAGCCGGAGACCAATGTGGACACGGGTTGTGCTGTGAAGCCGCACGCCGCTTTAGGAGCATCTGCTCTGCTGACTCTGTCTAGAGACCTGACACACGGCCTGGATGAGGCTGACGAGAGCGTGAAGAGTGTCCCAGCAGAGACACAAGTAGATGAGTTCTTCATCTGACTCTTCATTCTTATGCAGTTGGAAAAGCAGGCAGCACACATTTACATGAATGCATTTGGCAAAGCCGCTTACAGTGCATTCACATTGCATCAATTCAAGGATTCCCTGGGAATCAAACAGCAATACTGTCGCTTTCATACATGACCGTCCACTCACATCATTAATTACACAATCTTAATAAATGATCAATTAATATAATTCCCTAATTGCATTTTAGGGGTTCAGAATAAAATGAAAATGCCTCTATTTTGCATTTTAATATAGCTTTTTCAATACAAATTCTATGATCAAACTAACAATTTCAGTGAATTAAGGATTGTGTAGCTAATTTCAGAATTACAATTGGTCCCCTTCAGCTTTAAGGGATTATTTCATCCAAAAATGAAAGTTTGCTTAAAATTATCTCACCCTCAGGCCATGCAAGCTGTAGATGATTGTTTTTTCATTGGGATAATGTGTCATTGCATCAGTGTCTCAGCCATGTATGCTCTGCAGTGAATGGGTGCCGTCAGAATGAGACATACAAATGAACTTTTAGTGACATTGGTATTGTCTGATGATGACAGTTTAATCACAACGCATTGAGAAATGAATGTTCTGGCAGGCTGTGTTCATACTCTTTAAAGTATTTCTCCTGCACACCTGCAGAAATAGTAGAAGTAATGCTAGTACTGTATTCTGAACACACATCTTCTTACAGAGCCAAATGATTCATATGTGTACATTGTAGACAAGCACTGTGCGAAGGCAAATGAGTGTAGTGATGAAACTAATAAACCCTAATTATGCAGATTTATATGTTATTCCAGACACAACCAGTGGGCAACTGATAAAGAAAAACTATCAGATTGACACCAAAATTGATGTCAAAAAACAAGTCAAATATGCAAATCAGACTGACATCAAAAACTTGATTTGATGTAAATTGAACATCAAACATATTTCAGCGTGGGATTAACTTCCTATTTTCACCCAATTACCACTAGAATAAATTGCCTTCCAAACTGAATTTGAAATAATGTTACAGCATCTTGATCAAATCTTGACTAATATTTGATGTCAAATTGGCCCACTGAGAAAGCACTGTATTTGTCTCAGAACTGTTTATTGTATTTCCACTAAATTATTAGTACTAAAAATTTCAACTCAGCATAATTTCCGAGACTGTTTCAGTATTTTGACAATGTATTTTTATGAAATGTATTAAATACATAGTACTTTGTATGTACAGTTATTACTTGTAAATTAATGTCATATAGGTTGGTTATAAACTAATTTAATAATTATGTAGTAATATGAAGAAGGATGTTTGAAATAAATCAGTCTTCTATCAATTTGGAGGATTTTTGTAAGGTAGCCTTCATTTAGTTTACTTTGAATGATTCATAAAATGTATCATTCACTTCTTTAACTACCCACAATCCTTTGCACACATTCCAATAAATAGAAGAAGAAAAAAAACTGAATGTTAGCACTGAGCTGGAGTTCACTGAAATGTAGTTTTGGAGATGAAAACATTCATGTTTATATTAGTTTTTAATCTTGAAGCCTCAAGTTATAATAAAATAACACTTTATGTGTTCAGTGACGCATTACTTTTATTTTAATGTCTTTTTAATTAATGCAAATCTCTAGATGCATGCTGTATTAAATGAAAAATAAATGGGCAATGCTTACGTCAACAGTAATATGCTTTATTAAAGCATAAATTAGCCCAAGTATAATTCCAAGAATATATTATTTTTTTTGTTTACATTCTTTTTTTTTTTGTTAACATTCTAAATAAATTAACCAAAACAAAAATATCACATAATAATTTTCATTTAAAATATATGAATATAGTAAACCTTGCTCTACAGTTCTGTGCAAACAAAGGCTTTAATGGCATGCCCAGTATGTTTGTAACTTTCCTAGCATTAGACTCAATTTAGAGGATATAATACAGCTAAGATGGCGACTGATGCAGTTGATTGGGATAATATTTCATATGAGATAGATGTTGGTATTGGTAATCAACCCAACACTTTTTTCTAAATATATCATTTCAATTGGCTAGACTAAATATTTGGACTTCTGATCGCTGTCTTTCTGGTAACCTGCTTAAATGCACTTAACACTGGGAATTTTTGCAAAAATGCTACGTCGTGATGTTACCTGTTAACCGCATAAAACATCTCACATTAAACATCATTACATTTGTTATGGAAGCCCGTTTCCGCCACTGAATAAAAAATAAAAAAGGTTATTGCGACTTTTTATCTTACAATTCTGACTTTTTTTTTTTCTCGCAATTCTGACTTTTTTTTGCAATTGCGAGTTAAAAAGTCATATTGTGAGATATAAAGTCAGAATTGCAAAATATAAACTCACAATTTTGATATATAAAAAACCCCCAAACAATTGCGAGTTATAAAGTCACAATTGCAAGATAAAAACTCGCAATTCTGACTTTATAACTCACAATTGCAAGTTATAAAGTCATATTGTGAGATATAAACTCACAATTGTGAGTTATAAAGTCATAATTGTGACATAAAACTCGCAATTCGGACTTTTTTTCTCGCAATTCTGACTTTTTTTTTCTCAGAATTGTGAGTTTATATCTCTCAATTATGACTTTTTAACTTGCGATTGCGAGTTTATATCACGCAATTCTGAGAAAAAAGTCAGAATTTGGATAGATAAAAAAGTCGCAATAACCTTTTTTGTATTTTTTATTCAGTGGCAGAACTGGGCTTCCTACATTTGTAGGCTGGCGGTAGATATTTTCGTGGTGGTGTTGTTGTGCAGCGCGTTTGTCCTTCCCTCTGCTGGTCCGTGTCGCTCTATCCGTATGATGGATTTGTGTGGCCGCCGATCCACGGCAGTTTCTCTGGCCCACCCGTCCAGGATCCCCCCCCCCCACCCCCCCCGCAGTGATCCGCACCTTTCCAGGATCAAACCTCCAGTGCTGCTGCTCTTTGAAGAAATACAGCTTTCCGTCCGGTCGAGTCAAGGCCCCGTTGAGTCCGCGTGGAAGCCCCTTCCAGTCCCGCAGGGCACGAGGATAGTACGGCTCCACGCTGAGAGACTCCGGGTTCAGGACGTAGTATCGGGATCCTCTGAAGAGCACCATGCGTCCCAGCGGCTGGTAGAAGAAGGCACAGTCAGGGTGATTCGGCAAACCCAGGTCACTGCTCTTCATGGGGAATCCAGGGTCCAGATCAGAGCCCGAGTAACGCCAGATCCGCCGTCCTGCCAGGAGAAAGCAGCATGGAGATGAGTGGAGTACATGCAGCTTAACCCTCTGCTGGTTGGTCATTTTCACATTTCACTTTTCTTTTTTTTTACTTTATCGGAATCATACAAAACTTGCTTTGTAAACAACAACAAAAAAATCCTGGCCATGATTCACAAAGGTTAAATAGTCTTGAAAAACAAAACAGTCAAATGTCTGCACTGGAACGAATGGTTAGCCGGTTTTAGAGTAAAACGTGTTTTGGAAAATATATATTTCATATAACATTTAAAATTAGTATTTGTGTGCATTTTTCATAATAATACACTTCTATAACTTTTTTGGGCTTTACTTTATTAACTTTTTTTCAATCCAGCGTAACTTGCCAAGAGATAGACATAAGTCTGTGCTCCAAGGCATTAAATATCTATGACAGTTTAAGTTGGAAATGTCATTTTCTATGCTCAAAAAGTGCTAAAAATGGATCATAACTATTCCATAAATATAATTTAGTACCATAAAATCCCCCCCAAATACAAAATATTGAATAAAAACATGATCAAAACTATGTGTTTGTTTTTGACTGGTTTACCTAAAAACTATGAAATTCTGTCATCCTTCACTCACACTCAGGCTTTATTAATTAATTAATAAATAGCATATTACACAACTGTTGCAAGTATGTTCAACTTTACCCAAATACATACTATACAGCAAATTCAACTAGATTTTTTATATCATTGCAAAATGTAAATTATATTATCGCCCTGCGATATATTAAAAGTTGGGTTTAGAGTACATCCAACTTTTCTGGCACATATACAGTACACTCACATTATATACTTTATAGCAAATCTCAGCTGTGTGATTTTTTATATCATCACGAGATGTAAACTATATTGTTGCACAGCTCTATGTATGTCCAAACTTTATGCACACACACACACACATACAGTACACTCACACAGGGCAAGTATAAGACCATTTTACAAACCCATTTGGCCAATTCACTGAAAAGAAAGAACTGCTAAAAAAAAGAAAAGATGAATCACTGGTTCGGTCAACAGAAATACGGGACAGATAATTGCTGTAGTATTTGCAGGGAAAGCATTTCTACACACAGTGAAGTGCAGCCTCCACGTCATTGTCTCCTTATACGTCATTGATGCAGAGTGTGCTTTCAGCTGGATGTAAACACAGTTTTTGGGGCTATTACTTAAAGCAGAGAGGAAGATTTTCCGTGAACAAAATCTGGACCTGTTCCGCACACAAAACATCGTAACACAGCACTAAGTGTATGGATTACTTTTATGGTACTTGTTCAAATCCATTTTGAAGCTTAACAGCAGCTGGGGCTCACGGGTCTGTCTCTACATTAACAACATGATTAACAATCTAAGAGAAACGATGAAAATGCCTGATTTGACTGTTTACCCTCATCTCATCAGCTCTTCATATATAAAGCGGATGTATCTCATCCACAATAACCACTTCTTTAAATTCTAAAAACTCTTGGTAACACTTTATTTTAGGCTCTCTTAACTAGTTGCTTATTAGTTCTCTTTTATTTGCATGCATATTACTAGCATATTGGCTTTTTATTATTAATTATTAGGCACATATTAATGCCTTATTCATCATGACCTTATTCTACATCCCTAATCCTACCCAATTCCTAAATTTGACAACTACCTTACTAACTATTAATTAGGAATTTATTGAGGGAAAAGTTGTAATTAATAGTGAATAAGTGTTCTAAAGTATTCTAAAGAGTTACCAAGCTCTTATACATTATACACAAATGTACTGAAATTTACACTCATTTTAAACAATACATCAAAGTGGATTTTTACAATTTCTGATATGTTCTATCACAGAAAGTCTCACTCATGTTCACTGTTTCATGCTGGTGGGATGATCTTCCCAAACCATACCCAGACATCAGAATCCCCGATTATACTCAAGAAACAGAGAAAAACGCTATCCTATGGAAGCCCGTTTCTGCCATGTACTAAATCCATAAAAGGGTCAGTTAATTGCAACTTTTATCTCACCATTCAGACTTTTTTCTCTGATTGTGAGTTGAAATCTTGCAAATAGTTTTTTTTTTTTCACTCCTCTCTGCCACGGAATAAAATTATGGAAGCCCATTTTCAACTCTGAATAAAAAATATAAAAGGTAATTGTGACTCTTTATCTCAAAATACTTTTTGCTCAGAATTGAGTGGTATAAAAATATATTGTATTTAGATGTAAACTTGCATTTATAAGAAAATGACAGCTGAGAGCTGACTTTTTTTCACCTCAGAATTGGATTTACTAGCAATTGTGAGTTTATATCCCACAGATCTGACAAAAATGTCAGAACTGTGTAATACAAACAAAACAAAGTCTAAAAGGCTGCGTTTATACAGCAAGTCTTAATGCACAGATCCGATCTTTTGACCATATCCAATTTTTTGGCACGTCTGTTTACATTCACTTTAGACACGGCTGTTATCCGATATCTGTGTTTACATTAATTCCCACCCAAAAGGATTGCCTGCAGTGATCGCTTTACTATGCACATGGTAGACCCTCGGGTTTTGAATGGCCGTGCTTTTAAAATTATTTATATAATTCACGTCGGATGGTCATTATTATTTGCCAGCATGGACAACGTCTGTCATGGATTTTTTGCAGCACAAAATCTGACTGAACGGATAAAGACCAGAAAATAACAGTAATTTTCATTTGTTATTTTATCTACAGCTCGTTAGAGGTAGAATTCTTTAGTGAAATAAAGATATTTATTGAAATGAATTCACTGACGAAAATAGAATTAAGGAGAGAGAGAGAGAACGAGCGCATGCACCCACGTGCGAGCGAGCGATTGTGAAGCATTGCAAAACAAGCTTGTCGGTTTAATTACAAAATCTGCTAAGTTATCACCTCATTGCTGAGAAATATATGTAGCTTTTAGCTGTTGTATTTTCAAAATTCACGGGGCGGTGGTTGAAAACCAGCTCCTGAATGTGCAATTTCTTACCTTTAAAAAGTTTCCATCTCAATAAAACGCGAGCGCATACAGCACGCCGGCATTAAACGCATTAAAATCTTAGGATCACAATTGTCGCCCTCGCATGGAGTTCGGTGAGATCGTGTATGTTGTTTAGAACTAGGTCGGATGTCCAGATATCAGATATGTATCCGATTAAAATCCACATTTGGAAGTGGCTCAGATCAGATGCAAAAAAATCGGATCTCGTGCGGGTTTTTGTGTTTACACGTGTGCATCAAATTCCGATCTGTGTCAGATGTGAATAAAAAATTAGATTTTTTTTTGTGCCAGTGTAAACGCAGCCTAACTCGCAATTGCAAAATGTAAACCAGCAATTCTGAAAAAAAACAAAAAAAATTCCAGAATTGTATGCTAAAAAGTCACAGTTATCTTTTCATTTCTTTTTTTAATTCCAGGGCAGAAACAAGCTTCCATATAAAATAGAAAAAGAGGTCATTTCAACTTTATCTCACAATGCTGACGTTTTTCTCACAATTGCCAATTTATATCTTACTATTCAGACTCACCATCTCAGCATGCTTGCATGTTTATATCTCAACGAGTACTGAGATTGTATCTCGCAATTATAAAACAATGTCAGGATTGTGAGATATAAACTCAGAATTACAAAGGAAAAAAGTCGAAATGGGAACGCTGTGAGATAAAAGATTACTATTTTATTTTCATCCCATGGAGGACAAGTGTTCATTGCAATCCTGCTGATGTTATGGATTTTTTTCTAGTTGGTCTTATGTTCCTTTCTGTTCTACCTGTCTTCTTCTAACAGACATACTCTGTATTTTAACCCTTCTTTTGTTATTGTCTCTTTAGGATGCTTGTTTCTGTTCCCTTATGTGTAAGCCATGTCTGTGTGCTTCTGAAGACGCTGTGTGTTTCGTTGTGAAAGCGAAACTACTTTGTTTGGTCTTCCAAAAGAGGACGATATTTGCTTCGTCATGCCTGGAGCTGATCCGTGCGGAGTCCAGCAAATCTTAATGCATTCTTTTAAATTGCTGTTAGTCAGGGTATGTAATTTTTTCAAAAAACCCTTTAGAAAAACTGTGTCGGACCGATTCCCAAAACAAACTCGCAGCCAATCAGCATAAAGGGGCGTGTCTAGTAATGATAGGGAGAAGAGAGCGTTCCGTGCACGGCCGGAACATTCTGACCGAGCTCCGGAGAGATAGAGATGGTGGATAAAAAACAAAAGAGGAACACGTCTGCGGAACGATAAGGCAAGACGTAGGACCCGTGTAAATATCGGATCAGCTTTCCAGCGCTGGAGAGAACTCAAGGAGCGGAGGCCTGCGATCGGACGCCGAGGTTGCTTTGTTTCTTCTCGATAGGCGAGTCACCGTTTCTACAAACCGCTATTCTGCCTCACTGTCACCGATCAACCACCGTTTAAAACCATTTGAAATGTTGTCAGCACAGTCAAAATAGACCCGCCGCATGTCTGTCGGGGATTGGTTGCGCCACGCCAGCCCCACCCCCCTCCACACTCCGTAGACATGGTGTAACTTTGGTTTTGCTTTGTTTCACAGAACTACTCGTTGCCTGCGTTGCGTACGTATATGTGGGGCGGAGCCATCAAAATAGGGGCGAGACCCTTTTGGGGTAGGGGCGTGTTTGTTTTGGTGATTTCAAATATCAACATTGGCTACCAGAAATCGCTTACTCTGCCTTTAAATAATCATTTTGCACCATTTAGTCAGCTGTAATATCATGGTGTTTCACGAATCTGTATGGTCCCGATTACAATCCCCTATGGCTAAGACATTGAACTATAATTTACACATAATCACACATAACTTAATTTCATTAATTTTTATTTGGATACATATACAACACTAACATATTGTTTAGATATTTATCAATGCTACGTTTTTCGGTCTTTGTTTTTTGTTCAATATTTTTGTTGTTGTTTCTTGAAACATTAATTTAAAGTGTCAGTTATTGCATTATAATTTCAGTTAAACCTATAAAACCCCTTTGTTACCCAAAACTACATATAAAAGCCTGATCAGTGGCAAAAAAGTAATCAATGCAGCTACTTAATCATTTGCTACTCGTCAACGCGTTAACGTCCCCTTTAAATAATGTGACACTCTGCCTTTATGACGCTGCTCCCATTAAGTGCTGTTGGAAGTGATTGAATTGATTCAGCATTTCGACACCTTTGTAAGGATGCATTTAACTCGACAAAGAGGCCTAATAAAGGATGTATTGATCTCGTGAATTAGCGAATTTTACTATACAAATATTTTTTAATTGGATGTTAAAGTTTATATGGGAATATTACATGACACGCTGATCCTTTAACAATGCACTGGCGCAAAAAATGCACACCTTTTGGATAAATGTGCCACAAAAGTGCCACAAATATTGCCTAAACAAAATACTGATTTTGTGCATTTTTTATTGTACCAATATTTTAAATTGGCCTTTGTACTTAGCTTTATTGCATGGCAAAAAAAAAAGTGTTACCTTTCCAAAGCACTGACAGAGCCCACTGATCTAACGGCGTTGTTGAGCGCTCCAAATGCAAACTTTGCATGCAACAATCAGACAGCAGTTGACAGCACTCTGATCTAGTGGCATACAGGCATCGTCAGATTGACAGTACTCTAACCCAATAATGTTGATGGATCCAGTGGGGGCGGCAGTCATATCCCAGGGTGACTGTGCCACTCTTTATCACAACCCAGCTAAAAGTGCCAGTAAGTGCGCTCATTGGCGCCCCTTCAGCTGTTGGCGCCCTACTCGCCATGCTAGAAACGGCCCTGAGTAGACGTCATTCTAAAATCCGTACTTATTCCCCCCTGATGCAACGACTGCCTCTTTATAATGGTTTTTTTCGCAGTTTTTTAATCATCGCCTCCGGCCTGAACAGGCATCACAGTATGGGGAAGGGCCGTGTTTTGATCGATAGCTGGCCAATCACACATACACCTCGCTTTTCAGACCGTGACTTTTAAATCGACTTGTTTCGAACGGCGGGCGAGAGGGAACAATAATGTACAGTATGTGAAAATAATGTGTTTTTTTAACCTTAAACCGTATAAACACATTTCATTACACCAAATACCAAATAATGTTCTTTTTTAGCAGCATCATATGACCCCTTTAAATGAGCAACTAATGTAAACTTCTGCTTCTCTTTCCCTCTTTACCTTTCTCCGACATACCTTGGCAAACTCACATTCATACATTTCCACTTTTCACATGCGACAATCAAGTCACCTTTTTTTTTTTTTCTGGTTGAATCTCCTTTTTTTTTCACTTTGAAAATCTAATAAATTTAAAAGTCACTTTGAATTTAAAACTGTATACATTATCATGTTGCATTGGACAGGGACACTTGGAAAATCCTCAAAAGCAGGATTTTGCAATATACCATAACACTTGCATTACCTGTGTTTGGAAAACTAAAGTCCAGCCTACCTTTAAAGAAGTAGAGTTTGCTGTCGAGTGGAGAGAAGGCAGCCGCTTCAATAGCCAATGACAGATTTGGCCAGCGTGTGCGAAGAGGAAGAGGAGCGCTCACGCTGCCATTAAACACCGTCCAGAAACGATGGCCCTGAAACACCAGCACTGTCCCATCCTCATCTGCAGAAAAAACACCGCTTCACACAGCTCCAGGAAAACTGATCTCAGTGATTAACAGAAGAATAATGGCATGTCTTCTTGTTCTTACCCATGGTGACGGCATCAAAGAAGCCCTGGCAGTACTGGGGTGTGCGGGAACCTCCTTTAGGGTCTGGAGAAGTCTGCCAGTCCCGCATGGCCCATCTCAGAGCCCTTCCCGCCAACTGCTGCACTGAATCGCCCGCTGGTTTCCCTGCACACAAGTATATGACACTGGTGAATGAATGTGGGAGACCGGAAACGCAAACTCTCAAATTGTGCTGCATTTTAAAGTTTGGTGAACTCGTATCGCATGAAGACGTGTGACCAATAGAAGATCTGTGTGGCCTCTCAATTAAAAAAAAAAAATTCTATGTTTTTTCTTTAAAAAAGACGGCACAGAGTGTGATGTTGTCACAGTTCTGTTGCTTTGTGTCGTGCTCTGTTGCCTTTGTTGACTTAGTTTCTCAGTCTGTTTGATCATTATTATATTCACGTGTCCTCATTAATTACGTTCCTTCTTATTTATACTCCCTGTTTAGTTCAGTTCCTTAATCTATCTGTGGATATTATTTAAGCCTGTTTTGGAACTCTGTTTTTTTTATCATCCTCATCTCTGCAACCATATGTATGAGTTTTAAAAAAATAAAGGGCCAACAATAAAAACATTTTAATAAAAACAATAAACAATAAAAACTTTATTTCTCGCAATTACGAGTTATCATCTTGTAATTTTTCTCAGAATTGTGGGGGGGAAAGCAATTCTGAGTTTACAGCCTGCAATTCTTAAGAATTTCTCTGAATTGCAAGAAAAAAGTCTGAATCGTGAGACAAGAAGTCGCAATTATCTTATTTATTTTTTAAACCTGTGGCCGACCAAGCTCGCCATAAAAGCTGTGATTGTGTGGAAGTCAGACACCAAATGCTTCTTCGATACCATAACCACACCCAAACAAACTTTGTGTTAAAGCAGATCATTCTGAAGAAGTGATTTTTGTGATGAGGGTCTACATGGAGTCATGTTAGCCTGAAATGCATGCAAGTGTTGTTTACAGAAGATGACTGTACTAACGTGACTAACCTGTAATATCTTAGTTCGGTCAACAAGCACTATGTTGTGTGTGTTTGTGTGTGTGTGTATGTTTATGTGGTTTATGAGGACCCAAATTTGTATAATAACATGGGTATGACATAGGTATTGCAACGAGAAGGTGATTTATGAGGAAATTTTGAGTGTCCCCATATTTCAAAAGGTTTATAAATAATTCAGAATGAGTTTTTTGAAAATCTGAAATAGCAGAAAGTCTCCTGTGAGGGGTCGGTTTAGGGGTAGGGTTGGTGTAGGGCAATAGAATATACGGTCTGTACAGTATAACCATTACGCCTATGGGATGTCCCCGTTTTTCACAAAAACAAACCTGTGTGTGTGGTGTGTGTGTGTGTGTGGTTGGTGTGTGTGTGTGTGTGGTGTGTGTGGGGGTGTGTGTGTGTGAGAGAGAGTGTGAGTGTGTTGTGTGTGTGTGTGTGTGTGTGTGTTGTGTGTGTTTTGTGTGTGTGTGTGGTGTGTGTGTGTGTACAGGTTTTAATTGTTTATGAGGACACATGTGTATAATGACAGGAATTACAACATGAACATTTTGTTGCCTCATACTAAACTTTATTTTATTTTTTATTTTATTTATTATTTAATTCATAAACTGCAGAAAGTTGTTCTGTGATTGCTAGATTTAGGGGTAGGTTAGGTAAGTAATATAGAAAATACAGTTTGTACAGTATCATTTGGATATTTGAATGTAATTTGTAAAAGTTCATTTTGCCAGAACTTTTTGTTTTGTTTGGTGTTTCATAACATGTTGGCTGCATATTTTGCAAATATGAAAGCATTCCTTAGAAACTTGTTGAGATTTTCTAACCTATGACAAGAATGTATTTAAAAATAGGTATTCCACAGCAAAGGTTTATGTTTCACAAGCATTTTCCAACCTACTTGTCCAAAAAGAAAGGTTTCAAATCATATCTGATTTTTTTTTCTGAAAGAAAAAACGCTTGAGAAACAGCTGACAGCTTCACCGGACCAGAACTGGAGTTGAGTTTGTCTTACTGTGTCTTTCAGCGTCAATCTGTTTACCTGTGTTTGTAGGGCCCTATGATTTCCATGATGCAGAAAACACGGACGGAATCCTGTCATAAAAAATGGAATTTACCCGATAATGCGGAATGTCACAGAATTTGCCCAATTTAGTATGGATAAATCAAAAGTAGGTCAGTAAACTTAAATCAAAATGCAATATGGACTGTGTCTGTGACTATTAAGACACAAAATACCATTTAAATATAATCCTGCATGTTCTGTGTCTCTGTGTCTCTGTGTGAATGCATGGTGCAGATGCACGGATTCAAGCATATAATATATATTATATTATACAATTTAATGTAACCATTCAAACAGAGTCCAGAAAAGTTTAAATGTTAAAAAAATAAAAAAATAAAATTGAATGAATTTCATAGGCCCTTATGTTTGTTTCACCACAGCCTCACACAATTAGCTGTATTCATTGTGTGAAAATAACAGGGAGGGTTTCGTAAGATATGAACTGGTATGTTTGCAAATGTTTGGGTAAATCTGGGTAAATCTTCTAAGTTTGATTGCATCATATAATAGTTGCTGTTAATATTGTTCATCGTTTGTTTTATTACGTCTTAAATTGATTTTCCGTACTGCTGGTTCGTCTGGTCAGAGAACTGGCCCCCCGACTGAGCCTGGTTTCTCCAAGGTTTTTTCTCCATTCTGTCACCGATGGAGTTTTGGTTCCTTGCCGCTGTCGCCTCTGGCTTGCTTAGTTGGGGACACTTCATTTCCAGCGTTATCGTTGACATGATTGTAAAGATATTATTTAAACTGAGCTGAGCTGGATGATGACGTCACTGAATTCATTGATGAACTGCCTTTAACTGAAAAATGTGTTTTTACTATTGTCACTTTGCATTATTGCACTATTTTCCTAATTAATGCTGTTTAGTTGCTTTGTCACAATCTGTATTGTTAAAAGCGCTATATAAATAAAGGTTGACTTGACTTGACTTCAATCTCAAGAGAAGGGTCATATTTCACCCAAAAATCAAACGGAAGTTTTATTGTCATTGCTATAATGATCTTTAGTAATGAACACCTTCCAACAATGATTTTTTAATTAAAATGAACAAATTCAGTACTATTATGATGTATATTTAACTATTTAAATAATATAATTGTTCGTTCACTTAACAGTAAAGAGACTGGCATTGTTCACTTTACAATAATCTGAGTAGGGATGGAAATGTGCTTTTAATGAAAATATTGTTGCAATACAAACAATCCTAAAACAGTCTTTAAATATGATCCTAAAATGAAATCTATATGTTGTAGAGACTATGCAAATACATTTAAGCATTTAAGTGTCATTTTTCTGTGAAGGTGTTTGTGTGTGAGAGCGTGAATAAAATAGTAGAGAGTAGATATAAATTGAGATTAGAAGAGTACTAAGCTCATTTATATTCATTGCTGTTCTCAGGTAAGCACACAGGTGAGATATAGAGGTATTTTACACCATCTATTTTCTGAAACAATCTGCCAATGCATATTTTCACAAAAATAAAAAGTCATGATTGAAAGAATCATTATGCATATAATCCATATATGAAGATGGTTTGAGCTTGTTTAGTGACTAAACTCTGGCACATAGTTGCTCATCTAACATTAGAATGAGGTTAAGAACACATTCATGTGTGTATGCAAGTTATATATACAAAAAAAATCTATGCAATAATTAGTAAATGACACCCTCTTACTCTTAGTAAAGGCCAAAACCCTGTTCTTTGCTGCCAAAAGCGGTAACACTCAGTATAGGGACCAATTCTCACTATTAACTAGTTGTTTATTAGCATGCCTATTATTAACATATTGGCTGTGTATTCGTACTTATAAAGCACATATTCTGCATGACCATATTCTACATCCCTAATCCTGCCCAATACCTAAACTTAACAACTACCTAACTAACTATTAATAAGCAGCCAATTAGGAGTTTATTGAGGCAAAAGTCATAGTTAATGGTTTGTTAATAGTTAGAATTGGACCTTAAAATAAAGTGTGACCCTAAAAGCCTGCAATATTACAAATAACAAAAAGCTTTTCAGAAGTACAGACAAGAAAAGAGATGCTTGTTTACCGTACAGCTGTTGTATAGCAGTGATATCATCCCAGCTGAGCAGCGCATTCGAGCCCATCTTCTTATAGTACGGTGACATTAGAGCGTGACGGACAGGCGAATGCACCAATCCCAGAGTGTGGCCAATTTCATGGGCCGTCACCAGGAACAGGTTGCGTCCTTTGAGACCGTTCAGGGTCCAGCGTTCAGACAAGTCAAAATGAGCTTCACCGCGGAAAGGGAAAAATGCATGAGCCAGAGCGCCACCTAAAGAGCAGAAAGAAAGAAATTAAGAATAAATAGCTATGTCACGCACCTTTCATGTCCCGTTCTGAATCCTAGATGAAAGACTGCACATAAATATGGAAAAAGTGAGTTGGTACATGAGTCTGTCAAACGGGGAAGAATCAGGTGGTGGCTTCTTAATTTATTTAAAAGCCCTGAATCTTTTGGGTTTCTTCATAGTGTTACCAAAAATATACATTTTTGATACATACCTAAACTGAAATATTTGAAATGACTCAGTACTACTTTTCCACAGTATCGATAAAGTGATACCAGCATCATCTCTTCTCTCTTCACACACACACAGCAGTCCAACAGAGTGCCCCCCTCATTCACACAATCAGAGCCACGCCCCCTCTCAGTCACACAATCAGAGCCACGCCCCCTCATTCACACACTCAGAGCCATGCCTCATCTCATTAGGTGCGTTCGACTCATGCAGCACTGCGCAGGCTCGATCGCAATCTGACTTAAAGCAGTGCATGCCGGTTAGTAATTTTGTCCGACTTGAGACGGCGCCGACGCCACGTCACTGTCTGTCACGTGTGGCATCAAAGCACCGCGAGAGCGTTTCGAGAGCTGACTCAGCCTACGCAGTTTCTCCAGACAACAGATGACGACACAGCCATTTCACGATTAGCCAGATTCACCGCATGACAACTATCACGTTTGTTTCTGGTTTTAAATTCCAATAAAAGCCACAAATCTGTGTTTTTAGAACAGTAAAAGCTTTTTTACTGTAGTCGCACACTCAGAGCCATGCCTCATCTCATTCACACACTTCAGAGCTACACCCTCTCATTTACACACTCAGAGCCACGCCCCCTCTCATTCACTCAGAGCCACACACCCTCTCATTCACTCAAAGCCACACCCCCTCATTCCCACACTCAGAGCCACGCCCCCTCATTCACACACTCAGAGCCAGGCCCCCTCTCATTCACTCAGAGCCACACCCCCTCATTCCCACACTCAGAGCCACGCCCCCCCATTCACACACTCAGAGCTACCCCCTCTCATTTACACACTCAGAGCCACGCCCCCTCTCATTCACTCAGAGCCACAACCCCTCATTCACACACTCAGAGCTACACCCTCTCATTTACACACTCAGAGCCACACCCCCTCTCACACACTCAGAGCCACACCCCCTCATTCACACACTCAGAGCCACGCCCCCTCTCATTCACTCAGAGCCACACCCCCCCATTCACACACTCAGAGCCACGCCCCCTCATTCACACACTCAGAGCTACACCCTCTCATTTACACACTCAGAGCCACACCCCCTCATTCACACACTCAGAGCCACGCCCCCTCATTCACACACTCAGAGCCACGCCCCCTCATTCACACACTCAGAGCTACACCCTCTCATTTACACACTCAGAGCCACGCCCCCTCTCATTCACTCAGAGCCACACCCCCTCATTCCCACACTCAGAGCCACGCCCCCTCATTCACACACTCAGAGCCACGCCCCCTCATTCACACACTCAGAGCCACGCCCCCTCATTCACACACTCAGAGCCACGCCCCCTCATTCACACACTCAGAGCCACGCCCCCTCATTCACACACTCAGAGCCACGCCCCCTCATTCACACACTCAGAGCCACGCCCCCTCATTCACACACTCAGAGCCACGCCCCCTCATTCACACACTCAGAGCCACGCCCCCTCATTCACACACTCAGAGCCACACCCTCTCATTCACTCAGAGCCACACCCCCTCATTCCCACACTCAGAGCCACGCCCCCTCATTCACACACTCAGAGCTACACCCTCTCATTTACACACTCAGAGCCACGCCCCCTCTCATTCACTCAGAGCCACAACCCCTCATTCACACACTCAGAGCTACACCCTCTCATTTACACACTCAGAGCCACACCCCCTCATTCACACACTCAGAGCCAGGCCCCCTCTCATTCACTCAGAGCCACACCCCCTCATTCACACACTCAGAGCCACGCCCCCTCATTCACACACTCAGAGCCACGCCCCCTCATTCACACACTCAGAGCCACGCCCCCTCATTCACACACTCAGAGCCACGCCCCCTCATTCACACACTCAGAGCCACGCCCCCTCATTCACACACTCAGAGCCACGCCCCCTCATTCACACACTCAGAGCCACGCCCCCTCATTCACACACTCAGAGCCACGCCCCCTCATTCACACACTCAGAGCCACGCCCCCTCATTCACACACTCAGAGCCACGCCCCCTCATTCACACACTCAGAGCCATGCCTCATCTCATTCACTCCGATCCACACCCCCTCATTCACACACTCAGAGCCACACCCCCTCATTCACACACTCAGAGCCACGCCCCCTCATTCACACACTCAGAGCTACACCCTCTCATTTACACACTCAGAGCCACACACCCTCTCATTCACTCAAAGCCACGCCCCCTCATTCACACACTCAGAGCCACACCCTCTCATTCACTCAGAGCCACACCCCCTCATTCACACACTCAGAGCCACGCCCCCTCATTCACACACTCAGAGCCACACCCTCTCATTATGTGCTGTTGCTGCCTCTCGCTTACTGAAAATCACATTAGTTGATGCAAATTACTTGACCTAAATCACCACAGAAGCACACACAATTTATATTTTCATGTTTTCTCAAGCAAAGCAAATTTTGAAAGTTCACTGAAAACATTTCTTCCTACATTTTTCTTGGCATAGACAAAGTATGTTGAAGGTTCATGTTATTTGGCAACATGCTTCAGCAAACTGATCAAAGTGAACATGTATATAATGGCTGTTCCTGGCAAAACTTTTAAAATCGACACCTGTCATAGTGTTTCTTATTTGTTGTCTCTGAAAAAAATTATATATTATTTAGATTCCAACCTGTCTTACTGTTAAGTGTCCAAAGTGACATTTTTTTCCAGATATATTTGACATAGTTTTGAACCAGATCCTATATTAGTTCAATTTGGCACTTACACTGGTACAATAACAGTTTGTTTCAGGATATCTGAAAAAAAAAAACTTTTGCTTTGGAAGAAAAATTGTATCCCATCTCTTAAAATGTGGCTTACACACTTGACTGGTAAATTATATTTAGAAATAATTAGATATACCCTAAAGGGAAAAAAAAGTTTTGAAAAATGTAAAAAAATCTGGTCCTCTTTTATTTCTTTTCTTCAAACTAACCAAACTGGTAATCAACATGTTTTTCATTTTCTGCTTTTACCTTTGGATATCACTTTTGGGCTGAGTTTTTGGTCTGGAAATTTGTTTTTTTTTGTATGGTTTGTAGTCCATTTTTTTCTCTCTTTTTTAACCTTTCTGTTCAGTTATTATTACTTCTAAATCTTTGTTTCATATATTTTTGTTATAAAGTAAGTTTTATGTGTTTTTTTTTAAGTGTAGTTACAAATGACCATTTTCTGCAAAATAAATATAAATATAAAAAATAAATAAACCGGCTGCCACTGTAATACACAGCATGGCACAAATGCCATCCATAGACATTAGATTTAAAAAATATCATGGAATATTCCTTTTAAGACTAGAATATTGATGGTCACTTAATTAATTAATTTAAGAAAGAAAAAAAGAAAGCATCACCTGGCCCGTCAAATGCATTTCCTGTCCCATCATTATGTTCTCCTTCAAAGAAGGCCAGCCGGATGTTGGCAGGACCCTGCTGGAGCTCCTGGAAGATCAGTCCGGACACATTACTCCACAGCTGGAACGCCATCTTCACTGCCATATGCACTTGACTGGGAGACAGATTACGCGGCCAGTTCATGATACGATACGTCAGGTGACGTTTGTGCCACTTCTCTCCTGTGGAAGTACGGACCAGTCTCAAAACCAACGTTTAATCGTGACATTTCATCTTAACGTTAGTATTTGTGAGATGTATTCCATCTGGTGTTCAACTGACGCTGTATTTCATTTAGATGTGTATGATAACAAACTAGTTTCATTTTGAAGTAAAAAAGTAAGTTGAAAGTAAAGTGCAAAAGACCCCAGAACAATGCTGTTGCTAGTGTGTTTATAATTTAAGTTAATAACTACTGTAATTATTTTATTTAATTACATTTAAAACATCTTCATAGTCAAGTCACCTTTTTATAGTGCTTTATGCAATACAAGTTTTCAGGCAGCTGTGCGTAGAGGACAGTAACTAACAGGATGCAAACTCAAATATGTAGGGCCAACTCAAATTCTGCTGAAAAGTATCTCTTAAAAGGCAAGATCAATTAATTAATCAGTTCAAGTCAGTTCAGTGTTGATTCAGTTCAGATCAATAACAGTGTTGATGCAAAATTCATGAGTTCTCAGTTTTGTTTTCAGCTGACAGCATCAGTTCAGTCACATCAATGATATTGCTGAATATTAAGGGTATTTTAAGATCCAAATTTACATATTCTGCAAAAATCAACTGATTGCATCCAAAACATTCTAAACTGACAAGAGCTCAGCTCAGTATGTAATTAGCTTAACATGAGAGGTTTTGTGAATTGCACACATAATTACAGACTTCCAAGACACTAAGGGCCAGTTTTACTAAACAGGGCAAATAAGCGCGAGAGCGCAATTCCAAAACAGCGCAGATGGGAGTGGAAATTCGAGGGTGATTTACTAATAATGCACAAATTAAAGAACAGACGCAACATCTCATTTACATATCGACCAATGCAATATACCAAGAACAGTGCAAATTAGTGTAGTCGCCAAATAGAGAATAAAGAAATAAAGAAGCCACAGTACGTTGAAAAGAACCGGAGGCCAAAAAATGAAGGGTTGCAAGATGTTTTGATAGACCTGCATGACTCCTAGTTGAGGGTTTAAAGTCGTCTTTTATTTCCTGAAGCAAATTAAAAGTAACATGGCTTGGCAAACGATATGTTCGGATAATGTGTTCTTTCCAAATAAATGAATACGTGTGGAAAAATCCTCTCCCTTCTACCACGCGCTCTCTGTTCTCTGCAACAATAATTGCAGCCATTTCAAGCACAAAATAGTTTAAGACATGCTTTTTTGGGCGTTAAGTAATGGCACAAATGCCAGTCATTTGCAAGCGCAAACGTCAGTAAAACGCATTGCGTGATTCATCTGAATACTCTGAATAATTCGTCACTGCGCGTCTATAGTAAAACCTGACAGTACAATTTTAACGCCAAAATACGGTTTGCGCTGATGCAAGCTGTTAGTAAAACTGGCCCATAAAAACACTGCTGGAAGACGGAATGTGTGTGGTTTTTCTCCGTTTACCATAATTGCATAATAAGAGCAATTAGACCCAAGAAGCCGTTTGGTATCAGTGAATTAACAGCTAAGGGCGTTGTTAAGGCACAACGGGTATAATCACTGTAAAACCACGGCTTCACGCAGGGCTTATTGCTTTTATAATAACGGTATTTCATATACGTAGCACGGTTTCAACAAACTCAAAACAGCAAAAAAGAATTTTTGATCTTAATAAAAAAATTATTCTTCGCCGAACAATGTAATCTCCGCAGAAAACCAGTGTGGTTGAAGTGGCAACAACGTGGTTGACGGAGAGGGCTGCACGATATATCGAAATTATCGAAATATCGCAAATGTAAATATCGCAATAAGCATATCGCAACGGCATGCGATATCATTATCATTTTAATAATAGGCTTCTTAAATCAAAACGTTGCAAAAGGTCAAAGTTTTTGTTCGATGCATATAGCAGAGAATTGCTTGACGTTGAAAAGATTTATTAAGTGCAATAAGTTGCAGAAAACAACTCTTTGACGTCTCGTCTTGCTGTCCCTAAGTTAATCAAAACAACAAAACAGCTATAACAAAGATTAATCCAAATTTAATTCATACAGTGAACACTATGCAGTGTTATTACTCTAATTATTGCATTTCTGTGCCGAATACTACTGTTATTAGCTAGCTGGTGAAATTGTGTATTTTTTTTCTTCATTTCTTTTTTTCTTTCGAGATGTTCACTGCTTTAATCATGTTTGAACTTTTCAGACATAGTTTCTGCTTGTGGAGATTGAGACGCTAAAGGGTCGGCAAAGAAAGTTACCATGATTAACCTTGTGTCATACATCTTTTTGTTCACCCACTGATGTAAAGTGAATGTTCTGATTTGGGGCTTATTTATGTAACACTGCTGGTCACTTCAGACGTGCAGGTTTTTTTATTTCCAAGAAAATGCGAAAACCAAATGGTGATATATTTGCAGTTTTAAATATTTTAAAAATTTAAGTGAAATTGATTTTAACACTTTAAGCAATATCGTCTGCATAGCGAATATGATTTTAAAAGGTATAGACATCGCATTGTCTTCAATATCGCACAGCCTAGTCGAGCATCACAGACAAGAAGCAAAGAAGTTTGTATGGAGTAAATTTACAACAGATTCGACGCGGCTAAACCAATCAGATATTACCGGAATATCCATTTTAGAATGAATGATTTTAGTGCGTAAACTAACCAAAATAACATTAAAAAACAGCACATTTGTGTGTTTTTTAAGTGTTTCTTGTCATTATGCTTTTTCATTGAAATCATAGGTGAACCTTTGTAATCAAAATCCCTGCCTATAAAGTGTGAGTGTTAACGGTGTTGTCTTTGTAAGTTAGTAATGAAGGGCTCAAAATTTGTCCAAAATCAGGACAAAGACAATTACTAATGATTATCAACAAGGCTTTGAATTCAGACGTAACAACAAGTACATAATGCATAGAGATAAAACAAGTTTGGCTTGTACGTGCTGAACCCAAATCTTTGATTTAACTGATGTGTGAAATTATTGTCTTCACTAATAAGTCTATACTAGTTAACCCTAAGTGTAGAGGAGTTTGCAGACATCAGGTACTGACATGAATGCACTCATACTCAGAGCAATGCTGCTGCATTCCTGAAGTATTAGTGCATTTTCAAAGTGACAGGTCTGAATTCGATCTCGTAGCCCCTTGCCAATCATCTCTCACACACACACACACACACCATACAAACACAGAGCTGTATTGCCCGCACTGCTCCAAAAACATCACCAGTGCAGCCTCTGTTAGTCATATCAACAATTCTCCTTCCACCTGCCTGATCTACTATTTAACTAACTTAAGATGATCTGAGATATCTGTCATGTACAGTATGAACCACATGTGTGTGTTCATTTTAACCCCTCTAATAAAAATGTCTTCTGTGAAACAGTCCTCAGTGCCTCAGGACCTGAATGAAAACACCGAACAGAGTATGGTATGATCAGTGAATGAGTGTTTGGTGAAGATCTGCTCTTGTAGTCTCAGTGTAAACATGAGGCGAGGTGTGAGTTTGTGTGTGTGTTTTGCTTTGGGTCTTCACAGAAGTGGATGTTTTAAACTGCTAGACGTGTATTTGCGCAGTATGGACAGTAATTATGAGTCCCACTGTATTTATCCATATTAGGGAAGAGAAGCGGACTAGGCCGTACATTACGCGTTTTTTTTTTTTTTTTTTTTGGGTCTTTGTTTTTTTTTTTTTTTTTTTTTTTGTTTTTTTTTTTTTTTTTTTTTTCTGTGTTTTGGACCCCACCCAGCAGCCGCAGAACCACCTCACAAGTCCTGCATCTGAGAAAACACTGTTTAACCAAAGGACAGTTTGACTGAAAATACGTGTCTGCCACTTATCAATCTTTTTTAACAAAACAAACAACAAAAACTGCATGCATTCTTTCAGTTTTCATCACTGTTTTGCGATAAATAAATTGCACTAGAATCAAATGGAATTAACTTTCTTGTAGTCTTTATGCTGTAAAAAAAAAAAGCAACTACATATTTTCCAGTTTACGAAACCTTTTGAGCCTCAAATACTTAGAAATGCTAACTTCTTAAAACACAGTTGTCTGAACAAAGAACGTCATATTGCTGAAAGGGTTTTGTGTATGTGATGTGAAAATCTTGATAACATTATAAGGAGACCTCAGACAACAGTACAAAATAATAAAAACCTTCATGGCAGTTCATGACACACGTGAGAAGGTGATGTGTGGACTAAATGAGATTGCCGAGTTTTAGGGTGTTCCCAACCGTTCTAGATATGATTCTAATAAACATAAGGTCAAATGCATGAAATGTGTTCACCTGTCTGAGGAGAACGCTTCTTCCGGAGCTGTCGGCCTGTGAAGTCCCTGATGACCCTTTGACCCCAGGCGTCCTGAACCCCGCAGCGGGCCGTGCTCATCTTCTCCAGAGTGACCCTGTCCAGTCCTCCAGTGATGTTCAACTGAGACAACCTCTGAAACTTTCTGAAACACAACAGAGCTCCATCACAAACCCATTCCTCTGGACTAGTGCTGACATCATTCAACTGTAGCGTTTTTGATAGCTGGTATGATATTATCATATTTTTCACAGGTTTACCTGATGGCAGACTTGACTTCAGCTGTGCTGTGAGATTCATTCTCCTTGTGCAGGTATCCATATCGCTCCAGAAAACCCTGCGCATGCACACATACGTCATTACTCCCTCTGACAGCAGCCTCAATCTACAGCGGAGAGATGCTGATAAATCAGAGCACCGTAAACAAAGCATCTTTGGAAATGAAGTATTTGTAACACAGACACAACAACAGTCAATACCCACATGGGCACTGATTGAGGTAGTCAGAAGCATTTGTTGTTCCCTGCATGAAACAGGACGATCTGTAGGAATATGTGAGCCTTGGTGCCTCTTTAGAAGATGGCCTTAAAGGGGTCATATGATGTTGCTAAAAAGAACAGTATTTTGTGTAATGAAATGTGTTTATGCGGTTTAAGGTTAAAAAACACTTTTTTTCCACATACTGTACATTATTGTTTCTCCATGCCCCGCCTTTCTGAAACGTGTCGATTTTTACAAAGCTCATCGGTCTGAAAAGCGAGGTGTGCTGTGATTGGCCAGCTATCCAGTGCGTTTTGATTGGCCGAATACCTCAAACGTGAGACGGAAATGTTACGCCCCTCACCATACTGTGATGCCGTGTCCAGCCGGAGCAACGAGACAAAAACATTAAAACCTTTTACAAACGAGGCATTTGTTGCATCAGTGGGGACATAATTATGGATTATAATGACTTATCCTGTCTTTACGCGTTGCGTTGCATCGCGCCACACAAACATAAAACCATGTCTGCATTTGCATCGGAGAAATGACAAACAACAAGCACTACTCTACACTGCCAAAAAAACTCGCTTTAAATATAAAAAAAAAAAACTCGCTTTAAATATAAAAAAAACTTACTTACAGTCTGTGAGTCAGAACAGCGGCATTGTAGTCTACTCTCCCAGGACAAGAAAACAGTCCTCCATAAAATACGCTGCACACATCGGAATATTTGGGGTGAAATTGTTCTGGAACAGTGTGGTAAATACAACATAACCACTGATTTGTAGTCGTGCCCTCTTTTGAAAGACCAAACAAAGTAGTTTCACTTTCACACTGAAACAGCGTCACACATGGAGGCCTTGAGTGAGCAGAGGGAGTGGGCGCGGCTGGCAATTTCGACGAAGGAGCGTCCGGAAGGGAATGTGACGACTCCGGGCTGGACTCCACTTCGTCCACGGTGAAAGCGATGCAGCGATCCACAGCGCGAAGTTGATTTATTTCCTCAGCGACCCGCACGGATCAGCTCCAGGCATGACGAAGCGGATATCGTCCTCTTTTGGAAGACCAAACAAAGTAGTTTCGCTTTCACAACGAAGCACACAGCGTCTTCAGGACATGGCGGCAGCGGCAACAATACTACAGCGAGAATAAAAGTTACGCCTTCTTTCTTTGCGTTAACATTTGGGCGGCGTTATGCAAATCTTCACACTTGTGAAGTAGACATGTGGGGGCGTGTTTGAATGAGCTGTTTTAGGTAGGTGTGGCAGAGTCTTAACTTTGATAAAGAGTATCTCTTTTGTTTTGAGACTTTAGTCTTTGCAGCTTTACAGATCTTCTTTATGCACCAAGAGCTTGTAACACTCCAAAGAGAAAGGAAACATTGAAATCGCATCATATGACCCCTTTAACTGTGTTGTGAAATCTCTATAGACGGGAATACAGAATGACCATCCAGACAGGAAAAATAAGCTGCTTCAGTGTCATTTGAGGATGTCTAGTATTATATCGGTCTGCAATGCCTCATTTCAAACAATGGTTTGTGGAGAAACTAAAGGAAATGCTTTGCTTTTTTTCCATAGGAAAGCATCAGTTTTGGATCTGTGCATGAGAGGATATGTCTCTGTCAGGTTCTGGCGTGTAAACTGCATATTTGCCTGTAGTGTTGGTGTAGTGTAGATCTGAACTAGAGGTCACAGGTACAGAGTATGTTGACAGATCTGAAGTGAGGCAATGCATAACAACTTTATAGAGGAACCCAGACTTCAACAAGTGCACAGAATCATTGTTTATACTTTGAACAAGTCAGCCAGAGCATAATCAGGAGAAGAAACTTGTAAACTAAAAATCACAATGAAACCACCAATTATTATCAGTGGCTGTTTATATTTACTGTTTGATTGTGCAGCAGTCGTGTAAATGTGTCTCAGTTCTGGAGACAGAAGCATGTAATGACAGTGCTCTCCCAATGGAAATGCTTCTTTGGGTTCATTGCATAGTTTATGGCTGTGCGCATTATTCTGACCACAAATCACCAGGCTCATTTTCCATAGCTGAAAGGCAGAGCAAGACAATACATGTCTCCAAAATGCTTGCACGCATTTGTATAACTAAAAAGCATGACTTTTCTGAAAAGCATGAATTTACTGGAATCCCAAATGAGGCATATAGACGCTTTCAAGAATATCAGGAAACGGATATATCCCAACAGAGGACGTTAACAACTTTCACTAACGTTTTTTAAATGTTAGGAGAAAACGTTCTAATGGAACGTTCTTATACTATTCTTATATCCTATATTAATATTTAAAAGCAGTTGTCACAGCGTTGAGAGAAAACGTTGTTAGAACAATTTTTAATTGATAAACGTTCTAACATTTAAATAACTTTATAATCAGGACAACAAAAATTCATGTTTTAACGTTTGAATTTTATATGAAACGGTCAAAGAACGTTATATTTTGGGTGACAAGTTAGAACAACGTTGTAAGAAACATTTTTGTAATCTTTGGTTTAAGTAATGGTTTAATAACGACAAAACTGGACATTTTAACGTTTTCAGAATAATGAAAATTAACGTTCAAATAC
Organism: Sinocyclocheilus anophthalmus; assembly: GCA_018155175.1. Lineage (NCBI taxonomy): Eukaryota > Metazoa > Chordata > Actinopteri > Cypriniformes > Cyprinidae > Sinocyclocheilus > Sinocyclocheilus anophthalmus. The sequence continues at coordinate 31,170 of JADLZN010007044.1, forward strand.
GGTTTTTTTTTGGGGGGGGGGCAAATATAGTAGAACGTTGTAAGCAATGTTTTCGTAAACTTTAAATAATGTTGCAATCTAATGTAATCTAATCATAAGATGCAAGTAAAACAGAAATCAGTCTACTACAATAATGCGCTCTCGACATTTGTCATTAAAATAACGCCATATCTACAGTCCTTGTGCGTATTTAACCGTATCTGTGGCGTTATTTGGGTCCAGAAGAAGCAGATCTCACCTGAGCCTGAGCAGCTGTGGAGACTGGAGAGCTGACGGAGGTCTGAACGCACAGCAGCGCTGACAGCAGCACAAACACCTCCATCTGCCTGCATTCACTCTTTATTCCTAAAATCACTTCATGAAAATAAATCCCATCACGATAAACCCAAGGGAAGAGCGCCACAGTTCACGCTGAACGGCTCTGAAAGCAGCACTACCGCGCGCGTTCCGCCTCCAGAGCGCACTGAGAGACTCTAGAGACAGATGCGTTCAGAGACTGCGGTCAAGCTAGCCTTTTTTTGCTGCGCGTCTAATTGCGCACTTACGGTAGGGGTGCTGGGAGCTGTCAAAATGGATGTAAAGAAGCTGTCATAACGGCCTTTCCTTTATACTCTTGCTGATATTTTCAATAGATTGCTGTTCACGGTGACCCAAAATATGTCTGCATAAAACGTAATTTAACCCTAAAAAGGGTCTGCCTTGCTTTCAGTTTTTGAAGCCCTAAGACTGGCAAGAGCGGCTTCCAAATCTTCTATACTTATTTTGCTGGATCTGTCTGCTGCTTTTGACACAGTTAACCACCAGACCCTCCTGTCAACCCTATTGGCAAAGGACATCTCAGGAACCGCACGCCAGTGGTTTGAGTCTAACTTCAGCTAGGTCCTCAGGTTCTTTGGATGAGTGAGGTGTCCAAGTCGCACATCTAGATACTGTGGTGCCTCAGGGCTCAGTACTTGGACCACTTCTCGTCTCGTCAGCAGGCAGGTTCTGTCATTCAGAAACATGGCTTTTCATATCACTGCTATACTAATGACACCCAACTCTACCTCTCATTCCATCCTGATGATCCAACGATAGCTACTCGCATCTCAGCTTGTCTAACAGGCATTTCTTGTTGGATGACGGACCATCACCTTCAACTCAACCTGGCTAAGACCAGAACTGCTTGTGGTTTCAACAAACCCATCAAAATTTCACCATCCAGTTAGGCTCATCAACCATAACTCCTTCAAATACAGCTAGAAACCTTGGAGTTGTGATTGACGATAAGCTGAATTTCTCATTGCTAAAACTGCCCGGTCCTGCAAATTTGCATTATACAACATTAAGAAGATCAGGCCCTTTCTTCCAGAACATGCAACACAACTCCTTGTTAAAGCTCTTGTTCTATCCAGGCTGGACAATTGCAATGCTCTCTTGGCAGATCTTCCAGCCACTTCTATCAAACCTCTAAAGTAAATCCAAAAGCCGCAGCCAAGATTAAGCATAAGAGCCGAAACCAAACGCCATCACACATCTGTTCATCAATTTGCACTGGTTACCAGTAGCTGCTCGCATTAAATTCACGGCATTAATGTTTGCCTACAAAAGCTCCACTGGCTCTGCACCCATTTACCTAGTTTCATTACTTCAGAGTTATGTGCCCTTTAGAAGTTTGCGTTCTGCAAGTGAACGACGCTTGATTGTACCATCCCAAAGAGGCAGAAAATCACTTTCACAGACTTTTTCATAAACTGTTCCCTCCTGGTGGAATGACCTGCCCAAATCAATCTGAGCAGCTGAGTCCTTAACCATCTTCAAGAAACGACTAAAAACACGTATGTTCCACTTTTATTTGACCCTCTAACTCTAACAATTTCTATTCTATTATAATTCTACTTTATATATATTTATCTTTTTTATTTTTTTTTATTTTAAAACAACAACAAAAAGCAAACAAACACGAAGCTTTTCATTTTTCTTTCTATCTAATTGGTTTTTTTTTTGTTTTCTTTGTGTGTGTGTGATATGTGATGTGTGTATTGTAGGACAGACCGACCCCCCCCCCGCCCGCCCGCCCCCCCCCCCCCCCCCCACCCAACCACCCCCCCCCGGGACATATTTGGGTACCGTGACGCAAGCTAATTCTTGAAAAAATATCAGCGTAAGTTGCGGACGAGTATTAGACGAAGGGTGGAGAAAGGCCGTTATGACAGCTTCTTTACATCCATTTTGACCGCTCCCAGCACCCATACCGTAAGTGCGCGAGTAGACGCGCAGACAAAAATAAAAGTGCGGCTGGCTTGACCGCAGTCGCTCCTCTACTTTCATCATGGATATAAGCCGTAACAAATACATGAAATCAATAAGAAGATGCCGATCACAGAAACTAATAGCAGAGTTAAAGAATCTAGTCATATTGCAGTTTTCTCGATTGTTAATATAACTGATTTTAGTTGCCCCCCCCCCCCAAAAAAAAAAAAAAAAAAAACACAAACCTTAATTCAGTTTGCAAAACAAAGACACATTTCTCAAAAAAGTTTACCAATGAGTAGACATTAGGAAGCAAAACTGATGACACACCAATCAGAATCTCTGCATCCTAACAACGGAGAGAGGAGAGAGCTGATCCAATCATCTACAGGGGTTTTATACTTACACATACAGTATAATTACAGTACAGTACCAGTACATTAGATAATGGAGATTTCACTATTCTATATGTACAGTAAAGTGTAGCACATGTTGTACACCTTCAAGCATGTGACTGTCAAATTTTTTTTGTAACCATTTTTTATGTGTACTGCATTTTTTGCAGAACTGAGAAATGACTGCCTAGAGATATAGTCTTGTGTCAGGAGACCAAGAAACTGCTATAGTACTGCATACTGTAATGACATTTGGCCAAATGTGCAGAGGACACTAAACTTACTTTTTTAATTATATTTTTTACTGTACTGTATTGTGGTGCATGCCAAGTTCATACAATTATTTGGTATTTGAACATTTCTAGTGCTTTTCATCTACTGGAAGATTACTTTACAGTAGTAAAATGAAAAAATGTTTTCCCAAAAGTTCATTGCTGAACTATACCTCTGTATCTGTAATTTAATTTATAGCTGTTATAGAGAATTGAGCTGGAACAAAAAAAGAATTCTGAATCCTGACTAAGAGTTTTTTGTTACAGTGTAATTGATCTCAGTGTTACTGCAGGAAAGCTCTGGTATTTGAATTGTGTGTAAGCGTTACAGTTTTTTTTCAACTGATTACACACCAGATCTTTACTTGTCACCAATTCGTTTAGAAAGCGGACTCTCAAAAACAGCAGAGCCCCACACAAACTGCAAAACCGTACACTAAAGTCGCGGCTTTGACTCAGTTTTCAAGTTCTAAAACCACTATTCTGCAAAACACGAACACACAATACTCTGTAACACCACCAAATCATAACAGAAATAAAGTAGTATGGGTCAAAGGTGTTTGCAAATGTAGGCTTTGCAGAGGTTAGGTTTGGGAAGATTTGAATGCAGTGCTTTGTTTTGCAAGAGATGTGAGGCATTTTGCATCTTGTGATTCTTGGATTTGTGTGTAAAGTTTTGAAAAAAGAGGCAAAGTTTTAAAAATGAGTGTAAGCAGCTGAAAAAAAGAGAAAACTGTAAGAAAAAAGTCCGGTTACGTATGGTAACCCCGTTCCTGATCAGGAGGGAACGGAGGAGACGTCACGTCGTGAGCGACGAATTGGGATCTCGCTTAGAGACCAATCCACTTCGAGTGTAAATTAAATGAGTCAATGCACATTGGCATGCGATTATTGTATCCAGTTGCCGCTGATCACAGCGTGAGTATAATATAAGGCAGCAGGTGCAATGCATACCAAGTTTTCGCTGAGGAACCGAGCCAGCGACCCGGCCGCTCAGCGGTGGTACAGAAGCCGTGGCAACAGGATGTGACGTCTCCGTTCCCTCTTTCAGGGAACGAGGGTTACCATACGTAGCCGAGAAGTTCCCTTTCAGTCGGTCAATCTCGACATCACGTCGGAGGACCGACAAATTGGGATCCTACCAAAGCGCCATGGATGCTGCCACTTCCAGTGCCCTGTGCGAGCCACCTGCGCCCCTATCTGGTGTAGGCCGGGGATCGGAGTCAAGTAGTTCCCTCACCATTTCAACGCACTAATCTTACTAAGGAGACTGGATAACACTGGGAAAAGTACCCGTTCTACTTGGAACAGGGACGCTACGGAAGCCCCATCCTTCCCGAAGGAGTTTCGGAAGCAAAAAATACACATATAACATCCGTTTAGGTGTATATGGAGAAACTGGAGGTGATTATAACCCTCTTGGAAATAGCAGAAGTCTGCCCGGGAAACACGGGCTCTGAGGCTATACCGTGGGCGATACACATACGAGAACCGCTTAGGTCTCGATATGGAACCCGCGGATTCATCGTGAAGGCCCGGCGCCAGACGTTCCGCCATGTCCGCTTGCGAGGGTGACGGAGGATCTCAACAGGGTCTACTGTAGGACAATCTGGAGCAGTTTTAGCAAGCCGAAACTAACCGGGGCCTCTCGGCGCCACTACACGTTTGAGGTGAGAACACAGGAGGATACTGGCTCCACCCGGAGGCTTATAGAATCTATGCGAACGTGTTGGGTGGGGGGGGGGAGCCCAGCCACGACAGCCTACAAATATCTGTCAGCGAGGCGCCCCGAGCCAGCGCCCAGGAGAATACAACACTTCTAGTAGAGTGAGCTCGCAACCAGAATGGGCAGGGCACACCATGTGCCTGATAAGCCAGGATGATGGCATCCACAATCCAGTGGGCCATCCTCTGCTTAGAGATGGCATTCCCTTCTGCCGGCCTCCGTGACAGACAAAGAGCTGGTCTGAGGTCCTGAAGCTTTTTGTCCGGTCTACGTAGCACCTTAAGGTTCGGACGGGACAGAGCAAAGCCAGGGCTGGGTCTGCCTCCTCCGGGGGCAGCTCTTGCAGGTTCACCACTTGGTCTTTGAAGGGTGTAGTGGGAACCTTGGGCACATAGCCTGGCCGGGGCTTCAGGATTACCTGGGAGTCAGCCGGCCCAAACTCTAGGCACGAGTCGTCAACCGAAAATGCGTGCAGGTCCCTTAACCTCTTGACGGAGGCCAGTGCAAGCAGGAGCAGAGGTTTCATTGACAGAAACTTCAGCTCGACCACCTGCAAAGGCTCAAATGGGCCCTGCTGTAGTGATTTTAGCACTAGAGACAAGTCCCAAGAGGGTATAGAGGGGGGCCGGGTAGGATCCAACCTCCTGGCCCCTCTAAGGAACCTGATGACGAGGTCATGCTTACCTACGGACTTCCCATTCACAGAGTCATGGTACGCAGCAATAGCAGCAACCTGGACTTTGAGGGTGGAGGGAGACAGACCTTCGCTCCAACCCTTGCTGCAAAAAAGAAAGCACGACCATGACCGGGCATCTCCGGGGGTCTTCTCAGTGAGAAGAACACCACTTGACGAACAGGTTCCACTCAAGGTGTAAGCGTGTCTCGTAGACGGTGCTCTTGCCGAAGTGATGGTGTCAACTACCTCCTGGGAAAGGTCACCTAGAACCTTCGCGTCCCGTCCAGGGACCAGACATGGAGTTTCCACAGGTCTGGACGTTGGTGCCAAAGGGTGCCCAGTCTCTGAGTTAGTAGATCCTTCCTCAGAGGAATCAGCAAAGGAGGGGCTGTCATGAGGAGCATTAGTTTCGGGAACCAGGTCCGAGTGGGCCAATACGGCGCCACTAGCAAGGCTTGCTCCTCGTCCTCCCGGATTTTGCACAGTGTCTGTGCGAGAAGGCTCACTGGGGGAAATGCATACTTGCGTAGGCCCTAAGGCCAGCTGTGTGCTAGTGCGTCTGTGCAGAGTGTTCCCTCGGTCAGGGAGAAGAACAACTAGCAGTGAGATGTTTCTGGAGAGGCAAACAGGTCTACCCGAGCGGCTCCGAAACGTCTCCAAATCAGCTGGACCGTCTGGGGATGGAGTCGCCATTCTCCCGGGAGCATTGCTCGAGACAGCTCGTCGGCTGTATGGTTGGAGCAGGCCCGGAATGTGAACAGCACAAAGTGACCTCAGAACCTTCCGACTCCAAAGGAGGAGCGCAGACCACCCTGTCGGTCGCTGTGTTGTCCGTTCAGACCAGTACGTGCTTGCCTCGAAAGCGCCCTTTGAGGTTTGGCGACAGGCCGGTGTAACTTGGACCCGGTGAGTGCCGCGCTTCCACGCCCACCTCGGGACTCGGCCATAAAGCCAGTGCTGGAGCGGTCTCATATGAAACAGAGGGGTAAGTGCGAGGCGCCGCCATATGCCACAAGGAGCTCTGAAAAAGTACAGTTGGAGGACCAGCTCGTACTCACTTGAACGTATTCAAGCAGGACTAGCTTTATCCGAACCGCGCAGTTCCTCTGTGAGGCGGCGCTGTCTGTCGACCAAATCAACACTCCCATAACGAGACAGAGAGATCCTCGCGTCGGGGAGAGTTTGCTCCTTTTCCCAGTTGACCCGAAGTCCAACAGCAGCTCCAGTCCCTGTGCTTGCACAACTGATCTTGAGACTGTGCTAGTATAAGCCAATCGTCTAGATATTTGAGAATGCGAACACCCTGTTCTCTCATGGGAACGATGGCCACCTCCGCGACTTTGGTAAAGACACGGGGCGACAGGGACAGACCGAAGGGCAGGACCTTGCACTGATATGCCCGTCCTTTGAACGCAAACCGCAGAAATGGTCTGTGGCATGGAAGGATCGACACATGAAAGTACGCGTCCTTCAGGTCGATCGCTGCAAACCAATCTCGGGGACGTTTCTGCGTTTCTGGTAAACATCTGCGGTAGCCGGTGAAGGGCCCGGTTCAAAACTCGCAGGTCCAAGATTGATTGTAACCCACCGCCTTTCTTGTGTACAATGAAGTAAGGGCTGTAAAACTGTTTTCATATCGGCTGGAGGGACCGGATCTATCGCATCCTTCGCCAGTAGGACATGCGACCTCCGCCCGCAAGACAGGACCATCGGCCGCCTTCACTGTCGTGAAGCGGATACCGCTGAACTTGGGCGGGCGCCGGGCGAACTGAATCGCATAGCCGAGGCTGATGGTTTGCAGAAGCCAGCGAGACGGGCTGGGTAGCGCTGACCAAGCGCCCAGAAACCGTACAAGCCGGACCAGCGGGACCACAGCCGTATCCGCAGTGGGGCAGCGAGGTGGAACACAGGGACCCAGCTCGGGCGGCTTGTGAGCGGGCCGGAGAGGGGTGTGAGTGTGGGGTGCAAGGCTCACCTGGTTCCACGGGTTGGCAGAGGGTGCGTGAGTAGGGCCTTTGTTGACACTCTCGAACCGCCCGCTGCTGCCGTCTGGCGAAGGAGGAGGATGAGTGAGGTCCGGCGTTAGTCCGTCCGCAACTCTCCGTGCCCTCCTGGGACCCAGAGATAAAGGAAACTGCTCTTTTGTTGAGAATTTGGGTACCGTCGGCCGTGAGGCCAATGGCGGGAAAAAATTAAACAAAAGATTCTCCACCCGGCCCTCCTCCGGGGGAGGGAGTGGTGCGTTCACCATCTCCCGAAGAGCAGATCCCTCCATCCCTGGGTCGCCTGTCTCAGGGCCGCTTGCTTCTCTGCTTGCCGCCAGGTTTGACGGGGGCCTGGACAGGCGGGGCGGCCCGCCCACGCCCGGCTCCACAACGCCGCTTTGCTGAAGGCTGCTGCGGATGTGGCGCGGGAGCGGGGGCGGACGCGGGGGCCTGCCCACGGCGATGAACAGGCTGGGGTGCTGCAGCCGGCGGACGGATGGAGGCAGCAGCTGCCCGCCAGGGCAGGATGTGTCGGATCGCCTCAGTCTGCTTCTGGGCAGCCGAGAACTGCTGGGCAAAGCTCTCGACTGCGTCGCCGAAGAGGCCGGTCTGGGACACAGGGGAGTTGAGGAACCGAACCTTGTCGGTGTCCCTCATGTCCGCCAGACACAGCCAGAGATGGTGCTCCTGGACCACCAAGGTGGACATCGCACGACCCAGAGAACGCGCGGTGACCTTGTCACTCTCAGCAGGCGGTTAGTGGCGGTGCGGAGCTCTTCAGAACTCCCGCGACGTGAACACTCGTGCAGGTCCGTCCAGTGGACGGATCCTGGTGCACCCTGCAGTAAAGCCATAGTGTGTAAGGCAGACGCAGCTTCCCCGCAAGCCGTATAGGCACTGCCGGTTGGACCCGACGAATGATACAGCCCGGGAAGACGTACGCGGTCTCCGCCAGGTGGATGCGGTATTAGGACACAACTGCATCGCTACCGACTGCTCCACCGGGGGGATCGCCGTATACCCCTTCGCTGCACCGCCGTCGAAGGTGGTGAGGGAGGAGGAGCCCGCCGGCCAGTTTCTGACAGTAAAAGGTGCCGTCCACGACCTGATGAGCTCCTCATGCACCTCCGGGAAGAAAAACACCGAGGCGGGGCGCTGAGAACCAGCGCGAGCCACCCCGAGAAACCAATCATCCAGCCTTGAGGGCTCGGGACGCGGTGGAGGTTTCCACTCGAGCCCGACCCTTTCGGCGGCCCGGGAAAGCATAGCTGACATCTCTGGATCCGATTCAGGCATTGCCACCGTCCCGGAGGGCGGCAGCGCAGCCGAATCCTCATCGGACAGCTCTCCCTCCGATGCGGAGATCGACATCTGGTCGGGGGGAGGTCCACTGAATACCGCTGGTACGCTCTTTAAAGAGGACCCAGCGCATTCCGTGGGTCGCTCCACTGGATCGGACGAGCAAGAGGAGTGATGGTCCCCAGACGGTTGGTTCCCTGCGGGGTTTGCCATCACTGTAACCATCAAACCACCCGCGCTACTGCTGGAAGTGGTTCTCGTCTGCCTTACGCCAGAACGAGCCCCAGATCGCGGCAACGGCAACGGGACTCCGCCCCCTTGCGAGTAGCGGAGCCTAGTTCGCAGCTCCAAGATGGTCATCTTCCTGCAATGGGAACATGACTCATCCATGAATGCCACCTCAGCGTGCTTCATGCCCAGCTGCCTCTCATGGCAGCGATCGTGACCATCACCCAGCAACAGGTAACGACCGCATCCAGAACGGGTGATAGTATTCCTTCTAAGACGATCCGTCGTCTTTATAAAGAGCACACGTGTAGATGAGTTTAGAGAAATTTGCTCTTTTAGGAAATGCTCTTTTAGTGTTGAGGCGCACAGGGGAGATGGCCGCTTGCAGCTCGACAGGGGGTAGTGTAGCCTGAAGTGCGCAACCCAATTGACACTGGAACGACCACCGCTGAAGCACCGTCCCGCCAACACAGAAAGCTTCAGAGAGCGTGCTGAACTCGTAGTTCTCAAAACAAACATAGAGCAGAACGATGTTGTCGCTCGGCTCCGAAGCGAAAAGCTGAGTATGCGTTGCACCTGCTGCCTATTTATACTCGCACTGCAATCAGCGGCAGCTGAATGCAATCACTGCATGCCAATGTGAATTGGCTCGTTTAGTTTACAATCGAAGTAGATTGGT
>JADLZN010007045.1:0-46087 GCA_018155175.1 Sinocyclocheilus anophthalmus
ATTTTTTTTCCCTCATTAATGTAACACAGCACCCCATATTGACAGAAACACAGAATTGTTGACATTTGCAGATTTATTAAAAAAGAAAAAAAACTGAAATATCACATGGTCCCAAGTATTCAGACCCGTTGCTCAGTTTTAATAGAAGCATCCTTTTGATCTAATACAGCCATGAGTCTTTTTAGGGAAAGTTGCAATAAGTTTTTCACACCTGGATTTGGTGATCCTCTGCCATTCCTCATTGCAGATCCTCTCCAGTTATGTCAGGTTAGATGGTAAACGTTGGTTGACAGCCATTTTTAAGTAGTGTCTCTTCCGCCAGAGATTCTCAATTGGGTTTAGTCGGGCCTGGCTCCTTCAAGAACCGTCCCCATCGTTTTTGGCGCCACTCCTTCGTCTATTTTTAGCTGTGTGCTTAGGTCATGCTTGTTGAAGGTAAACCTCGGGCCCAGTCTGAGGCCTGACACGTCTGGAAAGGTTTTCGTCCAATGTCCCGGTACTTTCCGCAATTCGGGTCTTTTCCCCTCGATTGCAACGCAGTCTGGCCTGTCCCTGCAGGCGTGAAAAACCCCCCACAGCCATTAGTAAAAAAACGAACTTAGGGGGGTGCGCGACCAAGAGCCCCAACATGCGCGGCTTGTTTTGGACTCTGTCATTGTTAACAGAGGGAAACACCACTGGCACGTAGTGTATGTTCTCGCCCACAAACACACACACAGGGGTACAGTGACTTTATACTATACACGCCAAATTCTGGATGCGGGACGATGGTCTCCTCCAAATACAGTGACAGCAGAGAATCTTAAAAATCCGGCCACACACATACTATGGAGGGTCCCTTCGGGGAGATCACCGTGCGTTTTTTTGAGCCAACTCCTGCGGCTTTTCATGTGTCTTGCCCTGAGGAGAGGCTTCCGTCGGCCACTCTGCCATAAAGCCCCAACTAGTGGAGGGCTGCAGTGATGGTTAACTTTCTACAACTTTCTCCCACGTGCCCGGGACGGCATCTCGTGGTGGCTTGGGGCTCAGCCCCAGGGCCGGGTTCTTCTTTATCTCCCTCACAAAGGCCTTCCTCCCCCTCATAGCTCAGTTTGCGCCAGACGGCCATCTCTAGGAAGGTTCTGGTCGTCCCCAAACGTCGTCCCATTTAAGGATTATGGAGGCCACTGTGCTCTTGGGAACCTTAAGTGCTGCAGAAATTTTTTTGTAACCTTGGCCAGATCTGTGCCTTGCCACATTTCTGTCTCTGAGCTCTTCAGGCAGTACCTTTGACCTCATGATTCTCATTTGCACTGACATGCACTGTAAGCTGTAAGGTCTTACATAGACAGGTGTCTGGCTTTCCTATTCAAGTCCAATCAGTACAATCAAACACAGCTGGACTCAAATTAAGGTTTAGAACCATCTCAAGGATGATCAGAAAAAAATGGACAGCACCCGAGTTAAATATACGAGTGTCACAGCAAAAGGTCTGAATACTTAAGACCATGTGATATTTCATTTTTTCTTTTTAATAAATCTGCAAAAATGTCAACAATTTCTGTGTTTTTCTGTCAATATGGGGTTTTGTGTGTACATTAATGAGGAAAAAATTAACTTAAATGATTTTAGGAAATGGCTGCAATATAACAAAAAGTGAAAAATTTAAGGGTGTTTGAATACTTTCCGTACCCACTGTATAAATATACACACATGTATATAATTAACCACTAACACATTCTATTAATTTTTCAGTTTTAGCCTTACAGTATTTTACACACCTACGTAGGGTCATGGATCTAGGGTTGCCACCCCTCGACAACTGCTACTTCTGTCTCTTTTTTTCTTGCAAGATTGCTTTTTTTTTAATACCAGAACCATCTTTAACGACCACATCCAACGTTGAGACTTTTTCGCGACTTGCATCGCAACTTTGCCTCAGCGCCAGACGCTAGTCAAACAGCTGATGAGGGAGCTTCAGTAGAACTGCGGTCAGATGAGATGTTGTCAGGCCATGTCAGTAAATACAAATTTCCCTGTCCTGTTAGCTGTTATACTGTGCTTGTAGCATGTGCTCTTCAATTGCATGTACTAACGCAGTGGCGTGCTATATATAATTTCATATTAAAGCGATAAGAAACGAAGAGACATCAATGTCGTAGTTATGTCATCAGTTCAGTCATGACGTTACCAAAAAGGCGCTAAAAAAAAACCTGCCGTAAAACTGTGCATGCAAGTATTTATTATATATGAGTCACATTTAAAAACATGTTTCTGAAATGCAGGGGTTTTCAGAACTGTCCTGAAGCACCCCAGCACTGTCTCCCTCATCTAACACACCCGATTCAACTCGTCAGCTCATTAGTAGAGACTTTAAGACCTGAAGCATGTCAGAAAAGGTAAAGAGTTAAAGAGTGAGAAAATATGATGCGTGTCAGGCTTGGGCCGGATTGGCACAGAATGGAATGGTTAAGCATTGCGAATGGTTTGGCCCGACGCTGGAAAAGCGGCTCAAGTCTTCTGAAGATACATGATCGCTTTATATGATCAACTGTCTAAAGTTTTGGGTGAATACACATTCAGTTGAAGGACAGAAATGTCTCAGATTTAATTGAAAATATCTTCATTTGTGTTCTGAAAATGAACAAAAGTCATGGGTCAGTAAATAATGACAAATTTCAATTTTGGATGAACTAATCCAATTGCATGGCAGTACAGGCTGGACAGATAACACTGACAACTAATCATCGACATTTCCCTACTAGTATTGGTTTGTTTGGTTTTTATATAGGTGTCTGATGTTGGTGCAGTCTGGGCACTAGTATACACTCTAAAAACTGCTGGGTTAAAAACAACCCAATTTGGGTTATTTTGGCAACCCAGCGCTGGGTCAAAAAGGGACGAACCCAGCGCTGGGTTGTTTTGACCCAATAAGTTGGGTTATATGTTTGACCCAGCATGCTGGGTTGCTTTTTTATGGTTTAAAATTACTACATTGCTAGGCTTTTTGGTAACTTCATGATAGCGCTCTCTTCCACCTTCAGTACCACGACTGAGGTGCCCTTGAGCAAGGCACTGAACCCTCAACTGCTCCCCGGGCGCCGCAGCTTAAATGGCTGCCCACTGCTCTGGGTGTGTGTTCACTGCTGTGTGTGTGCACTTAGGATGGGTTAAATGCAGAGCACTAATTCCTAGTATGGGTAACCATACTTGGCCACATGTCACGTCACTTTCACTAAAATGAACCCAAATCGAGACATTAAAACTACAAATCTTGTTCATTTTAAAATCACGTTTACACACACAGAATGACTATCAAAAGGTAAATATTTATTAAAAACTAGAAGAGAAAACAGTCAAAAGTAACATGCATGTAAGAAGAAATGCAGAAAAGCTACACAGTTTATAAATGAAAAAATTAAACATTTGTTGAATATCACTTTTAAGATCAAATTGGCCTTTTTTGGTAAATTGTATATATTGTATAAAAATATTATACAAAAACACTATTATACAATAATTGTACAATTAGTTAATAGTTAAGTTCTTTACAAACTATGCTGGCATGACAGTAAATAAACCACAACATTAACACTGATATTATAACATTTATCAGAAACATAACCTATGTGTGAAAGAAAATGAGCATGTGTATGAATGACAGAGTGTAAACTACATTTCTACTAAACAAGCATTTAACATTTTGTTTTTACAAATTATACACTTACAGTTTGTTTCATAGTCCATGAATACAGATCATGCATCACTACCCATTTTCATGATCTCTTTAGGATAATTGATGTAGTCATGAAGAAGCCCCATCAGCACAGCAAAGGCATGTGACATCTTTTACATTATCCAGGGCAGCCTCCTCCTTTAAAACCACTGTTGCATCAGTTTAGGGGAAAGGACATTCTCCTCTTTGACCAGCACACTGCCTGTTCTTCATCAGTGGCCTAAAAAGTAGAAAAACATTTGAAAAAAGAAAACATTTAATTAAAATCTATCCATTTTCAGACAGAGGTGCATCCTCATTAGTAAGGATAGGTAAATAGTCTGTTTTATAATTTCAACCACTTTGTGTGGTTGTTTAATGTCTCTGTAATGGCAGCACTAGTGTGAGGGCATACAATATTGTTTAAATAAATATATTGCTTTCAGAAAGCTACTTCTTTACTGAAACATTAAAACAGACATGACATTCACATACCTCACAAATTTTCATGTACGTGGAGGGCTGCTCTTTAAAGGGTTAGTTCACCAAAAAAATTTAAATGGTCCATAAGTTATTTCTCCCCCAGTTGTTCCAAACCCGATACAAACTCGTCTATTTTGGAACACAAATAAATATATTTAATATTCTCTTAATTTTTGTTCTCCATTGCAAATCTGGGAGACCAATATTTTCTTCTGAACAGACATGTTCGCTATGATATAATTTAAGATTTATTCATATATAAAAATTGGCATGGATTACTTCTACATTAACTGTATTTTTGAAGCTTGAAAATAGTGATTATCTAGACTCTCAATGGATTAACAAAAAATTATGAGAGAAAATTAAAAAATATCTTCATTTGTGTTCTAAAGATAGACAAAAGTCTTATAGGTTTGGAATGACATGAGGGCAAGTAAATTCTTTTTTTGTGTGAACTATTCCTTTAAGAACTCCAAAGTTGGTTTGAGTTCTGCAATGAAAAACATGGACATCAATGGTTTAAATAAAATATGAACACATAATCATACTGTTGTTGCATCAAAATATGAAGTAAACAGGCAGGAGACAATAGAAACATTTATTTTCTAAAAATAACTCACATCAATCTCAAAAGAATGATGGTCTCCTATGCCTCTGGCTTTCGACATCTACAAAAAGAAAGATTCTTTCACTTTTAGTCAAATAAAATAAAAATTTGATAACATGATGCAATTCTGAAGTTTACTTGCCTTAACCGTCTTTCCCTCTCTTCTGAAGAAGCTGAGAAAATCGCCTCCTCACACAAGCAGGCTTTCTGTGTCGTTAACTCCCAGCTTGGGCACAATGAAGACAAAGCTCATGTAAATATTGTAAAATTGTATGTATGACATAAAACACTCACTAACGTTATATTAAAAGCCTCTTCCGTTCAGTAAAAAGAGGCCATTAAGACTATTTCTGAAGCGAAACCCGCGTCCGCGTATTTTTCAATATAAGCTCTTTTTCAGACTATTTCCGCCTTCCATGAAATCTCAAAATACTACCGGACTCAAACAATGAATGATGATTTTTTAATCTTTAACCGTCTTTCACTCGCACTCGCTTCCATCTGAAGCGCTGAGATACTGTCACATACTGTATATACAGTGGGGAAAAAAGTATTTAGTCAGCTACCAATTGTGCAAGTTTTCCCACTTAAAAAGATGAGAGAGACCTGTAATTTTCATCATAAGTATAACCTCAACTATGAGAGACAAAATGAGGAAACAAAATCCAGAAAATCACATTGTAGGATTTTTAAAGAATTAATTGGTAAATTCCTCGGTAAAATAAGTATTTGGTCACCTACAAACAAGCAAGATTTCTGGCTCTCACAGACCTTTAACTTCTTCTTTAAGAGGCTCCTCTGTCCTCCACTGGTTACCTGTATTAATGGCATCTTTTTGAACTCGTTATCAGTATAAAAGACCTCTGTCCACAACCTCAAACAGTCACACTCCAAAATCCACCATGGCCAAGACCAAAGAGCTGTCAAAGGACATCAGAAACAAAATTGTAGACCTGCAGCAGGCTGTGAAGACTGAATCTGCAATAGGTTAGATGCTTGGTGTGAAGAAATCAGCTGTGGTAGCAATTATTAGAAAATGGAAGACATACAATACCACTGATAATCTCCCTCGATCTGGGGCTCCACGCAAGATCTCACCCCGTGGGGTCAAAATGATCACAAGAACTGTGAGCAAAAATCCCAGAACCACACGGGGGGACCTAGTGAATGACCTGCAGAGAGCTGGGACCAAAGTAACAGAGGCTACCATCAGTAACACACTGTGCCGCAGGGACTCAAATCCTGCAGTGCTAGACGTGTTTCCCTGCTTAAGCCAGTACATGTCCAGTCCCGTCTGAAGTTTGCTAGAGAGCATTTTGGATGATCCAGAAGAGGATTGGGAGAATTTCATATGGTCAGATGAAACCAAAATAAAACTTTTTGGTAAAAACTCAACTTATCGCGTTTGGAGGAGAAAGAATGCTGAGTTACATCCAAAGAACACCATACCTACTGTAAAGCATTGGGGGTGGAAACATCATGCTTTGGGGCTGTTTTTCTGCAAAGGGGCCAGGACGACTGATCTGTGTAAACGATAGAATGAATGGGGCCATGTATCGTGAAATTTTGAGTGAAAACCTCCTTCCATCAGCAAGGGCATTGAAAGATGAAACGTGGCTGGGTCTTTCAGCATGACAATGATCCAAACACACCGCCCGGGAGACGAAGGAGTGGCTTCGTAAGAAGCAGTTCAAGGTCCTGGAGTGGCCTAGCCAGTCCCCAGATCTCAACCCCATAGAAAATCTTTGGAGTGAGTTGAAAATCCTTGTTGCCCAGCGACAGCCCCAAAACAATACTGCTCTAGAGGAGATCTGCATGGAAGAATGGACCAAAATACCAGCAACAGTGTGTGAAAAGCTTGTGAAGACTTACAGAAAACGTTTGACCTCTGTCATTACTAACAAATGGTATATAACAAAGTATTGAGATGAATTTTTGTTATTGACCAAATACTTATTTTCCACCATAAATTGCAAACTAATTCTTAAAAATCCTACAATGTGATTTTCTGGATTTTGTTTTTTTCTCATTTTGTCTCTCATAGTTGAGGTATCCCTTTGATGAACATTACGCCTCTCTCATCTTTTTAAGTGGAGAACTTGCACAATTGGTGGCTGAATAAATACTTTTTTCCCCACTGTATATGGTGGTGTGTGTGTTTTGTATCTTATATATATATATTCACTGTAAATTCTAATAGGTAAACCTTGCAAACCGACTGCCTTGAAAAAAACAAGTAAAGTGAAAAAGTTTAAGTGAAGAATAGTATTTTGTACTAAGTCAAGTCACCTTTATTTATATATACGCTTTAAAACAATACAGATTGTGACAAAGCAACTGAACAGCATTAATTAGGGAAATATTGTGTCAATAATGCAAAATAACAATAGTAAACACAAAATTTTCAGTTAAATGCAGTTCATCATTGAATTCAGTGATGTCAACATCCAGCTCATTTAAATAATATCTTTGCAATCAAGTCAACGATATCGCTGGAAATGTAGTGTCTCCAACTAAGCAAGCCAGAGGAACCAGAACTGCATCGGTGACAGAATGGAGAAAAAACCTTGGAGAAACCAGGCTCAGTCGGGGGCCAATTCTCCTCTGACCAGACTAACCAGCAGTACGGAAAAATCAATATAATACGTAATAAAACAGACGATGAATAATATTAACAGCAATTATTATATGATGCAGTCAAACTTATAGCAAAGTTTGGTAGTTATGTATGTTGTTTCAGGGTTGGCATCTTCTGAGGTCCTCTGAGGGGTTGCATCTTCTCTTCTCAGGTGTTCTGGATTCAGACTGAAGTTTGTGTAAATCCTAGTTACCACGGGATTTAATCCCGTGGCAAAAGACAGAGAAACAAATAAAAACATAATTAGCGTAGCTGCTGTCCCAACCAAGCAAAAATGATTTGTTTAAACCAAACTAACGAATAATAATGTGCATTTGATTAGATTTTGAATGCAGTACAGATATATCTGCAGTACAAGATTATGATATGCATTGTTTGAATGCTTGGCCAAAAAGATGTGTCTTTAATCTAGATTTAACCAGAGAAGTGTTTCTGAACCCCGAACGGTATCAGGAAGTCTATTCCAGAGTTTGGGAGCCAAATGCGAACAAGCTCTACCTCCTTTAGTGGACTTTACTATCCTAGGAACTACCAAAAGTCCAAAGTTTTGCAACCTTATGAACTAACAAATTTTATTCGCTGTTGTAAACTACACGCAAGTTCTGGTAAATCAGAATATATATATAATATAATAATAGAGTATATAACTATATATTATATATATCTATATTTCTTAAGATTTTTCTGAAGATCAAAAAAAAAAAAATCCCCTTGTCCTGTTGAATGGGTCTGAAAGATGTTCCTTCCTTGTTCCCATATTTTCTTTTCTTTTTCTTTTCTTTTTTTTAAAGGGGGAATCACACATTTCTACAATTTATAAAATAATTTTCCTTACATAGTTGTTGCATAAACTTCATTGGATCTCAAATGCCTGAAAATAAGAAATGAACAAACGCTGCTTTATTTTTCTTTTTGCAAGTCACTCATGACAGCACAATACTGTAAATATAGCCTGTCATCATGTTTGATTGTACAGTGCAGTTATCTCAGTGTCTTCATTTGTATTGGGAGCAAAGAGCTGAAGGCTCACCAAAGTATGACAAGTTGGAAAGCCCATGTGAGTGACATTGTGTAGCTAAAGGACAGCAGCTCATTAGGCTATTGAAGACAGTTGAAAAAGGGGACTAGATGGTGCAGACCGACCTATTTTTGTGTTTCAGCACTTGAGGTATGAGCCTCCGGTTAGCTGCATCAGCAGATCTGTCACATTCACTGAGAAAGCACTCTGTCACTAGACAGATCCATGACATTTTCACACTCTAATGAGCCATCAAATCCGCAGCTGATTAGTGTGTGGAGAGGTGTTTCTGAAGAAATCCCATAGAAGACAATGTAAAGTTGGAAAATAGTTCTCAATGCAGTGATCCTGACATCTGTGGGTTGAACTTAGAGATATTGATCACAATTTAGTTTTTCATCACACAAACCATTTAAAGGTATAGTTGACCCAAAAAACTATATCTTATGGCATTCCTTATGGCATCCAAAGCCTTCCTGTATCTAACAGTAGAGCATGGTGCTAGCAGTTGGCGTCATCATGGGTTTGATTCCCAGGAAAAGCAAGAACTAATAAAACAATGTAATGCAATGCAAGTCAGACAAAAGTGTCTGCCAAATGCATAAATGTAAATATATGACTTTTTTTCTTCTGTGAATCATAAAAAGATATATTGAACAATGTTTCAGTTGCTTTTATCAATATTCTGAAAGTCAATGGGACTCAAAACTTTCAAGCTTCAAACAGCAAGCAAATGTTGTGTGAAATTAATCCATACTTTGTATAATGAAGAAGAGATTAAAAATGTATGCCTTTATTTACTCAAATCAAAGTACTGATCAATGCATACAGTATGCATCAAATATAGTGACATAAACCTCAAACGTGCTAACGTCAGTGTTCAAACCTCATTGATTCTTGTGTGTGACCCAACTTTGTGACATTTCAGGTTGGTGTTGAAAAATAACTTTTATCACATATACATTTAATTTAAAATTCAATGTATTTTAAAAGTCTTTATCTTCAGGCAATAACAGGCCCAAAATATCCATGACTCATCTTACATTCTAAAATGCTTTCTAGAATGGAAATGTAAAGGCTACTGGCTATTTAAAAAAAAAAAAGAGCACCCATAGAGTTTAGCTGGCAGGGCTTGGTATGGGCTGGGAAATTGTTTGCTGAGGAGGAAAATGACAGTCAGTTTCCCGCTGTCAAGCTGTTGGGAAGGAGAGCAGCAAAAACACACCCAGGCCAAGACTCATGCTGGGACCAGCAGAGAGAACAGAATGGAGAGAGAAACGCAGAGAGACAGAGAGAGATGGAAAGAGGGCGATGATGAGAGGTGGAACGCAGACTAAAAATATGTAAGAAAACACACCATCACTGTGAAAATTGCTGGCTCATTGGAGATTTTCTCATAGGGTGTGTATTACAGGTTTTAGGGCGTATGCTACACTTAACTGTGAATAGGCCATTGGCATAATTTTGTGAGTGTAATATCCAATTGGCTGGCTACCTGCTGGTATTCAGTAGCATCCCTTACTTCTGCACAGTCTAACCGAAGCTTCCATGAAGAAATACATATTGACTGACACACATGACTTCAGACACATGCCTCTTGTTTATTTCCACTTTAATTACCAATAAGACCATCACTGCAATGCATCAGGAGCTGTGCGGTTTACAGGTCTGAATAATTAGAAAAGCCAAAAAAGAAACTAATGGAAATAACAAATAAGTATGATTGGTGTCCAAGCTGCTGACCTAATGAAGTCTGGTCCCTGACATGATTGATTGAGGTAATTTCACTCCTTTACGAGCGGATGAGGAGAAACAAGTGTCTTGGAGCAAAATTCATGAGCCACCGTAGTGAAATCTGACAGCACGTCATTTCTTCAGATGGCCAATTCGTCAACCCACTGGTGAAACAAAAGTGAATGTGATGTGATATATCACCTAAAGTAAGTCTTTCATAAATATCCATTAAAGGAAAAGAAAATTAGTCATACACTTTTTTCTCATAGGCGTTATTTTGCAGAGAAAATGGAGAACTAAAGGCAAGATCTACAAAAAAGGCGCAGATTAAATCCTTTCATCCACACCTATGATCATCACCTCTGATTTGTAAAATGACAAGAAACTTGATATATATATATAGTATACATACTGTACAGTGGTGTGAAAAAGTTTTGGTCCCCTTCCTGATTTCTTATTTTTTTGCATGTTTGTCACTTAAAAGATTCAGATCATCAAACTATTTTTAATATTACACAAAGATAATGCAAGTATATACAAAATGCAGTTTTTAAATGATTTTTTTATTTTATTAAGGGAAAAAAGCTGTCTAAACCTACGTGGCACTACGTGAAAAATTAATTGCCCTCTCCTGTTAAATCATGAAAGAACTGCCATTAACCACATTATTTTAGAAAGCCGAATTAAATTTCACTAGCCACATCCAGGCCTGAATACTATTACTGCCAGATACTTTTGATTCAATAAATCACACTTAAATAAACCTATCTGAACCTGTGGAGCATCTTAAGGAGCACACATCTGCCGCGATCTAAAGAAATTCAAGACATATGAGAATCAAAACATTTTGACATGTTCAGTCTGAAAGTGATTATAAAGCCATTTCTAAGCTTTGGGACTCCAGCGCAACCACGGTCAAGCCATTATCCCAGAATGATAAAACTTGGAACAATGTGAACCTTCCAGTGAGTTGCCCAGCCAACCAAATTACTCCAAAGCACAACGACTACTTCATCCAATCTTCAAAAAACCCCTAACAACATCTAAATGTTACTGCAGGCCTCACTTGCCTCAATTAAGGTCCGTGTTCATGATTCAACAATAAGAAAGAGACTGGGTAAAAACGGCATCCATGGGAGAGTTCCAAGGCAAAAAAAAGCCACTGCTGACCAAAAAGAACAAAAGCCAAAAATATCTTGATAGCCCCAAGACTTTGGGCAAATATCTTAGCCTGTGGACTGATGAGACAAAGTTTGAACTTTTTGGAAAGTGTAGTCCCGTTACATCTGTCTAAAACCACCCACAGCATTTCCATAAAAGATACATTATACACCGCAAACTGGTGTGTATTGGTGATGATCTGGACCTGGACAACCGATGATTCTGCACTCTATCAAAAATCCTGAAGGAGAATGTCCGCCTCATCTTGTGTCCTCAAGCTCAAGCGCACTTGGGTTATGTATCAGGAAAATGATCCCAAACACACCAGCAAGTCAACCTCTTAATGGCTCAAGAAAAACTAAATTAAGGTTTTGGAGTGGCCTAGTCAAAGTCCGGACTTAAATCCGAATGAGATGCTTAAACAGTCCTTTCATGCTCGAAAACCCTCCAATGTTTTTGAATTAAAACAATTCTGCAAAGAAGATTGGGCCAAAATTCCTCCACAGCGATGTGAAAGACTCATTTGCCAGTTATCGCAAGTGCTTGATTGCAATTGTTGCTGCAAAGCATGGCACAACCAGTTATTAGATTTATGGGGGCAATTACTTTTTTCACGTAGGGCCACGTAGGTTTGGGCAGCTTTTTTCCCTTAATAAATTAAATAATAATTTAACTGCATTTTGTATTTACTTGCATTCTCTTTGTGTAATATTAAATTAGTTTGATGATCTGAATCTTTTAAGTGTGGCAAATATGCAAAAAATAAAAAAAAAACAGGAAGAGGCCAACACTTTTTCACACCACTGTATATTCTTCTCTCGTATTCTCTCTCTCCCCCCCCCCCCCCACATATTCCCTGCGGTCCTTTCAGATTTGGAGTGGCATCCCCCAGTATTTTTCTTTGGATCAGCTTTTGTCTTCCTGGACAAGTCATTTCACAAAGTTTGCCAATTTAGAAAACCTTCATTCATTTTCGAAATAGATGATGTCTCAGCTGGCCTGTCTGAGCTTCGGCCTTTTTGTTTTCAAGCGTTGGGGAGGAAAAAAAACAAACAAGTGGTAGGTTATTTAGGGTGGGCATTGACATGTATGAGGCAGGCTGGTGTAGGATGACTTTAAATATCTTACTGATTTAATTGACTGAGAATTATCACACACCATAACGACATGAAGAAATAAGAAAAATATTGGGTGTAGAATTTAAAAATAAAGTTGCATCTTTTAACATGCCTTACAAAGTCTCTCTGTACTAAGGGGTTAGTTAGCAACAAACAGTGCATTCATATTTCACTCCAAAACATAAATCACCCAATAAACTGGCTACATGAGCATGACTTCTGCCTTCCTGTATGATTACCTTTTGCTTTGGAGCAAGTTATATTTTGAACAAACAAAATATTTTATGTATGCCATGTACATTCATTATCATATGGTTTAGGTGTTTTGTGCAGATGAAGTACTGAAGATATTCGAATATGAATCATAACTAAGTAAAATACACTTCTATAGTGAAGAAAGAATACTTAGGAATAATATGATAACTCCAGTCAGTCTGTCAAACATATATACTGATTGGTCAGGAACATATTTCCATTTTACAGACCGTTTCTCATAGAAAGAATGCAGCACCATGATATTGTCAAGATCCATTAAATTTATGGTTAAATACATCTATTAAAGTGTGACAAATCAAAAGAGGTCTTTTTTATGCCGTCCACATGCTTTCCATAATGCCCAGACCATTATAAAGAAATTATCCTCAGAGTTGATCTTTTAGTGATATATTTTATAATGATTAGTGTCACGTAATCAAGGATCAGATCCAACTGTGAGTGAAGAAAACAGTTTATTATGAATTCACAGTATGTGGAAACAAACAGGAGAGACAGCCAAGCTCATAGAAACCCAGTCAGAGAGCAGGAGTCAGGCCAATGGGGAACAAAAGGCCGAGCAGGACCGGAGCACGATCACAAAGAACACACTTAGGATTCTAGGAGAGAACAAACAGTGGTGAGCGAGACAACGAACTGACAAAGGACCATGAAACAGCAAGCCAGATAAAGGCAGCCCAGAAAGGCTTCAGGTGAACCCTGATTAGGAGGCGGGGTTGCCAGACGCAACACACACACACACACAGGAATGAGCACACCGACCCACGAACCGTGACAGTACCCCTCCTCCTAAGAGTGCCTCTCGGCGCTCCCAGGGGAACCTACCTGGTAATCATCGATAAGGGAGTGATCTAATATATCTCTCGCAGGCACCCAACTCCTCTCCTCCGGCCCGTAACCCTCCTAGTCCACCAAATACTGAAATCCTCGTCCCCTCCGTCTAGAGTCCAGAATACTTTTTACCAAATAGGTATGTTCCCCATCTACGAGACGCGGCGGTGGGGGAACCGGGACAGGCGGATTAATGGCTGAACGAAAAACAGGCTTAATTTTGGATACACGAAACGCCGGATTAATTCTCCTGTACGCTGGAGGAAGTTTGAGGCGGACTGCCACCGGACTAATGATTTTGGTGACAGTAAACAGGCCGATAAATTTGGGAGCAAGTTTATTACAAACGGTGCGGAGAGAGCCACACTTTTTGACCAAAGACGTAGACGGGTGGCTTCGACCAGTAGCGATCGGCCTGAGCCTTGGTGTGCGCTTCCACCTGGAGAAGAGTCTGTCTGGCTCTGTTGCAGGTGCGACGGCACCTCTGAACAAAATCGTGAGCGGAGGGAACCGTGACTTCGGATTCTGTACTGGGAAAAACAGGTGGCTGGGATCCTAAGCTACACTCAAACGGAGACAGGCCCGTACCCGATACCGGTAAAGAGTTGTGTGCGTACTCAACCCATGAGAGCTGCTGACTCCAGGAGGACGGATTCTGTGAAACCAAACATCGCAACATGCGTTCTAAATCTTGGTTGGCTCTCTCCGTCTGCCCATTACTCTGGGGATGGAATCCGGAAGAAAGAGTAACAGTCGCCCCTAATAAATGACAAAATTCCTTCCAAAATTTAGAAATAAACTGAGGCCCCCTGTCAGAGACCACGTCCATCTGGAGGCCATGAAAACGAAAAACGTGGTCAATGACAGCAACCGCTGTTTCTCTGGCAGATGGCAGTTTGGGCAGAGGGATGAAATGAGTTGCCTTCGAGAACCGGTTCACCACGGTCAAAACCACCGTGTTGCCCTGAGAGGGCGAAAGCCCCGTAACAAAATCTAGCGAAATGTGGGACCAGGGTCTCAAAGGAACCAGCAGCGGCTGGAGGAGTCCCGCAGAGGGTCGATTGGAAGTTTTAGAAATGGCACAGACAGAGCAAGCCAAAACAAAAATTCGTATGTCACGAGCCATAGAAGGCCACCATAATCGCTGCTTTATAAGAAATGTAGAACGAGTCACCCCCGGATGACAAGCCAACTTGGAAGAATCACCCCATCGAATGACGTCAGACCGTAAACTCTCAGGTACAAACAAACGACCCGGTGGGCATCCGGACGGGGGTGTTACCCCTTCAGAGGCCGTGCGGACCTTCGATTCGATCTCCCAAGACAACACAGAGATGACGACTTTCTGTGGCAAAATAGGCTCAGGAGAAGACGGGCGGTCGGAAAGGTCAAAAATACGGGATAACGCATCGGGCTTGTTGCTCCCAAATTTATCGGCCCGTTTACTTATGGACCAATTCTTATGGTCGGTCCAGACGATGAAAGCGGTATTATAGAAAGCGAGTATAATCTGCCTTTAGGCGGAGACGTACCTGGCAATAATTCTATAGCACAGTCATAGGGACGATGCTGAGGAAGAGAAGCAGCTCGAGACTTACTAAACACTCCCTTCAGGTCGAGGTACTCACTGGGCACGTTAGACAGGTCCGCATGCTCATCCTGAAACACAGAATAAGACACAGAAGAACAGGCAGACAAAAGACAAGAAGCATGACACTTATTACTCCAGGCCAGAACATAATCATGACCCCAGTTAATGTGGGGGTTGTGTAACGTCAGCCAGGGATGACCGAGAACTACAAGATCAGAAGGAGAATTAGTCAGGAAAAATTTAATATTTTCTGTGTGATTGCCCGAGGTGATCAGTCTTATCACACCTGTTGTGTGGGTAACAGGACACAATGACTGACCGCTGAGAGCAACAACAGAAATTGGATCTTTAAGGATAAAGACAGGAATCTGAAGCTTACGGGCTAGACTAAAATCCAAAAAGTTACCCTCGGCTCCCGAGTCAATGAGGGCTTGACAGCTGTATAAGTCTGAGTCCCATTGCATCTTGATCGGGAGATGGGTGACATCGTGGGAGGTCTTTTCCATAGCGAACCCGCCCGCCAGTAACCTTCTATTTGCCGGCGGGCTCTGGCTTTTACTGGACACTGAGCAGTCATATGACCAGCCTCCCCACAGTACATAATCCACAACTTTGGTGTCTCTCCCTCTCTCCCGGAGAAAGACAGGACCGACCCATTTGCATGGGCTCTGGATCCGATGTTTCGTCAAGCACCTCACAGGGGTTGTATGTAGGTCGGTCTAGACGATTCGTAGCCGAGCGAAAAGGTTGGTACTGACCTCTCCGCCGTAACCTGGCATCCACCCGGATAGCCAAGTCAATAAACCCATCCAAAGAGGTGGGTAAATCCAGAGCATAGATTTCGTCTTGAATATGGGCCGCCAGTCCGTGTAAAAACATGTCCCACTGCGCCTCAGCGTTCCAGCTGCATTCCGCTGCCAAGGTGCGGAACTCGATAGAATAATCTGTAACTGTCCGGTGAGCCTGACGTAACTCTGCCAAAATCTGTGCCGCCTCTCTCCCAGAAGCTGCTCTATCGAAGACTTTCTTTAATTCACTCGAGAAGGCCTGGAACGAGGAAACACACTGGTGCTTGTTGTCCCAAACCGCAGTGCCCCAGAGGGCGGCCCGTCCAGAAAGTAATGTGATAGCGAACGCTATTTTAGATTCTTCCGTGTGAAATGAAGAAGGCTGAAGAGAAAAGTACAAAGAGCATTTCGTCAAAAAGGCACGACATAATTGAGGCTCACCGGAGTAGACGACAGGAGGCGGCAACCGAGGTTCAGCAGAGTGGAGGGTGCGAGATGACTTTGTAACAGCAGGTGGATTGGGCGCAGTGGGCTGTTGAATAGGCTCCATCTTAAAACGCTGAAACTGGGAGGTTAATTCGGAAACCTGTGCTTGAATGGCGTGGCCCGTGTTCAGCATTTGTTCCTCCTGTCGAGTCATTCTTGCGTTACTGCTTTCTAAAACACTTCTTAATTCAGTGGTACTCGCTGGATCCATTTTCTGGTCAGTTCGTTCTGTCACGTAATCAAGGCTCAGATCCAACTGCGAGTGAAGAAAACAGTTTATCGTGAATTCACAGTATGTGGAAACAAACAGGAGATCCCGAATCTGAGAGAGACAGCCAAGCTCGTAGAAACCCAGTCCGAGAGCAGGAGTCAGGCCAATGGGAAACAAAAGGCCGAGCAGGACCGGAGCTTAGGATTCTAGGAGAGAACAAACAGTGGTGAACGAGACAACGAACTGACAAAGGACCGTGAAACAGCGAGCCAGATAAAGGCAGCCCAGATAGGCTTCAGGTGAACCCTGATTAGGAGGCGGGGTTGCCAGACGCAACACACACACAGGAATGAGCACACTGACCCACGAACCGTGACAAATACATTTACACGCATTCGGAGGAAAGAGAGAGAGAGAAAGGGAACCTCCCATCTGCTCAGTTTCCCCCGGAATTGTTTTGTTGCAGACCTGTAATGCAGATCCGAGCCACTCGATTCTATATTGCATAAAACTTTCTTCCCTCGAGAATAAACACCAATGGGAGCAAAGCTAAACATTCCAGATAGTGTACACTTGGACACATCGGGACATTGTATGAATGAATATAGCTAGCCCCCTCAAGAGCTGACTGTGCGTACTCCGCTCCCAAACAAACCACACATAAATCATGTGTATCCCCCCCCACCCATGATGAAGAGAGGACAGGGAGATCTAAAATGCAGTCTGCTCATATGCAAGAGACTGAGATGGCGAGTCCTCAATCTCTTCTGTATTAATGCTAACAACATCAGCTTCCTCGGAGGAAGATAGCTGCAGCATCAAGCTCTCACTTGGAGGGGGAAGAGAAGCTTGGGCTTCCGAACCCTGAGAGTGCTAGACCCAGGAGGTGAAGGCGGAGAAAGGGTGAGGCCCATCTCCAACAGCCCTCCGCTAGAAGTATATGCGATCCCCCACAAGTCTCAATCGAATGCCGTGACCGCAGCACAACGGAATTGGACGCACACCATGGACACACTGTGGTGCCCGGAAACGCATTCGCAGGAAAGATGGGGAGCAATGATGCCGAACGAGCCGTCAGTAACTCCCCCTCGAGATGGGCTGAGGCTCAGCGATGGCGTCGAAAGACCTCACACGCGAAAAAAAACAACAACAACACACGAACGATCGTGTTTATCCACACAGGACAGGTAATAAGATTAGAGACGAAAGGCAGGGAAGATGTTGTATGGTGATTGCACACTGGCACTTACAAACAACAGATATTTTAGACTGGACACACACAGATTATTCAGGGAGGGTGACAACAGAGCTTGCTGAAGAAACAGAAAGCTAACGAGTTTGTTTCGTATGCACTTGAAGCTTCTGGTCTCACGTCATCACCGCCCATTGATGTCTCGCCATTCCATTGGACGCAGTCAATCAGAAACAGTTGCGTCATTAGAGGCAGGGGCGATTTCGAGGATTTTTTTTAATGGGGTGGCAAAACAGGGGTAGGGTGGGCCATATGTGCTATTTATAGGGGACACGTCTGGCCATGATTTTTTTCTAGTGCCTAAAAAGACAAAATAGTTGACCAATAACATGCAGGTATTGTGCATAATCGACCAATCGGGGTGCGTTGCGTGTGAGAAGGTGAGAACAATCAAAGCGATGCAAATATTCGCACGTGTTTGTTTGTTCGTTCATTCGACTTGAAGCTGCGCACCGATCGTAGTATGACACCAAAGTACCGCGAGAGAGATTTGAAAGCATAAGGAGCCGTCTGCTCTGCTCTCTATAGCTATCATGAAATAATGTCATACAACGATCGATCTGCAAAGCACTATTCTATTTTTAAGCAGTGCTGGTTCATCGCGACTGAATAACACAACTAAGCACAAACTCTAAGGAGCTTAGCAAACATACTCAAACATATTTCAATATATATATATATTATATATTATATATATATATATATATAATAATATAATTAGATATTATATATATATATATACAGTATATATGAAGAGTTAGGTTCCAAAACGCTATAACCCATTGTGAGATTGAGTAAAAACGTGTTTCTTTACCAAGAAATGGCAAGATGGAAACCACTATTTTCTGTTTCAATATATATAACATAAAAAAATTCAAATCCAGATTTAGATTTTCAAAGGTTTATTATAAAAAATATTTTTTCCCCAAAATGCAATAAATCCATGTTTTTTTTTTTTTTTTTAATGCAATAAATACCATTGAATCAATATAAAAGTATTTTTCATATTGAAACTGTTGAAAATACACAAAGTAAGTTGATCCACATATGACAGCCTCTGAACTTGGTCAATACTAATATTATATACAGGCACTGGACTAAAAAATACATTAAATCAGTCATCGCTCCCAAAATGAATTCAACGTGTCATCTTGTTAATGCAATAAATTAATTACAGCAATAAAAGAAAATTTCATCATGAACAAGAACATGAACAACAATATCACTGTAAGAAATTAACTCATTGAATTCTATAAGGGAATTAATTATTATTAATTAATTCAGGTTTTGAGAGGACTCGAATCTGAAGATTCGAAGTCAACCTGATTTCAAATTTCGTAGTTTACACTTTATCAACGGTCGTCCAGCGTGACGTTAACCTCAGTATATTTTAACAATTTGAATATTTGTATTTTCCCTGGCCACGAGTTAATACATGCTTTGATAAGTTATAAGCTACGAGCTAGGTAACGTGATCTTGGCAGAGTTTTAACTAGTTTTCCACGAGTTATTTTTAATTCAACCTGAGAGAATCACAAAGCAGAGATTTATCTTACGTTTACTGCTAAAACTCAATTCACCAGTTCAGCAAAAGATGAAAAGATTTTGCCTGGTACTTGCGTTACAAGCTTCCTGATTGGCTTGCTTGAGGGAATCCCGGCTTTTGATTGGTTGCTGGTCGGGCGTCTGGATGACATGGTTTCTGGGAATTCCCTTCGGAGATTGGTTGGTTTCTTGATGACGCAGAGGCTTGAGCAGTTCTTCTGAAAAGTCTGAGTTTGCAAGACTTTAGGCTTTTGAGGACCTCTGGCAATCACGAAGTTTCAACTGAAGTGTTTGAGTTTTGGAGTCTCGCTCGTGATGTTACGGCATGGGAGCGCTTTGTCACGCGGTCACCAAGGTGAAAAGCCACAGTTCTAGAGAGAGAGAGAGCGAGCGAGCCAGCGAGGGCTTTGTGTCCATTTTTAAGCAGGCTGATTTTGGTCCGCCCCACGGCACGATCTTCCAATCGACTTGTTGCAAGGCGGAGCGTGCATACATTAACCTGATGCTTCAATTTATCATGTGGGGAAATATCTCTGCGAAGAGTTTGTTAATACTTCTATAAAGTGTCGTACAACACACATTGTTCAAAATAACAGCTTTTCACTCATTTCAGTGTCGTGGGAATAAAACAAGCTTTCGTTCAACATTAAATAACAGGTATTTTGCATACACATTAATAATCTTATCTACTAAAAGGAAAAGTTATAAGGCAAAGATTAAGATATCATAGGTTTCAATAACACATCAAACGGAAAGCATAGAAAGGCACAAAACATATTATTTGTGAATATAGTTGTAGCGTCTCGACCAATCTGACACACTAATTTTAATTTGATTTAAAAAATCAATTATTCATTAGATTAACAAAATCGTCACAGTCCCCTCACCCAATAAACTGGATGCCAGGATTTCTGCTGAACACCAGGCCCTCTGGTCACCATGACAACTAATCATGAAATCACTGGTTTGACCCCCACAGGAATGTGAGTGGATAACCCATCATTGTCCCCATAGGAAAACGCCCAGAGAAATGGACTGTTCTCTAAATAATTCATAGGAAAACCTTTCTTTGAATGAACACACTTATCCTTCAGGTCATTGTGTATACCATTACTGTCTTGTATATTATCTGTTGTATTATAGACTATTTTATTCATGCTTACGATAAACTACTCATTCATATAACCTTACATATAGTTTGTTTAGTATCTATGAATTCGCCTTCGTATGATCGAAACAAGCGTGTATATTATATATTGGTACATAGGCAAGATATATTAGGGTCTTGAGAACTTTTAGTAATTTCGATTCAAGTCCATTTGCAAATTACCAAGCTTAGAGAACAAAGGGTCGTAAACCCACCAGCAATTGCCACCTCCCGCTCGGAATTTCCATCTCTCTCATTGGACAAGCCAATCTTGAAAGGCGGGGATCTTCTCCGGCCTTAAAGGCCACACTTCATGTGACCCGCCCCGTCGGTGGTTCGGTCAGATGCTAAGAAGAAGATGTGAGAAAACGCTTCAGGATACAAAAGCATTGTGCCAGGCCTTTCTTCGGCCTTGTCCTTTCCATGTCAATCAAGATCTCTGACTCAGAACTGGTTCTTACTCATCAACTAACTTCAGCAAAAGATCAACTGGAAACCTTAAGATTGCATCAGGAATCTCTTTAAGACAGACGAGACTTGCAAGTATCAAACTTAGTCTTATTAATTGATGCATAAAGTATCAGTTACACCTTTTTACAAGGGTGTGTTTGAACTAAGAAACTGATGCTTCCTTCAGGCTGTAGATCTGCTGAATACGCAAATGGTTCCATAAATTTAATTCCTTATGCATCTTTCTGTACTGAGTTAAACTTTAACCATTTCCTATACCAACTGTATGTGTGTGTGTGTGTGTGTATGTGTTGTTGACCAGTTATGTGTTTATGTAGTATGTTGGACTAGTTTAAGTGTTTATGTAGGTAATAAAACCTTACTTGTATCACACTTGACGTGTTCATTGTTGCTCATAACCAGAGTCACTAATCATGCAA
Organism: Sinocyclocheilus anophthalmus; assembly: GCA_018155175.1. Lineage (NCBI taxonomy): Eukaryota > Metazoa > Chordata > Actinopteri > Cypriniformes > Cyprinidae > Sinocyclocheilus > Sinocyclocheilus anophthalmus. The sequence goes on from JADLZN010007045.1 coordinate 21,468, forward strand.
ATTTACGCTACAAGCTTTGTAGAATTGTACAGTAAGAAAGTTATTTCCCTTAACCAGGAAATTAATGTTCTTAGAATTGACAAGACAGTTGACCCTGAGAGGTCAGCTAAATATCTACAGCGGATCTAACATATGAATAGTTAATTATAACTAGTTATGGTTAATTATTCATATTTCTGTTGTGAGCTAAATTCGTTACATAGTTGCCCTCTTATACTTTTAAATGATTGTCTTTGGAATTGTCTGTGTAAGTTCTGTTTCTTTGTCTGTGACAGGAGAAACGCACGCTTTTCTGGAAAGTAGATTAAAAGACAGAGAAAGTCCTATGGTCCATAAAAGTCATGCTGTGGTTAAGAGTCATGTGATGGTCACGTATAGATCCCGTGTTTCCCGTGTCCTCTTATATATCGTCGGATATCGTCCTCTTTTGGAAGGCCAAACAAAGTAGTTTCGCTTTCAAAATGAAATGCAGCGTCTTCACGACATGGCTACAGCGGCAACAAAACTACAGTGAGACTAAAAGTTAAGCCTTCTTTCTTTGCGTGAACTTTTGAGCGGTGTTATGCAAATCTTCCCAAACAGTGAGGTAGATATGTGTTCGGGCGTGTTAGAATGAGCCGTTTTAGGAGGGTGTGGCTGACGCTGAACTTTTATAAAGAATATCTCTTTGGATTTGAGACTTTAGTCTTTGCAACTTTACAGATCTTCTTTATGCACCAAGAGCTTGTAACACTCCAAAGAGAAAGGAAAAATTGAAATCGCATCATATGACCCCTTTAATTACAGAACCGGCTTTACTGACAAGATGCGCATGTCAATCACATGCGATTTATCATGCAGTCCTAAGTTTGTTTGTTGATCACAAAGTACAAAGTAGATGAGGAAAACTAGGATGCCGGGTGTAGCCTATTCAAAGCGCCGCCATTACTGTCTAAAGTGCGTGGAATGGTGCGCTGTGATTAGTTGAGCGGATATATCGCATTCTGCAAAGAAGGGAGACTGGCGTTTGTCTCGGTTTGGAAAGAAAGGGAGAAACATGACAGAATAACTCGGCGGATATCGCATTTTGCGTAAAATTTTAAATTGACTTTTCAATACCGACCAGATATAATACTGATTTTGGCAGAAACTCAATAAAGTTAACTCAATAAAAAAGGCGTTTATCGCATTTTGGAACCAAACTCTTCTATATTATATTATATAATATATATATATATATATATATATCTATATATATATAATACTAAAATGAACAGAGATGTGGTCTGCAGTCTGTGAAATCGCTCTTCTCCTGTTTGAGCTGTGTAACTGACAGTACTATAAACCTCACAACAAAAAATTGGCAGTGAACCAGACAGTGAGTAGGTGTGTTCTACTTCAAGCAGCCCCCCCAATACAATGAGATAGATATGGGGGGGGGGCACAAGGGGGACCAAGCATATTTTTTGGGGGGCCGGTGCCACCCCTTTAGACACGCTCCTGCGTAGAGGAGTTCCTAAAGTGTTTCTGATGCAGCGCAAGTTCCCTGATGGAGTATGATGTTGCAGTACTGGCTACTTGTCCACAAGGGAGATTTCTGCCCCAAAAATGTGCTTGTTATTTAGTGTTTGGGCTTGACAGATTTTTGCTCAAACGTCAGATTTCGTCGGAAGAAGACAGCAGGGACGAGGAGCCTACACACGGTCAGCAAATTGGAGGCAGTGGTGTGGTGGAAATTGTATGCCAACACTGGCACATGGAAACAACAAATGACAGTTTGTTAGAGATCTTTAAAACAAAGGCTGCATGGTTGGATAAGAGAGAATGAATACACTACCACAGCTAATCTATTTTATATCATTCAATTTTCAAATGCTCACCTACTACACCAGTACAAAAAAGAAACTTACGGCTGTCAGGACAAATTTAAAACCACAAAGCCTTGAATAAACATTGAAAACAAATGACAAGTTTAATCTCTGCCTCTGTTTCTCTAGGTCTCTAAATGCAAATATAAATGAATATGTCAGACTGTGAACTCAAATGTCAGGTCCTGCACATTACCATTCCACAAACATTTTTCTAATTACAGTCTTCCAGTACTTGTGAAATTCCATATAAATCTAACTGAAACGAAACGCAAAACATATATTGACCTAATTAAATTAATTAATTAAATTGAAATTAAATTTTAACCAAAGTTATAAAGGCCAAGAATGGAAAATCACTAAACTAAAATTCACTAAAGGTGTATAAAGAGAGAGAGAGAGAGTGAACATGCACCCAAAAAAATGAACATTTGCTTAAAGTTTACTCACCCTCAGACCATCCAAAAGCTGCATGTTTCTAATCATCATGAATATATTTTATACTTCAAACCATTGCAATTCTGGCAAATATGACTCCTCTATCTATAACATTTCTTTGTCCTCTGAAAAAAGATGCCTTGTCTGAATCAGAAGAAGAACAAGAAATGAAAAACTTCAGATTAAATTAAGAGGATTAACATGGGGGAATGGAATAGACTTTTTAACTGGAATTTTTATGGAGTGATATTTTGTTTGTGTTACTTGTAGATTATTGTGATGTTTTTATCAGCTGTTTGGACTCTCAATCTGACAGCACCCATTCACTGCAGAGAATCACACATCCTACACTCTAAAAAATGCTGGGTTAAATACAACCCAGTGCTGGGTAAAATAGGGACAAACCCAGCAATTGGGCTGTTTTGACCCAGCGGTTGGTTTAAATGTTTAACCCAACCGCTGGGTAAAAACAACCTGATTGCTGGGTTTGTCCCTTTTTTACCCAGCACTGGGTTGTATTTAACCCAGCATTTTTTAGAGTGTAGATGGCCTGATGGTGAGTAAATTTTCAGCAAATTTTCATTTGGAGAACTAATCCTTTTAAAAGAGATTAAAATATCACCAGAAACATTCTTACAGCTGTAATGTTCCATAGGTAGTGTGGGATTGTCTGAATGGCTTGTAATTACTGAGCTTATGAATCATAATAAATAAATCATTTTGATTTAGTTGTTTATTAACTAAACATGGTAGCACAAATTTGATGTAATTTGTGCTACCATGTTTAGTTAATAAACAACTAAACATGGTAGCACAAATTACATCAAATTGAATATTTTCTTAGTGAATTATATTTAATAAATGTATTTATTACATGTTTTTCTGTCTTATTCAAGTAATTTTCTAGAATACAGATCATTCTGAAGGGTTCTCTTATAAATCTTTCTCACCGTTGTTGTGCTGAGCTGGACATAAGATCCCAGTGGCTGGTCTGGAATATTGCTTCCCTCCTCTGGATTAAGCTGTTGTTATTGTTTGTTCCCCCCAAACTGTCACAAATTTTGTCCTTGCCATTCATTTCATACTTCTGGATTGTCATTTTGATGTCTTTAGAGTGTCGAGGGTAATCATCACTAGTGTAATAGGCAATTCAAATGATTTTTTGTTAGATTTAATCCTCTCTCTCCAATTCACTTTTAATTTTTCTCTCTTTATCTCTTCCTTTGCCTTTTTCACATTCCTTAAATGAGAAAAGCAAGATTACATAGCAGACAGCAGATAAGATGAGCCTCTATTTGTTTACAATTAAATCACACACACAAACACACGCACGCATGCACACACACACATGGGCGATCACATTAAGGACCATTGTAAACATCATCTCTGGTGTCCCTGCATGTCTAATCATTGTGTAATTCTACATATTTTAATCATTTAAATTAAAAACGCTTCTTTGTTCTCCTTACATTAGTCTATTTATTGAACCTTGTAATGTATGCTGAGACTAATACACTCAGTGTATGTACTCAATGAAGTAGACAATGACCTCAGAATTTTTTGCACAGCAGTAGGCTTTGCCCAGTCTCTTAATACTGTGACCTTTCAGTTGCTTTACTCACATAATGCTTCTGACTGAAATTGCTGTTTGTGAGCCTAATAAAAAGTTTGTGTGAAATTTATGTTTACAATTGGGCAGTTGGGAATGTGTGCTTTTGCGCAGTTGCTTCTACTGTAACCTCATCAAACATACAAAGGCAAAGAGAAATAGAGAAAAATGGTTCGCTTCAGATTTCTGACTATTCTAAATCAGAGGTGTCAGACCTTTGTTTTCTTTAATCTGAATTGTCGGAATTTAAATGTCAGTGTCTGACAAATATGAAATGGAACTTTCTGTTTTCTGAATTGCTGTTCTAGGGATTTTGTTTTGATTAAACGATACACAAGAACCTTAAAGCAGTTTTCAGCTCCTCTACGATTACAATGTCAGGTTTGTCTGCCATTGTTTCTTGTGTAGATATCTCGCAGGATAATTTTTCACCAGATGTGAAGCCTCCTATTTGGAGTTTTCAGTTCAGAATCATTGTTTTAAACCAGGGGTCTACATGAAGTTCAATTTTGTAAATTGTCTTGTTAATATATACATGTATGGCTGTTTCAATACACTGCTGTTCAAAAGTATGGGGTTTGTAAGATTTTTTTAATGTTTTTGAAAAGTCACTTATACTCACCAAGGCTGCATTTATTTGATAAAAAAAATACAGTAAATACGTTAATATTGAGAAATATTATTACAATTTTATCATTTGAACACTGATGAGCCATTACATTATGACCACCCCCAGCCTAGAGCAATGAGCACACCTGGCAACCAAATAGTGCCGCAGATGCAGTTCACAGAGCAGTATATATAAATTTACATTTTATTTTACATTTACATTTAGTCATTTAGCAGACGCTTTTATCCAAAGCGACTTACAATTGGGGGATACATAAAGCGATTCTTCTTAAAGAAACCGACACAGGAAGTGCTTGTAATACCAAGTTTTATGCATTGTTCAAATAAGTACAAGCTAGTAAGAGAAGGAATAAATAAAGAGAGAGATCCTTTTTTTTTTTTTTATGATGAAGTCAAGTGGCTTCGAAAGAGATGAGTTTTCAGCTGTCGCTTGAAAATTGTCAGGGATTCAGCATTCCGGATAGGGGTGGGAAGATCGTTCCACCAGCCAGGAGTGGTGAATGAGAATGTTCTGGAAAGTGATTTTGAGCCTCTCTGTGATGGTACCATGAGGCGTTGTTCACTTGTAGATCTCAGGCTTCTGGAGGTGATGTAGATTCGTAAGAGTGAGTGGAAGCAGGAGGGTGCTGAGCCCGTGGCTTTTTTTTATATGCAAACATCATTGTTTTGAACTTGATGCGAGCCGCAACCGGTTGCCAGTGCAAGGAGATAAAGAGAGGTTTGATGTGGGCCTTTTTGGGCTCGTTGAAGACCAGTCATGCTGTTGCATTCTGAATCATTTGTAGAGGTTTAATTGTGCTTAATGGGAGTCCAGTCAGAAGAGCATTGCAGTAGTCCAGCCTAGAGATGACAAGGGCCTGGACAAGAAGTTGTGCAGCATGCTCCGTTAGAAAGGGCCTGATCTTTCTGATGTTGTGCAATGCAAACCTGCAAGATCGAGCGGTCTTTGCAATGTGGTCTTTGAAGGTCAGCTGGTCATCAAAGGTTACATCAAGATTTCTGACCGAAGTTGATGGTTTAATTTTAGAAGAACCTAGCTGGATGGTTGAAATCATGCTGTAGAGTTGGAGTGGCGGGGAAGACAAGAAGCTCAGTCTTTGCCAGGTTGAGCTGTAAGTGATATTCTTTCATCCATGCCGAGATGTCTGCCAGGCAGCCTGAGATCCGTGCAGCTACCGTTGGATCATCTGGTTGAAATGAAAGATAGAGCTGTGTGTCATCAGCATAGCAATGGTAGGAGAAGCCATGTGCCTGTATGATGTGTCCCAGTGATGTAGTGTATATGGAGAAAAAGAGCGGTCCATGAACTGATCCCTGAGGAACCCCAGTGACAAGTTGATGTGTTTTGGATACCTCCCCTCCCCAAGACACCTTGAAAGACCTACCAGTGAGATAGGTTTCAAACCAGCGAAGTGGAATCCCTGTGATGCCCATTGAAGAGAGGGCAGACAGGAGGATCTGATGATTGACAGTGTCAAAAGCAGCAGAAAGATCCAGCAGAATAAGGACTGATGATTTGGAATCAGCTTTTGCAATCCGCAAGGCTTCTGTGACTGACAGTAGCGCAGTCTCAGTTGAATGGCCACTCCTGAAACCTGACTGGTTAGGATCCAGTTTGTTGTTCTGTGAAAGAAACAATGATCTCTGGTTGAAAACAACTCTTTCGAGGGTTTTCGCTATGAATGGAAGGAGAGAGACAGGTCTGTAGCTATCTGTAAGTGAAGTGTTTAATGTAGGTTTTTTGAGCAGTGGGGTTATCCGAGCCTGCTTGAATGCAGTGGGGAAGGTGCCTGTGAGGAGAGATGTATTGATGATGTGTGTGAGTGTTGGTAAAAGTGTAGGAGAGATTGCTTGGAGGAGGTGTGAGGGGATTGGGTCTAGAGGGCATGTTGTAGGATGGCTGGAGAGCAGAAGTTTTGATACTTCTGTCTCAGTGAGGGGACAGAAGGAGAAGATGGGAGTTTTTGCAGTGGGTGGGGTTGGTTTGAAGTCCTGTGTGTGTGGGGCTGAGAATTGGCTACTGATTGTTCTGGTTTTGTCTGTGAAGAATGTGGCAAAATCATCAGCTGTTATAGAAGTGGTAGGAGGTGGTGGAGGGGGACAGAGGAGAGAATGGAAAGTTTTGAAGAGATTACGTGTGTCTGGAGCGCTGTTGATCTTGTTGTGGAAGTATGAAGATTTGGCAGTATGGACTTCAGCAGAGAAAGATGAAAGCAAAGACTGATACATACTTAGGTCTGACGGATCTTTTGATTTGCACCATTTTCTCTCAGCTGCCCTGAGTTTGGTCCGATGTTCACGAAGAACATCGGATAACCAGGAGTTCGAGGGGGCTGCCCGTGCTGGCCTGGAGGAGAGAGGGTAAATATCATCTAGACGAGAGGTTAAAGTAGAGCATAAAGTGTCAGTTGCTGCTTCACATCCAGATATGAGAAATGGGTAGGTATGTCATGGAGGAGGAGGATACTACGGAGGAAAGATGGGAGGGGGAAAGGGAGCGTAGGTTTCGTCTAAAAGTAACCGGTATTGGGGTTGGTGGCACACAGGTAGCAAAATGTAGTTTAAATGTAATGAAGAAATGATCAGAGATATGTAGGGGTTTGACCAAAATGTTTTCTGCAATACAATTGCGTGTGTAAATTAAGTCAAGTTGGTTGCCAGATTTGTGCGTGCTTGTGGTGGTAAGTCGTTTTAGATCAAATGAAGCAAGGAGTGAATGGAAGTCTGTAGCATAAGGCTTGTCCAGATGAATGTTGAAGTCGCCAAAGACTAAAAGTGGACTGCCATCCTCCGGGAATGAGGACAGCAGCCCATCCATCTCTTCTAGGAAGGTGGATAGAATTTGCCCAGGAGGGCGGTAAATTACCACAACCTGGAGTTTTACAGGAGCTGTTATAGTGATCACATGAGATTCAGATGAGTTATAATTGCATAGGGGAGAGTCGGTTGAGTATTTCCAGTTGTTTTGAAATGAGCAGACCAGTGCCCCCACCAAGGCCAACCTGATGGGGGGTATGAGAGAAAGAAAAATTGTTAGATAGAGCAGCTGGGGTTGCGGAGTCTTCTGGACGAATCCAGGTCTTAGTCAAGCCCAAGTTGCTGAGTGTGGATTGTAAAGAAAAAGGAGAAATTAAGTCTGCTTTGTTGACAGCAGACTGACAGTTCCAGAGACTCATAGAGAAAGAAAGAGGTGCAGTATAGGATGTAGAGATAGGATGCAGGTTAGTAACATTGCGTTGCCGTCTGCGTGTGACCGTAGAGCGTCGTCGAGAGACAACCGGAATGGTTTGGAAACACATGATAGAGGTAGAAAAGAGAGGACAGAAAAGGAGAGTTTGTAAAGGGAAGATACAAATAAAACTTAAGTGCGTTGCCGGTTTCGTTGCTAGGTGAAGTCGCAGGTCTTTACACTCGTTGGTCTTCCCACGAGGAGGCCTGAACGCTTCCGCTGATGCTTCCGCGTCAGCGCACAGACATCAGATAAATACACAGTCTAAGACACTAAAGTGAAAACAGCTGTGACCGCCTTCTAATTAGCACAGCCAATAACATATAGCAGGGCAATTGCTCAAATCAAAACTACAATTCGCACTTAAGTGCAGGAAGGGAGCAATTCAATTACACGCGCTCCTTCTTAGCCGAGGGCAGTTATTATAATTACCAGAAAGTGCAATCAAAAATACAAACGCAAACAAAAATATAATGTAGAAATAGGCAGAAAACGAAATATTCCTTCTTAGCAGCAAGTAATAATTCCAACAGCAGATCTATAACCAAGTATTACGCAGGACACTCACGTGCAGCCGTCTGTCTCTTCTGTTGACTAATCGCTTGACCCAAGTTATGACAGTGACCAAGCAGTTTAAATACTCTACGGTCGCTGTGGCCGCCTTCTAATTAGCACAGCCAATAGTCTATAGCAGGGCAATTCCTCCAATCGAAACTACAGTTCGCACTTAAACGCAGGACGGGGACCGGCTGCGGACCCGAGGACCGGCTTTCAGTCAGTAGAGTGTTCGATGTCATAATGGGAAAAGCTGACAATTTATCGGACTTTGATAAAGGACCAATTGTGATGGCACAGCACCTCGGAACTTTGATCTCGGAAACGGCACATCTTGTGGGTTGTTCACATGCCATTGTAGTGAGTATGCATCAAAAGTGGAGCACAGATGCCCAAACGATGAACCACCATCCAGCCGTGTGTCGTCCGCGGCTGATTGATGCCAGAGGGCACCAGAGACTGTAGCACCTTGTTCACAGTGACCAGAGAGTGCGACAAATCATCAGCAGCTACAACAGTGATGACCAAGTCAATGTGTCACAGTACACAGTTCATCGCAGCTTTCTGCGTATGGGCCTGTGTAGCCGACGACCCAGCTTGATACCCATGCTAACTGCACGCTATTGCCAACAACTCATGAAATGGGGCCAAGAACATTGAGATTGGACCGTGGATGATGGAAGTAAGTGGCCTGGTCTGACGAATCAAGATTTCTGGTGGATCACATTGACGACCAAGCACGGATATGCTGATTACTAACAGAGGCTATGGCACCTGGATGCACCGTAGGGTGCACACAGGCCGGCAGCGGCGGCGTTATGCTATAGGCAATGTTTTCTTGGGACACTTTAGACCCCATTATCCCAATAGCACAATCCCTGACAACTGTCAGGTATCTCAACATTGTTGCGGACCAAGTGCACCCATTCATGGCAACTGTGTTCCCTGCTGGTGATAGCCATTACAAACAGGATTATGCACCATGCCACACTGCCAGAATCGTCAAGGAGACTTTTGAGGAACATGATGGCGAATTTCTGTTAATGCCTTGGCCTCCAAATTCACCTGACATGAACTCAATCGAAAAGCAGGTTCGTGCTACATCACCACCATCCCGCAATGTACGGGAACTGGAGGACCTACTGTTGACATTATGGTACCAAATACCCCGTCAAATTAATACATCGCCACATGGCCGCTGTTTTGTGGGCTAAGAGAAATCCTTCAGGATAGATAGGTGGTCATAATGTAATGGCTCATCAATGTGTTTTACAATGTAATTCAAATGTATTTCTGTGATGGAGAAGAAAAAAATCAGCAGCCATTACTCCAGTCTTCAGTACGTACCACAGGATGTACATATTTATCATGATGCACACACACACACACACATACACACACACACACACACACACACACAGTATATCTATTTCTGCAGTGCTGAATGCAGAACAGAAGTAAATAATTGTTTACAGTCTTCATTCAGTCTTTGTTTGCTGCATCATTTGCACTAGTGTTGTCATGTTTGTTGTTCCCTTTGATGCAGAGTGCATGTCTTCCCATAATGATTTTGAGTGTCACCATCATTGTATTCTGCCTGTGGAAAGTTAAGGACCATGTATGTGTATGTAAATGTTGATTTTTTTTTTTTTTTTTTAAATGTCACAAGATGCTATTTTCTTACTCTGTAAAGATTCTTAATAAATAAATAAACAAAAGCTGTAATGTCTCCTCTCCTCATTTAAAAGAGTATTATTTTGAGTGTGAAATCAAACACAAAAAAATGTTTGCTTGCATATTCACACATGTTTTTTTCTAATATGTTGGCTATTTTTCCATATCGAGTTTCCACGTTTGGTTGGTTCTTCCTTTTTTTTGTTTCTTTTTTTTTTTGTTTTTTTGCTGAATTCCTCTCAAATATATTTTCCCGGTAACACTTTATTTTAGGGTTTCTTAACTAGTTGCTTATTACTAGAATATTACAAACCCAATCCAAAAAAGTTGGGACAATGTACAAATTGTGAGTAAAAAAGGAATTGAATAATTTACAAATCTCTTAAACTTATATTTTATTCACAATAGATTATAGATAACATATCAAATGTTGAAAGTGAGACATTTTGAAATGTCATGCCAAGTATTGGCTCATTTTGGATTTCATGAGAGCTACACATTCCAAAAAAGTTGGGACAGGTAGCAATAAGAGGCCGGAAAAGTTAAATGTACGTATAAGGAACAGCTGGAGGACCAATTTGCTTATTTATTAGGTCAATTGGCAACATGATTGTGAGCCTCTCAGAGTGGCAGTGTCTCTGAGAAGTCAAGATGGGCATAGGATCACCAATTCCCCCAATGCTGCGGCGAAAATAGTGGAGCAATATCAGAAAGGATTTTCTCAGAGAAAAATTGCAAAGAGTTTTTGAAGTTATCATCATCTACAGTGCATAATAGCATCCAAAGATTCAGAGAATCTGGAACAATCTCTGTGCGTAAGGGTCAAGGCCATAAAGCCATACTGGATGCCCATGATCTTCGGGCCCTTAGACGGCACTGCATCACATACAGGAATGCTACTGTAATGGAAATCACAACATGGGCTCATGAATACTTCCAGAAAACATTGTCGGTTGAACACAATCCACCGTGCCATTCGCCCGTTGCCGGCTAAAACTCTATAGGTCAAAAAAGAAGCCATATCTAAACAGGATCCAGAAGCGCAGGCGTTTTCTCTGGGCCAAGGCTTATTTAAAATGGACTGTGGAAAAGTGGAAAATTGTTCTGTGGTCAGACGAATCAAAATTGGAAGTTCTTTTTGGAAAACTGGGACGCCATGTCATCCGGACTAAAGAGGACAAGGACAACCCAAGTTGTTATCAGCGCTCAGTTCAGAAGCCTGCATCTCTGATGTATGGGGTTGCATGAGTGCGTGTGGCATGGTCAGCTTACACATCTGAAAGGCACCATCAATGCTGAAAGGTATCCAAGTTCTAGAACAACATATGCGTCTCTTTCAGGGAAGACCTTGCATTTCCAACATGACAATGCCAGACCACAAACTGCATCAATTACAACATCATGGCTACGTAGAAGAAGGATCCGGGTACTGAAAAGGCCAGCCTGCAGTACAGATCTTTCACCCATAGAAAACATTTGGCGCATCATAAAGAGGAAGATGCGACAAAGAAGACCTAAGACAGTTGAGCAACTAGAAGCGTGTATTAGACAAGAATGGGACAACATTTCTATTCCTAAACTTGAGCAACTTGTCCCCTCAGTCCCAGATGTTTGCAGACTGTTATAAATAGAAGAGGGGATGCCACACAGTGGTATACATGGCCTTGTCCCAACTTTTTTGTTGATGCCATAAAATTTAAAATCAACTTATTTTTCCCTTAAAATGATACATTTTCTCAGTTTAAACATTTGATATGTCATCTGTTTTATTCTGAATAAAATATTGAAATTTGGAACATCATTGCATTCAGTTTTTATTCACAATTTGTACAGTGTCCCAACTTTTTTGGAATCAGGTTTGTACTAGAATATTAGACATTTATTAGTACTAATTAAGCACATATTAATGCCTTGTTCTACATGACCTTATTCTACATCCCTAATCCTACCCAATACCTAAACCTAACAACTACCTTACTAACTATAAATAAGCAGCAAATTAGGAATTTATTGAGGGAAAAGTCATAGTTAATAGTGAACAAGTGTTCCCTATTCTAAAGTGTCACCATTTTTCCCTATATTTCTACTTTCCATTCAAGCTCTTCTGCTTCTTTTTTGTATTTCCCTAGTCTAGGTTCCAGCACGTTTAGCCTTTGTTCAGCAGCTTCATTGCCTCAGTAGTGAATGCCAATGTTCCCTTTTGAATGGGAACTCTACACTGCGTCCCCTAGAGGGCGCTATGGGGAATGCCTCCAGCTGACCGGTGTTTGAAGCATGAGTCTAAACGCAACAATGAACTTGATATTGGCAGGTGGCAGCCTATGATGTCACAACTGGTGCGGCCGAGAGTATGAAAGGGCACCTGTAAAATACGTAATCTTTCTTGTCTTCAGGAGACCATTTGTTTGTACATGAGTAAAATAGGAGCACGTGTGTTTAGCTCCTTAGGGAGCAGAATGCATGCATTTAAAGGATTTCTCAATGAAACCTCCGTTCACGCCACCCCTATTCTCGAGGGATGTGGGACGCGCTTTTGGGTGGAATGCTGTCTTTACTACGAGCAAGCTGGATGTGCTAGGTATGATGTATTCGCGAGACTGACTACAAGAGAGAACTTTTTCCTTTCTGCTCTCTCCTGGGGGATAGTAGTTAGTGTTTGCATGAGTGCGTTCGGCTCTCAAAGGAGTTTAAGGCACTTGTAGCGATTTTCTGAGGAATTAAATGATGAATAGTCGTTTGGCTATGGACAAGTTTAGATGTATATATTAATTTAGCAGAGGGATTGGAGCTCCATGCCAGATCTCCGCTAGGACAGCATCTGTGAGTTGTAGGCTCTCTGTGAGAGTCATTTGAGAGTCGTCATGCTGAGACCTCCACTCTTAGAGCTCGGTCATCTACTGCAAGCGTCGTCAGGTCTCCTCTCGCTACAGAGAATATTATCTTCATTGAGGCCTCTGTTCGCCAGAGCTCCACGAGGACAGCATCTGTGAGTTGTAGGCTCTCTGTGAGCCTCCTTACAAGATGTCCTGAGTGTGGGGTGTAGTTAGGCTTCCTCTCATTTCAGAGTCATCATACTGAGGCCTCCGCTCCTAGAGCTCGGCCATCTACTGCAAGTGTCGTCAGGTCTCCTCTCGCTACAGAGAGTTATCTTCATTGAGGCCTCTGCTCGCCAGAACTTCACTAGGACAGCATCTGTGGTTGTAGGCTCTCTGTGAGCCTCCTTACAGGATGTTCTGAGCATGGGGCGTAGATAGGCCTCCTCTCATTTTAGAGAGTTGTCATGTTGAGGCCTCCACTCCTAGAGCTCGGCCATCTACTGTGAGCATCATCAAGCATCCTTTCTCTACAGAGAGTTATCTTCATTGAGGCCTCCACTCACCAGAGCTCCGCTAGAACAGCATATATAAGTTGTAGGTTCTCTGTGAACCTGCTTACAAGATGTCCTGAGCGTGGGGCATAGTTAGGACTCCTCTCATTTTAGAGAGTCGTCATGCTGAAGCGTCCTCTCCTAAAGCTCGGCTAGGTATTTGCTAGGTAGTATGGAGTGTTGCCAGGCCGCCTTTTATTTGAGATATGTTGTAATTAGGTCTCCACTCTTGCAGCATCTTTCGGCGGGCCAGTCATTGTGTTTTATACAGCATGTCCGGTGTGTTTATCCGTTCCCCATATCGTCCCTAGGGGACACAGCATGAGTTCCCATTCCAGAAACGTCCTCAGGTACGTATATGTAAATTTCCCCCTTTAAGGGGAAATGAGGATGCTGCATCCCTTGCCCATGCTTCAGGCATCCCTGCATATGTCTCCTTCAGACAAGAAGTGGATGACGTATCTTACAGGTGCCCTTTTATACTCTCGGTCGCACCATCTGTGACATCATAAGCTGCCGTCTGCCAATATTAAGTTCATTGTCGTGTTTAGACTCATGCGGCTTCCCAATGTGCCTGCTTATACTCGCCTTAAAGTATGTCTTTTTTTTGGTGAAGAAAAGTACACGCCTTTTGAAGTGTGCCGTTAGAAGAGTACGCAACTTTGGGACATACTGTCACTTCATCACATTGTTCTTTCCTTATAGATTATTCTGTGTTTAGAATAATAATTGATGCTGTTTGTCCTAAAGTCGGCATGAAATGGAAAATCTATTTTCTAAATGCATGTGATTGATCTTCTTATGAACAATTCATCTGTGCATGTGTTTTATTCATTCTCAGTTGTTGAATGTATGTATGACCTTGTAGTTTTTAATTAAAATTTCATAACTTAATTTTCCAGTGAAATTACAGACTTCTCTCTGCTGATGACGTATGCAAGACGTCTCCCATCATTTTTCAGCTTAAACCCTGCTATTTACAATTGACTGCAAGCTCACATTCAGATCGGCCTCCGTCCAGTCAAAAATCAGTAGAACCAAGTCTGTTAAATCATTAACCTGTTTCACTCAGATATACATCACAGTATGGAAGAAATTATCTGTTGCTACTTCTGTTACATTGCAACTTTAAGGCTGGGTGTAACAAAGGTCGTATATCGGGAAGAAGGAGGCGGGAACCGGCGAACATTCAAACACAATTTAATAACAAAATAAACACAAAACCAGTGTTGGGCAAGTTACTCTGAAAATGTAATCAAATTACTGATTACTGATTACTCCTTTTAAAAGTAATCATGTTATTGTTCTGATTACTTTATTTCAAAAGTTATTAGTAATTAGTTACATTACTAGTTTACTAGTGAAATTTATGAAATCCCAGCATCCCGCTCCCGATAAATATTTGTTATTAAAGCATCAACATTCACAGAACACTGTTATTTTTAACTAAAGCTTTAACAGTTTTAACTAACTGCTGCGTGCATGGTTTGGCATGGCTGAATGCCAGCAAAGAGCGCTGCATTTATAATCCCTAAAAGACATCTCAGTTCATCGCAATCTCACAAATCTCTGTTATAACACAATAAATATATGCATAATGAATCTTTCATAATGTCTACAATTCGTGTGTTATAATGAGAGGATTCATGAGCACGCAAATTTCAGCACTGCATTGTTCAACGCTGCAAACACGTGTTATAGCCTAAATAGAAACTCTGCATACGCTTGCACCTGTTAATCGTTTATATTTTATACTAGTTCATGTTGCTTTTGTGCAATAGATGAATAACAATTTATTTGTTTTAGATATTTTATATTTAGATATTTCTATTTTGCGGGAGTCCCATTAATCCTTTTATTCTCCCGCATCCCGCACACACACGAGTGTCTACCCGCCCGCACCAGCACTCGCCCATCTTGTCCCGCGCCACACTCTGTTGCGTCGGGTCTCGCGGGAGCAGGTCTCTAATCCACTGGAACTTGACTCGACAGTGCGTGTGCTACATCCTTTTTACAATCTTTAGATTATAAAACACTGCATTCTAACGCGGCAGTAACGTATAGAGACCTTGGCTTGTAACTATACTCTATTTACTATTTTGAAAATTAAAATGCGTTAAATTACTCCGTTACTAAAAAAGTAATCAAATTACAGTAACACGTTACTAAGTAATGCGTTACTGCCCAACACTGCACAAAACTGAAAATACCCCTCACGGACGACGCCACGCACAAACAAAACCAAAACAACATAAATAGTCCAGGCCTGGTCCCCTCTCGACCTTCACTGTCGTTACTCCTCCTTTTATCCTTCCGGAGCTCCTCCGTAGGACTCCAGACCGGTGAGTGGCGCAGGTGTCGCTCATTATCATTTACTCCACCGGCCTCGCTCCGTTCCCACGGCTCTCGGCCCCGCCCCTCTCGTCACATAGGGAACCATAAGGAATTTTTTTGATTCTGGTTGTTATACTAATTCCAGCTAATGGTTCATTTGATGATTCTTTTCAATAATGCACTGATATTAAAATTCTGGTTGATACAGATAAGACAATAGTTCTTTTCATGTTATGGCCAATAAATGATAAATGGGATAAAATTATATTATTTAAAACACTAAAAACTAAAATCAACTATTTTAAATGCTACAGCTGAGTTTAGGCATCCCAACATTGTAATTTATGAATTGTACAGTATGAAAAATGGATATTGATTTTGAAATTAACTAAAAATGGTAACACGGTAAATGTGCAACTGTGAATGTGACTGCCTCTCCTCTTGTGTATATAATTTCCATTTAGACACAGCTACAGCACACTTGCTACAAAAACAAAAAACTACTTCAGAAATTTCACCAGTCTCATATGTACTTTCCCTCCAAAAGTTATTTCACATCCTATTGGCTATCACTTATCTCCTTGAGCTGTGTTAGACAATGAAGGTCTATGAAAAAGACATTTTCCCTTCAGTAATGAGAAGCCCTAAGCCCAAGGCCAAAGACACTGACAAACCATCACATGAGCCCTTACTGGCTCTCATACCTAAGGCCACCCTAGATGAGTTAGTTCCTTAATCGGAACAGACTTGGAGAATTTTAAAGTTACATCACTTGCTCACCAATGGATCTTGTGCAGTGGATGGGTGCCGTCAGTGTTCAAAGAGCTGATAAAAACAAAGTAAGACTTTGTAATAAACAAACCCACACTGTAAAACAATAACAGTGATATTCACTAAATAAAATAAGTTCATCTAACTTATATTTTAAAAAAAAGTTACTTAAACTTAATAAAAAAGAGTTAAGTGAACTCAATAACTGATTATATTAAGCACAACTCAATCTGAATAAGTTATGAATTGCTTATTTATAATTTATGTTACTTTAACTCCAATGATTGTAAGTTAAATACATTTATTTAATCGAGTTAATGTCTATGGCTAACAACAAATTAATATTCAAAAGGGATAAAAAAAATACAGTAGGTGGGTTTCTAATTTATTTTATATATAATTTTTCAAGAAATTACTTTTGTATTAATGCCTGTACTTTTATACGTTTCATAACCCATTTAATAACTCCATAACTAATCAAATAAATACATATGAGAAAAATACATAAAGAATCGAAAGACTACATCTTATATTCTGTGAGGTAAATGATGTAAATGCCACGTTCTTATTCTCGCAAGGCTGACGGAATCATAACAGAATCAGAAGAACGGCTGAGGGAAGAAAATTAGCAGGTAAGCACAGCGAACTGTTTAATAAAATGTATTTTACTTTTGAAAGTTTGAACTTTTTATTCTGATGTCACTTAATTTTAAGAACAAAGCGGTGCTAATTTGTTTTAGCTAGCACAGACACGAAGCTCCAGCACGACATTACCTCGGTGTTTTTATCAAAGACAATATTTAATGTGTTGTGATTAAGCCACATTTTTATTGTATTTTTCTAGTGGAAAATTAATTTATATGTTTGTGTGTTTTCTCACAGTTGGATAGATGAGCCCCTCACCTTTTTTTTGGCGGACACACCATCCTCCACATCTGTCTCAACAGTCATTCACGGCAGAAGCTTAATCTAAGTTACAGGTAATGCAAGCACACCCATTTTGCAGTAATGTAAACTTAAGAAAGAAAATCTTTATTTAAGAACAGTTTGGTTAGATTTAATTGACATTTCCATTTGATGCCTACAGTAGTTAGGAACTGTAGTGAATAAGCCCGCTAACCTTTTTTTTTTCTTTCTTTTTTTGAATAAGGTCGCTAGCCGATGACCATAAAAAAATAAGTTGTCAGTTACATGAACTATTAGGAATTCGCAAATGTTGGTTTTTAAATGATAACATGTCAGAGAAGCTATTTGCTCATCACGTCGTCTAGTTTGAAGCCCGTGGAGGAAAGGTCTTTGTGAGATCAGCGTTTCAATTGCATGGCAACATTCCTTTGACTGCTTACAGGGTAAAGAACCAAAAACTCCTTACCACAAAGAGAATCATCCAGCTCGTGGATCTACAGTTGTAGACTACTGCTGTATTGCTGACCACTACACCACAGGGTCAACTGTAAGTGCCTTTGAGGCTGTCAATGCATCTTTTACCACATTTAAACACATTTTATTTACGTGTCACCCTAGCACCATTATGGAGAGTATCATGATGCATGCATGTGGTGTAGAACATGCATGCATCATGATACTCTCCATAATGGTTATTTTTGTTTTCTTTGCACACAAAAAGTATTCTTGTAGCTTCGTAAAATTACGGTTGAACCACTGATGTGTCACGTGGACTATTTGAATGATGTCTTTACTACGTTTCTGTGCCTTGCCTATGGTAGTACTCTTGCTGTCTATGAAGAGTCTGAAAGATCTCGGATTATTTCAGAAATATCTTCATTTGTGTTCTGAAGATGAACGAAGGTCTTACAGGTTTGTAACGACATCAGGGTGAGTAATTTGACACGAATTTTCATTTTTGGGGGAACTATCTCTTTAAAGATTACTTAAAGAGTAAAAAATCACTGTGAATTCTAATTTTATTTTTTATATATTTTAGTGGTTTTCTACTCTTTAAGTAATATATATATACTGTATATATGAAGAGTTAATTTGCAAAAACAGATAACTCTGTTTATAACAATTCTCAAAAATCATGTTTTTTCATTGTGCATTCCAATTATTCTCAATCAACCCAAAAAGTTGGGTTATTTTGATTAGGTTAAAAAATGACAAATATACAGCTAATTAAAACAATAAAACACAATACAAACATGATAACATAATAAAACGATTTGAAAAACAAACGAAAAAACGGAGTTACATGTTGTGGCAAATAAACTCTTCATAATATCTATATAATATGTGTGTGTGTGTGTGTGTGTGTGTGTGTGTGTGTGTATTAAATTTGTGTTTTCTAATATTGTTGCAGGTGCTTGCAGAATTTCATCAAATCACAACCAATCTGCAGCATACCTTCTACACTGCCCTGGACAAGCACACTCCTCAGCTCCTGAAACTTTTCAGAGCCAAGGCAGTGAAGGGTGGTGCCAGTGGCAACCGGATGGCTGAAATGTTCAGAGACTATGATGAACAAGTAAGTAGAATTCCCATTGACCATATTGATTTAACAAACTCAAAAAAACTGATTAACTCATGCATACACAGCCCATACAAAAAAAGGTAGCACAAATCCAACATCAAACCTCATTGGTTCTCACACACCACATGACTGACATCATGACACCCACACTTGATGTTTGATGTAATATATATTTCCACCGTTTTTATTTAATTTGACTCTGTTCATCATTCAAAGTGATTGCATTGCTTCATAAGAATACCAGTCGAGTCATGGAAGTTGTGGTCATCATTGACTTTTCTATTATAAACAAAAAAATATAAAACTTTTAGTCTAATTAAAGTCTAAATTGCTAGTTTTGTGTTTTGTCTTTCAGGACAAGGATGACATCAATGTCATTCGAACTCTTGTTCTGGCAGGTCTACCACTTTATCTGAAGGAAGACTCCTCAGAAGTTTTCAAGACCCACAAGGTAGGACAAATATAAGGCCTGTGTTATTCATATTTACTTGGCAATATTTTGACCTTTTAGTTGATATCAGCATAAATTAATGCTTTGGGAATAGTAAGCTGAATAGTTGAGCATTCAGGTAATCTTAAAGGGTAGTTTTCTTAAAAATCATTATTATATAATTAATTTTACTCACCGTCATGCAATTCCAAGTCCATAAGACTTGGATCTTCGGAACAAAAATTGTTTTAAAATTCTTTCTCCATTTATTTTGTCTGTCCATTGAAAGTGTAGGCAATCTATTATCAAGCGTTAAAACTTAATTTATGATTTATTCAAATGCACATACATAGAGCAAATCAAATATGATAAACTGGTAAATCTCAGATTCACTTGCTTGACATGAGAACAAAACGTCAGCTTGAGCTTCCATTTACCATATTTAATTTGCTGTAGATTTGATGTGCATTGATTATGCCTTATGTGTTCTTATGTTCTTATGCCTTAAGTAGAAAATGTGTCATCAGATGTCTCATCCAATAATTTTGAGTAAACCACTCTATATGTGGTTTGCTGTACAGACGCTTGGAAAATATTGATTGCTTAGGCTTTCATTGGATTGAAAAAATGATGAGAATATATTTAAAATATTTTTATGTTTATTCTTAAGATGAAAGACTGATTTGGCATGTTTGTATATATAAATATATATAGATATTATATATATCTATATATATAATAAAATATCTTATTCAGGTCTGTACTAAATAAAAAACAACGTGCATTTTGTATGATCTCTCTTATTTGGTTAAATAACACTTGCAGTTCCTGCAAGGTGTATGTAAACTTTTGACCGCAAATGTTGTGTAATATATATATATATATATATTATTTATATATATATATATATATCTATATATATATATTATCTAATATACACAACACACCACACACACACACATAGATCTTAGGGGTGTAACGGTACGTGTATCGTGCACCAAACGGTTCACGGGCAAATTCCAAATGGAAGTGATAATCCCTATCCCCTTGGAGTGGGGACTTTGGAGTGAGCAGGGCACGTGTGCCATTATGTAGTCGTTTTGATATTCACTTGAAAAAGCGAGCGATGTAATTTCCTCATTATCTTCAGCTGGCATGTTCCGGTGACAATGCAGCATG
The DNA here is from genome assembly GCA_018155175.1 of Sinocyclocheilus anophthalmus. Taxonomy (NCBI): domain Eukaryota; kingdom Metazoa; phylum Chordata; class Actinopteri; order Cypriniformes; family Cyprinidae; genus Sinocyclocheilus; species Sinocyclocheilus anophthalmus. The sequence continues at coordinate 42,019 of JADLZN010007045.1, forward strand.
GTGTCCGTCAGCAGATTCACTGTTTTAATTTCATAAATGTCCTTTTATTGTTGTTAGCATAACTGTTGAAAATAAACATACATTTTATATTTTAAAAAAAATTTTATATATATATTTTTATATACTTATAGATCATATTTTAAAACTTTTTGGAAGAGAATGATGAATTCGTTCTCTCCAATTGCATTCCAAACGACTACATAATGGCCCGCCCGTGCCTGCTCACTCCAAAATCCCACTCGTATTCGTATTGGTACGATACCGGACCGTTACACCCCTAATATATATGTGTGGTATATATATATTATATATATTAAATATTTGATACTGTATTCTTATTTTGTAAATTAACATTTTGCAGATTCTGACAAGGTATTTGTAAACTTTTGACCTCAACTGTATATATATTTATTAAAAAAATTTAATAACATATAGACACACACACATACAGTTGAGGTCAAAAGTTTACATACACCTTGCAGAATCTGCACAATGTTAATTTACCAAAATAAGATATACAGTATATAACATTACAGACCATTGAACAGAGTGTATGCCTCTTCTTTACAACTTTGTTGTCATTCAAGAACATTTAAATATGGTGTCTGGCCTGACTAGGGTATGTTTGTTTTGTTTACATGTAGAGACATGTTCTAACAAAGATTATTTCCATGCATTTAGAGAGATGAGATCGACCAGGCACAAAAGGCAGCAGTTGCCATCATTGCGGTTAAGGAGGATGAGGGAACATTGCCTTTCAACCCACTAGATGTTCTGATTGTCCTTGAAGATGATGTTGTGATTTCTTCCAAATCCTGGGTCAGTTTACTGGTGCTGCTTTTTGGGCTACTGTTTGCCCTTCACATCAGCTACCCCAAGAAGCTGATTGTTTTTTTTAATTCATACAAAAGGTACTGTTGAAACTTGATGACGGGAAGGCTAGGCCAAAATTGCTGGCACTTAAAAATTAACTTTTGAATTAGTATTATGAAATCCACCATGTTACCGGTACTGTTAAGAATGCAGATGAATTTGCACAGTATGTTAAAAGAGCAGTTGTTGAATTTTTTTAAAATGAAGTGTTCAGGTATTAAAGGAATTGTTGATTTATTCCATGGAAAATTTTATTTTTGATAACATTGTTTTAATATTGTATTTTGTTGTGCTGCACAGCCCACATGTTGATATTTCAATAAATACTATTCAAAATAACCTTGTCCTGTCCTCATTGCTTTATACAAATGTTAGTTTCTCTTCAGGAACTCGAGCTGCGTCGAGAACACTAGGGGAACGCCTTCAGTGACCCACGCTCTGAATCACATGTGAAATCAGTCCAATAGCTGAGCGGTACGTCACGGCGGATGACGTCATGACCAGGAAGCTATAAAAGCACGTGTGGCGGAGCCAGCGTCAGCTTTCTGTCATTCAGCGAAGCGCTCTGTGTGTGTCAGTCATATTTATTGTTGTCTGTCAAAAGTCTATAAGCTCCAGCTATGTCTAAGCTCATGCAAGGACAAAGCATTTCAAGGGCGAGAGCAAGCCACGTTGTAGGTTGTGTGTTCCTCCCTGCTTAAAGATAATGTTATATCACGAGTGGGGACACACACAGCCTGTGCGTGGTTTGCTTGCGAGCGAAGCATAGTTGTTAAAAAAGAAAAAGCTGCCTTGCTTCGCTCTCAGAGGGCTCTCTTTGAGGAGGGAGCTTTCACTAGCGTTCCTCGCGGTGCCGGCCCCGCTTTCGCCGAGGCGGAGCGGCGGCTGTGCTCGTGGGTTTCGTGTATGGATCTGCTAATCACAGATCCGGCGCCCGCTCTCGGGGTTCGGAAGCCCGCGCTGCGGTACTCCCCCCACCGAGGAGAGGGCGCGACGCTCCGCCTGTCTTTCTCCGTTCCTTCGATGAATGGATACGGAGGGCGTCAAAGAGCTCGCCAGTTGCACAAACATCAGTTACACAAGCAAACAATATTATGCCTTATATTATAATGAGCAGCATTAATAAGGAGCGGAGCTCGCGCAGCCGGGGCGGATTGTGTTTTTTGTCCCTCCCCGCTATTAAACGCTCCGCTCTCACCGGGCACGCTCCGAGGAGTGTGTCCGTGCCTGTGATCTTGCGATTGCGGTCCCGCTGCTGCTGAGGCACGGCGGCGACTGAGAACGCGGAGATCGCTCATGATCTAGCAGACGGGTTGGAGACGGCTCTTCCTATCTCCACCCGTGTTCGCTAGATTTAGAGCTCATTTGTTTGTCAAGGAGATTGATGTTGATCATGTGACTGAATGGCTCGCGCGCAGCGCATATATTACATCATTTCAGTTTTTGATGTGAATGTTACTAGACCGTATTTACTCGTCTGGTTGTTTGATTGCATTTAATTCTGAGGAATAAAATGAAGTATTTGTCTGACTATGAGAAGTTAGATATACAGGGGCTCTGGGGATATAAATTTCTCGAGTGAGAGCACGCGTTAACCTCTCTTCCTTTGAGGAGGTTGAGGCGGTTTGCAGGGGCTGCTGGGCGGAGCAGTCCCAACCCACCGTGTTCCAGCCCCTCATTCTGGGGGCCTCACTTCTCGTACTCCGCAGAGTCTAGAGTCAGAGTGGAGCTCCCAGGCCGAAGGCTTCTAGCAGAAGGCGGGTCTGCGGACCGTCATTCTCGCTGGATAGTCTTCGTCGTAAATGTCCTGACGCCTAAGGCCTAGGACTTTTTGAGGGCCAGCTCCCTCTGGGGAAGAGCGGTGTACACCACATTACACGGTGCCCGTCTCTCCTCAGTGCCCTCAGGAGGTCGGTCTGCCAACCCTGCCGTGTTCCAGGGCGTAGCGGTCTCCGGCGAGTGCTTCTCTCAGTTACCACCCGGAAACATAGCCATACTAAGAGGCTCGCTACCTCTACGGAGGTATCTAGATGGGTCATGCCCCGAGCAGGCTGGTGCTTCAGGGCACTGAGCAAAGTAGCTGCTCTAAGCGCACCACAAGCCAGTCTCGCGAGACTGGTTCCCTTAGGAGGTCACCTGGCGGTGTGGGAGCCCCTGCCGAGTGTGCTTCATTGCGTCCTGCCCCAGGCAGGCTGGTGTCTAGTTTTCCTAGCAGACGACGTGGGTCTGAGGGCCGTCGTTTTCAATAGGAGACTTCAGCTATGAGAGTCCTGATGCTCTGGCTCAGGACCTCGGAGGGCAGGCCCCTCCGGGGAAGAGCGGTGTACACCGCATTACACGGTGTCCGTCTCTCCTCAGTGCCCTCGGGAGATCATTCTGCCAACCCTGCCGCCATTGGTGTTTCAGGGCGCAGCGGTCTCCGGCGAGTGCTTCTCTCAGTTACCGCCCGGAAACGTAGTGGTACTAAGAGGCTCGCTACCTCTACGGAGGTATCTAGAGCAGCTAGTACGGCCGTCCCCTGCCAGTCCACTGCGTCAGGGCACTGAACTAGCTGTTCTAAGCGCACCACAAGCCAGTCTCGCGAGACTGGTTCCCTTAGGAGGTCACCTGGCGGTGTGGGAGCCCCTGCCAATTGTGCTTCATTGGGTCCTGCCCCGAGCAAGCTCTGGTTTAGTCTTCTTAGCAGACGACGTGGGTCTGAGGGCCGTCATTTTCATTAGGAGACTTCAGCTATGACAGTCCTGATGCTGTGGCTCAGGACCTCGGAGGGCAGGCCCCTCTGGGGAAGAGAGGTTCACACCGCATTACACGGTGCCCGTCTCTCCTCAGTGCCCTCAGGAGGTCGGTCTGCCAACCCTGCCGTGTTCCAGGGCGCAGCGGTCTCCGGCGAGCACTTCTCTCAGTTACCGCCCGGCAACGTAGCGGCACTGAGAGGCTCGCGGCCTCTGCGGAGGTCCCCAGAGCAGCTAGTTCGGCGTCCACTGTTGGCGTGCAGATGCTTCAAGGCACCGAACTAGCCGTTCTGGGCACACTAGAGATCAGTCTCAAGAGACTGATTCCATTAGTAGATTATTTAGCAGCGTGGAAACTACTACCAAATGTATCTCATTGGGTCCTGCACACTGTAGAAAGAGGCTAACGAATCAGTTCGGTTCTTCTCCGCCTCGTTTCAACAGGGTCATCCCCACGCTAGTGG
>JADLZN010007045.1:46155-69347 GCA_018155175.1 Sinocyclocheilus anophthalmus
AGAAGGAGGCCATCGAGGTGGTCCCTCCGCACGAGACAGACTCCGGGTTCTTCAGCCGTTACGTCATTGTTCCGAAGAAGGGTGGGGGGTTGCGTCCCATTTTAGATATGCGCCTATTGAACCGCTCAGTCATGCGACTGAAGTTCAGAATGCTCACACTCAAACAAGTCGTGTCTCAGATCAGGTCCGAGGACTGGTTTGTCACGATCGATCTGAAAGACACATATTTCCATATCTCCATCCTTCCTCATTACAGGAAGTTCCTGAGGTTTGCTTTCAGGGGTGAAGCATACCAATATCGGGTTTTTCCCTTCGGCCTTGCACTCTCACCCCGTACTTTTACGAAGTGTGTGGATGCTGCTCTGGCTCCGTTGCGACTCCAGGGCATCCGCATACTCAACTACATCGACGATTGGTTGATTTTAGCTCATTCAGAGCTGGTAGCGATTCGACATCGAGATGTCGTTCTCACTCACTTGAGAGAGCTGGGGTTAAGGCTAAATGCCAAGAAGAGTGTGGTTTCTCCATTACAGAGGACCACCTATATGGGCGTGGTGTGGGATTCGACCCCGATGCAGGCACATTTGTCTCCAGCTCGGATCGAGTCGATCCTCACTGCAGTCACGAGAGTGAAAGAAGGCCGTTCACTCACTGTCAAGCAGTTTCAAAAATTGCTGGGTCTGATGGCAGCTGCTTCCAACGTGATTACTCTTGGCCTGCTGTACATGAGACCCCTACAGTGGTGGCTCAAGACCAGGGGGTTCTCCCCGAGGGGAAACCCGCTTCGCATGTTCAAGGTCACGCAGAGATGCCTACGTGCCTTAGACATGTGGAGGAAACCTTGGTTCTTGTCTCGACGATCGTCCCACCAACCACATGAGTAAAATGTGGGAGTTTCTCCCCTGCATTCCTTTTTAGGCCATAAAACCAGTGATATCATGATTAGTTGTCATGGTGACTAAGGTGGGGGATGGTGTTCAGCCGAAGCACTGGCATCCAGTCTATTGAATGAGGGGCCTGTGACGCTTTGTTAATCTAATGAATAATTGATTTGTTAAATCAAATAAAAATTAGTGTGTCAGATTGGTCGAGACGCTACATAAGTTTGTGTGTGTTACTCACTTGTGTGTGAATCCAGATCTGGTAAGCAGTAAATGTGTTCACAGGTGTTTCTGCTGTATGGGATACAGAAACCGATCTCAAAGTCAAATGTCTTCAGCAGCAGATCCCTGAAGTAATGCCTCTCAATCAGCCGAAACTTGTTGACTGCCTTACCACCCACTGTAAACTCAAGCCTGTTCAGAAGAGAGATTACACATTATGCAAATTTAATTAAGATTTTTAGTTTATGATTAGAAATATTTCAATCTATTCCAAAGGCTCCAAAGCAATCTTATTAAAAACTAAACATACGTGGCTCCAATCTCCCTGAGATTTAGAAAAGCTGGAATGAAATGATACTGAATGAAACGGCCTGCATCCAGCTCTATGATATCCTTTATTTCTGTGAGAGAAAGAAGAGGAATTTATACCATATTTAGGACAGTGTTGTTAACTAAAATAAAAAAGCACATTTGAAATGAAATTAAAATTGAAATGAATTGAAAATTAAATTGAAATGAAAATGAGAATTACTGAAATACGAAAAAAAAAAAAGTAAATAAACTGAAATAAAATGTTTAAGGTGAGGTGCTAAAATTACTAAAACTAAAACTTAAATAAAAATAAATGAAAGCTAAACTGAAATATTAAAAGAAACTAATATAAATGACAAATGCACATAAAGTCACTAAAACTTCAACTAAAATGAAAAGATACTGAAATAAATAAAAAAATTTATTTTTTTAATACATACTATAACAGTGCATAAATATACAGTGCATTGACACATTGTATTATTTGACAAAATCATGACAAAAGCACATAACAAAATCAAGAAAACAAATATTAAAACAAACTAAAATAATATAAACATAAAAAAATGCCAAATCAAAATATTAATAAACACTATAGTATATAAATAATACTAACATAACACTGATAAAGAGTGAAACAGAGAGTAAGGCTGAAATACAAGCCATTTTTGAAAAGCTACTGCACATGATATCCTCTAGAGGTCAAATAACATGTTTGGCTCCTCATTAGCATAAACACAGTACTATCTCATTCACAATCTGAGATATCCTGCTTAGCCAAATTATGTGTCTTCTACGAAATCACCCAGTGAAACAGAAAGTAAGTGAACGCAATGTTAAAAAGGCACTAACACACCTGTCGGACAGTGTCGTTTTAGGTCCAGAATGACCGATCCACCTTCTAGGTCTCTTATTTTGAATCGTGAAAAGCTAATGTTGTAGACGTTGTCTTCTGGGGAGCACAGGTAGTCTGTACACATAACCAATAACAGTAAAGAAAAGAAAGTATCACAGTAAAAGAACAAAAACTCACAAATAAACTGCTTGGTGTGTGGGGTCCTCACCGTCGGTGTATCCTGGTAGCATGAGGACATACTGAGGAGTCACAGAGTCACCTGGCTTCCAGTCCAGCAGCACCTCCTCTTCAGCTGCAAGTCCTCCTCCTGAAATAAACCCATTCCAGACCTCCGTGTCCCTCAGAACCCCTCGGTCCATAATTTCTGCCATTTCCTCCTCATCCTCATCAGCTTCATCTTCCTCCTCTGGTTCGCTGCCCTCGTCTTTCTCACAGGACATTTCCTGCTCCATTTCTTCCTCACTTTGTTGTTCTTTAACACCCTCACTGTCCATCTAAAATCTTTGCCTAAGAGTACTGTTTTTCCTCAAAGGTTTCTCTCGGGTTAACTAGCACAGGCCCATCTGTTGCCTGGCACTCTCTGTGATTACCCTCAGCTCTTCTCTCATAAACTGCGTCTCAGTGACTCAAACAGATTAAGGCTTTCTCAAACAGCTAATCCAAGACAATCCTCAATTAAACACAGACACAGCAACTATGGCATCAATGAAAGGACAAAAGGGAATTTGAGATAAACAGATCGTATAGAACAGTGATGTGGAGAATAGTTAGTGGAAAAGGAAAAAGAGATTTGCAGGACTAAAATTAATAAATAGACATGATTGAAATTGTGGTGACGAAAGTGAGAAGTTGCAAATGAAGTCACGTCTAGCTAGCTCAACTGGTGGGTCGTGACTTAAAAACCCTAGGACACCAGCAGGCAAAAAAAGAGAAAAAAATGCAAATAATGAAATGAGTGAGTGAAGTTATGTGTGGCAACCAATACTTGGAATTTGTGTTCTGCATTTAAACCATCCAAGTGCCCACATACGGTAGTGAACACACACCCAGAACATTGGGCAGCCATGTGCTGCAGCACCCAGGGGAGCAGTTGGAGGTTCGGTGCCTTGCTCAAGGGCTTCGCCTAAGTCGTGGTATTGAGGGTGGAAGAGAGCACTGGTTATTCACTCCCTCCACTGACAATTCCTGCCAGACCTGAGACTCAAACCCACAACCTTTGTTACAAGTCCTCGTTGCTAACATTAGGCCACGACTGCCCACAAATGCAAGTTACAATATACACTGATGTTCAAATGTTCACTAATACATTTTTGTTTTCAAATGTTTTCAATTTCAAATAAATTATGGTTCTTGGTGTGGTGTCAATTTTAATTCATCAAAGAACCCAGAAAATTTAAAGCAGGCAGAGGGTGGGTGTTTCAAAAAGTGTTTGTCAATGATAAATAATTGTTATTGAGCACCAAATCAGCATGTTTTCTAGGGGTGCTCTGATTGATAGGCTACTGATCACTATCGGCCGATAATCATGTTGGGATGACTGATCGGCGGACTCTAAAAAGTTAGATCTAAAAAAAACGATCTCAAGGTGATGACGCTGCCGTGAGAGGTTTGGCATGACATGCAGCGGCACCATCTCAGTCTCAGTCCGCTGCAGTGCCGAGATCGTTTCCTCACCGAGTCTATTGCTGAATTAAAGTAACAGCGCGTTGAAACATTCGATTCATCCGTGCTGGAGCCGTGCCGGACCACAACCCACGGCAGCTTTAAATTGAAATAATATTTGACAGTTTTACTGTTTTGCTGTATTTGTTTAAAGGGGTCATATGATGCAATTTAAAATTTTCCTTTCTCTTTGGAGTGTTACAAGCTGATTGTGCATAGATAAGATCCCTGAAGTTGCAAAGACTAAAGTCTCAAAACCAAAGAGATATTCTTTATCAAAGTTAAGACTCTGCCACACCCCCCAAAACGACTCATTCTAACACGCCCCCACATATCTACCTCACTATGTGGAAATATTAGCATAATGCCGCCCAAATGTGCAGCAAAGAAAGAAGGCGTGGTTTCAGTAACTGCAGTTAGTGTTGAAATAGCCATGTCAGGGAGACGCTGTGTGGTTCTAGGTGAAAGCAAAAGCACTTTTATTTGGCCTTCCGAAAGTAATGCATTTAGGAATCTTTAAGATTACTTACAACAGAACAGCAATGCATTTTATGGACGACCGTTTCGTGAACCTAGGAGAGGAGGTAATTCTGACTTTGCTATGACAATCTGGCGCTTCTGAATCAGCTACTGTTTTGTTATTAGTTTAAGTATTTGCTATTGACTGTTCAAATGCGGAGTTTGGTGTGGGCGAGGGGTGTGGCTTGTGTGTGTGTGTGTGTGTGTGTGTGTGTGTGAGAGAGAGAGAAGAGAGAGAGAGAGAGAGAGAGAGAGAGAGAGAGATAGAGGAGAGAGAGAGAAGAAGCGAGAGAGACAGGGTCACAACCGTCTTAACCGTGGCTTGTGTACTGCAAACACATATTCATTATTGTGTCTGTCACGCGACTCTGTTCCCCTTTCGGGCTCTGTCTTTACATTTATTTTGAAAGATGAAGCTCGCGATTATGGTAAGGGGCGTTACATTTCCGACGAGTGCTTGCGGTGTTCGGCCAATCACAATGCACTGGGTCAGCTGGCCAATCAGACCAGACTGCGCTTGTCAAAGGAGGGGGCTTTGTAAAAAAACGAAGCGTTTGAGAGAGGCAGGACAAAGAGGACCTACAATAATGTACAGTATATGAAAAATAATGTGTTTTTTGAACATTAAAGCATGTCAGCATATTCTGTTACACCAAATACACAAAATAATGATCTTTAAAAAAGCATCATATGACCCCGTTAAATCCATGCAGCCTTGCTGAAATACAGCAAGTTTTAAAAGACGTAAAACATCTTACTGACCCTAAACTTTTGCATGATAGTGTGTGTCTATATGTCAAAGGCTGTATATCCAATTAAAATCTACAGTATTTTGTAAAAAATTAATCTATCACTTTGTATATAGGCTAGTCAAAATAAGCAGATGTCATCAGGGAGAGGCAGAATATATATATCATGAACAAAACTACACAATGTCATAGAAAATATGGCCCGGACTGCATTAAATACAGATTCACTTGCAATGAGGATAAACATGGTGTGTGTGTGTGTGTGTGTGTGTATAAAATATATAGCATAATACACACGCCACACACACCTATATAAAATAATATATGTACACAAATAAAGCAAAAAAGAAACTTCTCTTTTTCAGGATACTGTATTTTAAAGATAATTTTGTAAAATCCAAATAAGTTTTACAGATCTTCAGGGAAAGGGTTTAAACAATATTTTCATACTTGTTCATTGAACCATAAACAATTATTGCACACGCACCTGTGGAACAGTCCTTAAGACACTAACAATTTACAGGTGGTAGGCTGACGATGAGATGCACAATAGTACTTAAAGCAGCTGGTGGACACACAATAAACTTTTGATATTGACCTCTCCCTTTGTTCAGGGACTAATTATTCCATTTCTGTTTGTCAAATGCCTTGTTTAGTTTGTGTCTCAGTTGTTTCCCTTTTTTACGGTTAAAAGTGTTGTAGATTTACACACGTTAAGAAAGTTGCTGGAAATATGTGTGTGTGTGTGTGTGTGTGTGTGTGTACATGTTTTTCTATCCTGGTGCGGACTTAATTTTGAATACACACCGTCACTCATGGGGACTCGTGTCACCATGGGTATCTAAATTGAGGACCCCATGGGGAAACAAGCTTATAAAACATGCAGAATAAAGTTTTTGAGAATGTAAAAATGCAGAAAGTTTCCTGTGAGGGTTAGGTTTAGGTGCAGGGATGGGGTAGGGCGATAGAAAACACAGTTTGTACAGTAGAAAAACCATTACGCCTATGGAATGTCCCCATAAAACATGGAAACACAACGTGTGTGTGTGTGTGTGTGTGTGTGTGTGTGTGTGTGTGTGTGTGTGTATACATAAAAAAAACTCTAGTGACATCTTTGTCACCTTGTCAAAGCATTACTCTGGTAAGTACGTTTGGTGTCCTCATTAGTGTGATGTGCATTTGATCAATCTGAATGTTAAATGAGTCAACAGGATGTGTTCACATGTTTTTTTTCCACAGCAGCACTGATGGAGGGAAGAGGAGGAGCCACTGAACCACATCCTGCTTTACCCCAACATCTCACCACATCCTATACTGTTGACATGGTGATCAAACTGTCAGTTCCTCATGTCACTTGAAAGCTTCAGCTAGGGGAGAGAAGTATCCCAGAAGGCACCACTGCACAAGCAAAGAAATCAGAGTGCATCAGGAAGAGACAACGTGATGAGTTCTGAACATCAGGTAGAGTTTATCTGTTTCTGTTAGTTGTGTTAAGCTAAATGATAAGTTATACAGACGAAGCTTAGGTTAAGAGTTCTCATTTATCCTTAGCATGTTCAAGCACAGTGTGAATTTTATACCATTTTGTGATGTGTTGTGACGCGTTCATGGTAGGCCTGGACTGTTTACTGTCAGATCAGTCAAATTAAATACAAAAACTCTGTTATTTAGCAGAAATTGGCAGCATTAGACATTCACAGGGCACATGGCAACATTTCAAATGTTATAAAGTTGATTTAGATTGCTATACTCAACAAACACCAACAGACTGATCCAACAAAACCCAAAACAGAGATAATTTGGTGTTTTTTGTTGTTTGTTGAGGCAGTATATTTTCAAATATATATAAAACACATGCGCTACTGTTCGGCGTCATTAAGTTTTTATTAAGTATTAATCAAGGATGTATATATATATATATTAATATGTATATATGTGTGTGTGTGTATATATTTATACGTGTGTGTGCGCGTGTGTATATAAAAAAGCTAATAAAAATATATAATTTTCATTATCATTAATCTCTACATACACTAATATACTAACATTTCAAGTTGTATAAATTAACAATATAATGTATTATGAACAAATATGAATTAAAATGAATACGTTAATTACAAAAACATTTTTAAATGTTCATTGGTAAGTTCATGGGTACAGGCACTTATTGCATTAATGAACTGAACATAATTTTTTTATGTGTGTGTGTGTGTTTTCATTTATGTTTTCCTGAAATGTTGTCACGTTGTCTGTACTCATGCCATCTCTTGCTCTTTTACAGAAGTCACAATGGAGATGACTCTGTTGTCCATCACCGTGTGTTTCACTCAGTTCCTCATTGCCTCTGCTCTTTATTTCAACACACTGCCACCAAACACCCTAAGCGACTACACTGAAACCACACAAATAACTCCAGCAACAACAAAAACAAACCCAGCACCTAAGATCCTTATATATGCAACCTCTTCGTCACCTCTGACCGCAACAACACAGGACAGCACAACAAATTTTCCCAGTGAAGTGCATACACAGCCAAATATTACCCCAAATGTGACACTCACACAGGAAACAGCATCCCTGCATCAAGACAACAGCAGTAGTCCATCTCAAAATGACATGATGGATGATGGCGTGAGTGTTAGCCATGTTGCTATGAGCCATGCTAATACAAGTCATACAACAGTTTCCACTAATTTTTCAAGACTGACGCCACAAAAGGACGACAGTAATGAAACAGGAACAATGTCAAGTGTGAGTTACAACTATGAAGGGCACACTGTTCAGACTGCAGACATCTTATCAGACCCAGTGGACAGTGTCTCAACAGTTCCCTGGAGACATTCGACAGAGAAAGAGGATGAGAGAATGAAGGCAGATGAAGGAAATTATGAAACTAACTCCACCCAGGCCACATTTGCTAATATGAACGAGGAGTTGAGGGAAACACGAGGCACTGAGGGAACTTACAGGGTAACAAGTGAACACAGAGAGGAACATTACGACACAGCAGCGAATACAACCGATGTAAGTGCTACAACAGCAACAGGGAATAACGAACGGTCAATTTCACAAAACACAGATATTCCCATGACCACACCGGCTTACACAACAGCACAAGACCCGACGGTTACAGATGTGCCATATCACACCTCAGTAAGTGGCGGAAAACACTCTACGATGCCACAGAATATATACAGGCTCACAAACTCTACAGCACCCACAGGAAGAGAAAACAGGACAGGAACAGACACACCCGGTGGTACCACCACCAACATCAACATCTCTATTATAACTGATGTCCTAACTGACAGCAGCCTAAATGCCACAACCAACAGAACAAACAAAACTGACACAGAAAACAAAGTGTGGACTGCATGTTTGAACCCAAACCCAGAATCTCATTCTCGGCAATCCAGGCTGGTCTGCTTCATCACAGTGTGGACTTTAGCAATGACCGCCACCATATTTCTAGGAATAACCATTTTCCTTTTGGTGCGTCTGTCTGTCTTCAAAAAAAAGATGAAGCGGAGAGGGAAAGGAGGTCAGACATGTGAGAAGGAGAGCCTCTGGGCCGACCCCAAAGCTTCAGTGCAGGAGAGAGTGGAGTTCTGGTACATCAATGGATCCACGCTGGAGGCCGACAGGAAAGACAGAAAGAGACAGAAGAGGATGAAGAGAAGAGGACAGGAACAGGATAATGAGGAGAATGGGCTGTGGATTCAGCCTAGAGTGACTGTCGATGACATAACAGAGTTCTGGTACGCAAACAAACGCATGAAGCAAGAGAGGATGCAGGACACGTAGTTAAAAAACTTTGAAAGACACCAAAGAAAACAATTTGGGACAGTTAGACCTTCAGGCTTGTGCCTAAAACACAAGGGGATTTAGATGGAACCTTTCCAACCTACGCTACTGAAATATTCAGAACTTTCTAGGTTATTTTTCAAAAACTTCCAATCCTTGAATAAAATAAATAAAAATACACATATTTTTGAGAGTTACCGTGCATTGAATAATAATATGCAGCTTTTTAATATGCAATTTCTTTTTATGAGCAAACAGTACTGAAAGAAGGAACATAATTTATTGGGCTATTCTGAATTTTTCAGTTCATATAATGACAGCTTGTGTTTCCACCATCACTAGGTCAGGACTTGCGGTAACTTGCCCAAGAAAAAATCTAGGAGCTAAAATCTCTGATAACACATTGTCTTGGGAAGTCTCACAGTGCTGGCTTGCACATGTAAAGATTATCATGTGAAATAAAGTGAAGCAAAATAAATATTGATTCTGAGATGGTGTAAATCGATCATTCTGAAGATTTACAACAGATGATGCTGGTTTCTGTTGTGCTTGAGTGGTGCAACAAAAAAAAAGTGAGAGACAAACGTCATGAAAAGGTGCTAAATGTTCAGAAAGAGGAAATGATAGTGATTACTCTTGTTTTCTGCTGAAGTTAAAGATCGACAGAAAGAAAAAAACTGTTTTTAAAGTCAAAGTCAAGGTATAAAGGTAAAAATACCCAAATGAAACTTTTTGAACCTACTTGATAGCTGGAATTGGTAAAGTTACCAAATCCTGCTTTTATTTTAGATATGTAATCATTTAGATTGTGAAATATGAAAGGACAGGACATACATCTCAGAACTGTTTAAGCAAACTTTACTTTAGACACACATTTTCACACTTCTCTGTTTTAATACCCTCCACCCAACAAACACGTACTCATACATGTGCACAATCAAACGCACACATGCTTGCACATAGACATTTAATGGCAAAGTTGTGCAGACAAAAGCATAGTCAAAACCCACAAAAGTGTCAGCACAGAGCTTCCCATTAGACCCTGGCTTCTCTTTTTCTACGTCAGCCTCAGATAATAATTCATACTATAACCAAGCACTTTCTGCATGTTTTTTTTTTAAATCTTTCGGTTGCAGCCTCACTCGGCCAGATGCAAGCAGTGATATGACATCTTCAGAGGGAGGAGAAATGAAAGAGAGCATGTAGGAGTAAGAGAGGAAGAGAAATGAACAGGATATAGGTGTGCTCTGCATGTGTGAGTGTGTAGACTTTCACATGTGCAGTTTTGTCTTGGTGGTCGGAGTTTGCTGTGACTTTTCTCAGAGGCATGAAGGTAAGTAGCAATCATACTTATTCATAAAGGGATCAAACGGTTTGTGGCTGTGATGTTGTACGATGCTTGAGGACAGGTAGACAAAAAGAAAGAAAAAAAACGTTACATGCAGCTTAGAGATACATAAACATCATGCTGGCACTCAAATCGCATTCTAGTACCTGTGGTAGATGTGCACTAAAATAACCTGAGGATGTACCTCTGTTCTGACCGCCAAATAAAGTGTAGCTCTTCTGATAGGTAAAGCATAGCGCAAACAACCCCAATTTCATGGGGTTCCCAAGATTCCCAAGAAAGTCGATTTAGATTAAAGCATTAGAATTTAATTCTACCTTCTAGCAAAAATAAATAAATATTACTTAGAATGATAAATTATATCTATGTTCTCATTCAGAATATTTCTGAATATTTTCCGCAAAAAATATGGCTGCTGATTCAGCTTTAGCACCACAGGAATAACTTATATTTTAAAATATATTTAAATAGAAAACAGTTTTTTTATTGCAATAATATTTCATGACATTACTGTTTTACTCTATTTTTAATCAAATAAATGAACCCTTGGAGAGCATAAGAGACTTCTTTAAAAACATTACAAAATCTTACCAAAAAACAAATACAATTAATTTAAAATATATATTCTTGAGACAAATAAGAGTGATAATGTTTTTTGACTAACTGTCTTTTTCTTCCGGTGTCTTTTTTTACTGTCACGTGTTTATTTCAAAGCTGAAATTGCCCATGCTACACTGAGAGAGACAGAGAAGGAGAAAGAGGAAGGAACAGGCCTGTGTAAAACTTTCCGGCCCAGATTCATGCAAGATAACCTCTGTAGAACACAACCACGCAAAGAACAAGTAAAAAAGATGAATTTCTTCTACCAGCTGCTCAGAGTTTGAAGGTTTCCTTCATTTTTGATCACGTTCTCGAGGCTCAAAAGTGGATCTCCAAAGACAATATCAGCTCACCTGAGCAATTTTGTTGCACAAACACTGAAATTGCCATAGGAAACTTCTAGATTGAGTGACTTTTCCAGCCAGTATGCTCACCATGAGGCTTATTTTTAGCAATTTGCTTCTGTGTCTTGCTCTCGGACCCTGTTTCAAGTCCACTGATGCACAAGAGACAACAACAGAGACAGATGCAAACATCGCCATCACATTACCAAACAATGACACTGTGGAGTCAAAGTTAAGTTCTGAAATCACCATCACCACACCTGAAAATACAATTACTCTACTACAGGCAGGAACGGATCTGCATAATCCAGAAACCACACTTGTTAATCAAGTCAGCACCATGCTTGAGGAACCAGCATTTGAGAGTACTCCACCACTCAGTACTGAGATCGAACAAACATCACCAGAATCTGTTCCTGAAACAACAACAGTACAAACAGAGCAGACCACAGTGACCACCCCTACTGTGCCTGTTAATGTGGAAACAATAGTGACTGAACAAATAACTTCAGACGCCCCAAGCACAAGTCAATATGAAACAACTGTTGGCCACACAGCAGCTGTGGCCATGACCACTGATTCAACAGAAGCCCTCGATCCCACATCCTTCCTGACTGAATCCCCAGCAGACTGGTCTGAGTCTCCGTCCATCATCTCCAACCCTGTGGACACCAGCACTGAAACCTCCACTACAAGTCTAACATCAACTTCTCAGCTCCCTCAAAATACTGCTGCACCCGTGCACCCGTACTCGAAGTTTGATGAAGAATCAGTCTCCACCCATTTCACCCTCACCACCACCAGCGTAATTATCGAGGAAAGCAGTCTGCCCATACAAACCAGCTGGTTATTAATAATGATAGTGTGTGTGGCCATTATTTTTGCGCTATGTGTGGGCATGATTCTGTTCGTCCAGTGGCGAAAGAAAAACGGCTCAAGGAATTTCGGCCCCATGTATGTAAACGGACAAAGTAAATGGTCCAAGAAGAAAAAAGGGGGGGAGGATGATGCATGGGCGGGGCCTGTCAATCTGGAGGCGGGAGCTGAATGTGATGCTGAAGTACAGGATGGTCTTCTGCCTAATAATGGGAAACCGGATGGAGATGACATGATGCTCAGCACATTCGCCGCTCTGGATGCAGGAGACATGTCTAATGGTGGAGTGGGTGGGGACGGTACCAAGGAGGTTAAGAAATGGGAGGAGCAGGAGCCTTTGATTTACATAGATGAGGATGTGACTGAAGACAAGACAGGAAAAACACTGGCAGAGAACGAGAAACAGAAAGGAGATGAAAAAAGTGAAGAGAAGGGGACGAATGGAGGAGAAACGTTCTGTCTCACCACAGCTGTTTAAAAGTCTTCTGTTGACATTAAGGGATTAATAGGAATGACTTCTTGATTACATAATCTTGTATTACGTAATTTGTGTTTTACAAGGACTAAGTAATATAGTTTTTATATATTATCTGATGATTGCAATTCATTATCAGCAATGGTGCAACGTATAATGATGCTCTAAAATTCCTACTCATTTTCCTCAGTTGTTTTATACTTAAAAGTGTGGTAATATTAGCCAAATTTCTGCAAAATTTTGCCAGCAAAATATCCGTTGTCTACTGTCAATAGTGTACTAGTGTAGTTGTGTGAAGCACAGGTCATAGACGTTAACCTTCAAACCAAGGAGAGTTCTATAAACAGCAAAATCACATGACCAACCAGTGGTGGATAAAGAACTTGAAAGCCACACTTGAGTAAAAGTACAGATATCTTACCAGAAAATGACTTTGGTAGAAGTTGAAGTCACCGTTTAGAATATTGCTTGAGTAAAAATTTTAAAGTATAGGATATTTATTGTAGCCTACTTAAGTATGAAAACTATTTCTTTAATATTAAACTTACTTAAGTATTTAAAGTAAAAGTACAAGTAAATTCAAAATTAGAAAATTGTTCTATACACAGACTGAGCAGCAAGATTAGAGGTTTAACTCTTTCTTCCATTTTGTATCTTTGGGTTAGCATAAGAGCCACTTAAGAGTACTTGGTCTCTTTCATTCCAACATAAGAAAACATTTCTCGCAAAAATCGCAAAAATGGAATCTGCATCTGAAATGGCATTTAGATTAATGTACACAGACAGTTTAATGCAGCTCAGAGGGGATGCATTTAATAGCAGTTACAAATGCATAAGTAATGTTTTGTTTTAAACATAAAACATTGAATGTTGATATTTGAAAAGATTTTAAACATGAAAATATAGCCTACTTGAAATGTGAAATTAAAGTCAGCAAGTCACAAAACAGTGCAGTTTGGAACTATTTTCATTGGCGAAATACAGCAAAAACAGGCAATATTGTGCCTAAAATGTATGTAACTTAATACTAACTTTATTAAACTTGCATAAAATCAGTATTCCATTTGTTATCATGCTGATATCTGGAGAAAAAAAACGGCGCTCTTAGTGTGATATAGATTAACTATATTAAATGATATAAATATAAAAGACAGAACATCTTGAACATTTGAATGCATTTTAATAGACTAAATCACGTGGTGTATGGGCGCACTCTCTGTGTGTTTTTGTGATATACTCAATGATGTCAGATCGCACATCGTTATTAACGCAGATGATATAGCCTACTGTAAATCGCACTCCCCAGCCTCGACTTGAGTGGAAAATAAAATCAACTGCGGTTGTGCGAGGACTTGTTTGCACATGAGCAGAGATGATTTTAGGAGTCTTAACATGTGAGCGCCAGACCACTGATTCATCAAACCTGCTTTTTATTTTTTTTATTTGATTTACTTTATTTTGTAGTAACGAATGCTTCGGGGAAATGTATCGGAGAAAAAATATATACATTTTAATTAGGAAATATATAGTGGAGTAAAAGTGAAAGTTGACAGAAATATTAAAACTCAAGTAAAGTACAGATTCTTCTAAAAAATACTTAAGTACTCTAACGAAGTAAAATTACTTTACTGTGGTGTTACATTACACCATTGTGACTAATTGAACCCACTGCAAAATTTTTGTGGGTAACTCTTTCACCCATGCAAATTTGCAGATTGCATGGAATGCTATTGAAATTGCTGGATTTCATCAGCAAAAATTTGTTAAACAGTGTGACCATACTTTATAATGGCTGAATTAATTAAACATCATCATACTTTATAATGGCTGAATTAATTAAACATCATCATTTATCCATTTCAAATGTTTGCTATGTAGATTAAACAAACAAACAAACAAAGCAACAAAAACAGTCTGTATCTTTAGATGTGGATAAAGATACAGACTGTTTTTGTTTGTTTTTTTAGGTTAGCGAGTGCACTAAAATTCACTGATTATGGCATACAATGATGATGTTTAAAAAACCAGTTAACCTTTAATATTTTAAGACTCACATTCTGAGAATGAAGCTTTTTTCCCCCTGTAAGTATAGAGATTTATGGCATAGCATATTAATGAATGATGGCAAAATATGAAATAAAATGTTTATATTTTTAAATACACACAGTTTCCATAGTCTTTTAAAAAATATTATCTTTGCTGATCATGCAGGAAAAACTGTGGAATTCTGTGGAAAATTTCTTAAATTTCTACATTCTTAGTAGTATAACATTATAAAATATATCATATAACATTATCAAATTAACAACAACAAAAAAAATCAAATAAACATACGTGCATGAGAATGTGTAGAACTTTGTGAATGATAAGCGTTACAATTCTGTGTAATTCTGCAGAGCTTTCTGTCACATCTTAGCTAGAAATTACTAAGGCACAAATCAGCACCAGAAAGCTGTGGCACTTTTAAAGGTCATGTACTTTGACCCTAACACATCAAAAGACCCAAGGATGATTGAAAACAAAATATTGCACTGGACAAAGCCAGCAATAGCTCCACACCTGTATCTCACTAAATTACAAGAAAATCAGAAGACAGCAGCCCTTCTAATCTTAGAAAGGAAGGGTGTGCCAAACAGAAAGTAGAGGTGTGTATAAATGTCACTGATGGCTACAGGAAGGGTGCAAAGGTGGGTTATTTTTGTTTAAAGAAAAATAATTTAAAAGATATCAGACTCAATGGATTTTCTTAAACATCAAACAATATATTTTTATACTTCCTTGGGGATTTCTGACATGGTGGCACATAGTGGGAGATTCCAAACATGGCGACACTGTTAGCTATTGTTTAAAATCAGCAAAAACATTCATTTCCATCTCACGCAATTGGTTACATTTCACCTTCTTGAAATGATCAAAATAAAGCATATTCCACTGAATAAATATATTACAAATGACCACCAGATAGAGCTCATGACGAGATTTCCAACTTGCAAATATTCTTACTGCAAATTTCACTCAACTGTAAAGGGGTGGGGAAGGGGGGGGGGGGTAACTTGACTGTGATTGTAAATTGATTGCCATTTACACGAAATTACATTTTTTTAATGAAAAAAAAATGCACATTCAGCAGTTCATATATATATAGTGCTGCATGAAAGTTTGTGAACCTTTTAGAATTGTCTACATTTCTGCATAAAAATAACCCCAAAAATAATCAGATTTTCATGCAAGTCCTGAAAGTTGACAAAGAGAACCCAATCAAACAAATGAGATGAAAATATATACTTTGTAATTTATATTTTATTATATTTTTCAATTTTACTTATCTGTGAGCGGCAAAAGTATGTGAATCTCTAGGATTAGCTGTTAATTTTAAGGTGAAATTAGAGTCTTTCTGTTCAGAGGTGTTTTTAATCAGTGAGATGACTATCAGGTGTCAGTGTACACCCTGTTTTGTTTAAAGAACTGGGATCTATCAAAGTTTGGTCATGTTTGTGGAAGTGTATCATGGCACAAACAAATTAGATCTCTTGAGGATCTCAGAAAAAGAGTTGCTGTTGCTCATCAGGATAGAAAAGGTTTCAAAGCCATCTCTAAAGAGTTTGGACTCCACAAATCCACAGTCATACAGATTGTGTACAAATGGAAATTCAAGACCACTTTTACCCTCCCCAGGAGTGCTCCACCAACAAAGAACACTCTAAAAGCAAGGCGTGTAAAAGTCCACTAGGATTTTAAAGGACTGCATGCTAACTTCTAAGCAACTAAAGACCTTTCTCACATTGGCTAATGTTAATGTTTATGAGTTCATCATCAGGAGAACACTGAACAACCATGGTGTCCATAGCAGTGTAGGATATCAGACCGAATCAGACAATCTAAGATTTGGTCAAAACCGAGTTGAGGCACGAGGAGTCACAAAAATTCCACTGATGCCCAAGACAACAGGATGTCATAAATAAGACCCCAGCCTCTCTGAAGCAAGCCTAAACCTAAGACCCTGTCACAGAACAGTTTTCAACATTAACTCAAAAGAACACATTGACAAGTCCAAGGAGATTGTAAAATTTTGGGGCAAGTTATCAAGAGTAATGGTCAAAAGAGATGACCGCATGACTATCACACGATAGTAACTACAGTCACAAGCTCCTCGTAAATTGACTTCCCCCACTTTACGACAAGAACAGTCAAGTCAAGTCAAGTCACCTTTATTTATATAGCGCTTTTAACAATACAGATTGTGACAAAGCAACTGAACAGCATTAATTAGGAAATAGTGTCAATAATGCAAAATGACAATTGTAAACACTCATTTTTCAGTTAAAGACAGTTCATCATTGAATTCAGTGATGTCAACATCCAGCTCAGTTTAAATAGTATCTTTGCAATCATGTCAACGATAACGCTGGAAATGAAGTGAAGTGTCCCCAACTAAGCAAGCCAGAGGCGACAGCGGCAAGGAACCAAAACTCCATCGGTGACAGAATGGAGAAAAAACCTTGGGAGAACCCAGGCTCAGTCGGGGGCCAGTTCTCTCTCTGACCAACAACCAGCAGTACGGAAAAATCACTATAAGACGTAATAAAACAGAACATGATAATATTAACAGCAATTATTATATGATGCAATCAAACTTATAGCAAAATGTGGTAGTTCTGTATGTTGTTTCAGGGTTGGCATCATCTGAGGTCCTCTGAGGGGTTGCATCATCTCTTCTCAGGTGTTCTGGATCCAGACTGAAGCTTGTGTAAATCCTAGTTACCACGGGATGTTAATCCCGTGGCAAAAGACAGAGAAACAAATACAAACATAATTAGCGTAGCTGCTGTTCCAACCAAGCAAAAATTATTTGTTTAACCCAAACTAACGAATAATAATGTACATTTGATTAGATATAACTGCAGTAAAAGATTATGAGATGCATTATTTGAATGCTTTGCCAAAGAGATGTGTCTTTAATCTAGATTTAAACCAAGAAAAAAAAAAAAAAAAAAAAAAAAAAGAAAGAGGTGTCTGAACCCCGAACGTTATCAGGAAGGCTATTCCAGAGTTTGGGAGCCAAATGTGAAAAAGCTCTACCTCCTTTAGTGGACTTTGCTATCCTAGGTACTACCAAAAGTCCAGAGTTTTGTGACCTTAGGGAGCGTGATGGATTGTAGCATGGTAGAAAATTAGTTGGGTACGCAGGAGCTAACCCATTTAGGTCCTTATAGGCAAGTAATAATATTTTGATACGGAACTTAACAGGTAGCCAGTGCAGAGACTGTAAAGTTGGGGTAATATGATCATATTTTCTTGACCTGGTAAGGACTCTAGCCGCTGCATTTTGGACTATCTGTAGCTTGTTTATTGAAGATGCAGGACAACCACCTAGCAGTGCATTACAATAGTCCAGTCTAGAGGTCATGAATGCATGAACTAGCTTTTCTGCATCAGAAACAGGTATCATGTTTCGTAACTTGGCAATGTTTCTAAGATGGAAGAATGCCGTTTTTGTAACATGGGAAATATGATTTTCAAAGACAAGTTGCTATCTAATATAACACCCAGATTTTTTGACTGTAGAGGAAGTAACCGTGCATCCGTCTAGTTGCAAATTGTAATCCACGAGATTCGGCGTACTGTCTTTTGGTCCAATAAGTAATATCTCTGTCTTATCCGAATTTAATAGGAGAAAATGATTGGTCATCCAGTGTTTTACATTTTAACACACTCTTTTAGCTTTTATAATTTAGAAGTTTCATCTGGTCTTTTTGAGATATATAGTTGAGTATCATCAACATTACAATGGAAACTAATTCCGTATTTTCCTAATAATATTACCAAGTTGCAACATGTATATCGAAAATAGCAGAGGACCTAGGACAGATCCTTGTGGCACTTCAAATTTTTTACTGGTGATAATTGAGATGACTCCCCATTTAAATGAACAATGTGGTAGCGATCGGACAGGTAGGATCTAAACCATCTTAAAGCCTGCCCTTGGATACCTGTATAGTTTTGTAATCGATCTATGAGTATGTCATGATCTATAGTATCGAATGCAGCACTAAGATCAAGTAAACTAGCAATGAGATGCAGCCTTGGTCTGACGCAATAAGCAAGTCATTTGTAATTTTAACAAGTACCGTTTCTGTGCTATGGTGGGGCCTGAAACCTGACTGAAATTCTTCATAGAAATCATTTTTTTGCAGGAAGGAGCACAATTAAGCAGACACAACTCTTTCTAAAATTTTAGACATAAAAGGAAGATTTGAGATGGGTCTGTAATTAGCCAGTTCACTAGGATCTAGTTGTGGTTTCTTAATAAGAGGCTTAATGACCGCCAGCTTGAATGGTTTTGGGACGTGACCTAAAGACAACAACGAGTTTATAATATTGAGAAGCGGTTCTTCTGCTACAGTTAACAACTCTTTTAGTAATTTATTGGGTACAGGATCTAACAGGCATGTTGTTGATTTAGATGCAGTGATAAGTTTATTTAGCTCGTCCTGTCCTATAGTTGTAAAGCACTGCAGTTTATCTTTTGTTGTGATGAATGAAGCTGAAGTATTATACGGTGTAGAATCTAAATTTTTTATTGTATTTCTGATGTTATCTATTTTGAAGAAATTCATAAAGTCATTACTATTAACTGTGAGGGAATATTTAGATCGGGTGGCGTCTGGTTTTTTGTTAATCTAGCCACTGTGCTAAATTAAAACCTTGGATTGTTTTGGTTATTTGAGTTTATGGATATGCTCGACCCTGGTAGCTTTTAGAGCCTGTTTATAGCTGGACATAATGTTTTTCCACACAATTCTAAAAACTTTGTTAGTTAGTTAGTTTTTCTCTATTTGCGCTCAAGACTACGAGTTTTTTTCTTGAGAGAATGGGTATTACTGTTGTACCATGGCGCAGTACGTTTTTCTCTAACCTTTTTCAATTTGATGGGGGCAACAGCTTCTAATGTATTAGAGAAGATAGTGCCCATGTTGCTAGTTATTTCGTCTAGTTCATGTGTACTTATTGTACACAGAGCAGTTGAGATAAATCAGGCAGGTTATTTGTGAATCTGTCTTTGTTGGCTGGAACAATAGTTCTGCCCGGAAGAAAACGCGGAGCCATATAGTTAATATTAGTAATACGCAGCATGCACGATACAAGGAAATGGTCAGTAACATCATCGCTTTGAGGTACGATATCTATATCAGTAAGATCAATTCCATGCGATATAATTAAATCTAGCGTATGATTAAAACGATGAGTGGGCCCGGTGACGTTTTGCTTGACTCCAAAAGAGTTTATTAGGTCAGTAAACGCAAGTCCTAATGCATCATTTGTATTATCAACGTGAATATTAAAATCTCCGCCAATTAGCGCTTTATCAACAGTAACCAATAGTTCTGAGAGGAAATCTGCAAATTCTTTTCGGAAATCTGTATACGGCCCTGGTGGTCTATACAGAGTAGCCAGAGCAAGAGATACGTTAGATTTCTTTTGCATATCTGACAGTGTAACATTAAGCATTAGTATTTCGAATGATTTAAACCTGTATCCTGTCTTCTGAGTAACATTGAGAATATCACTATATATTGTTGCAACAGCGCCGCCACGGCCAGTCTGATGAGGCTCATTTTTATAACAGTAGCTTGGTGGAGTAGATTCGTTTAGACCAATATAATCATTTGGTTTGAGCAATGTTTCAGTCAAGCAGAGTACATCAAATCGATTATCTGTGATCATTTCATTTACAATAACTGCTTTTGGTGAGAGTGATCTAATGTTTAGGAGCTCAAACTTAAAAAAATTTTTTTGTTCATTTATTTAAAATTTTTCTGGTGTAATCACGATCAGATTTTTTCTAGATCCTGCATTAAATTTATATTTTGACCTCACTATTCGGGGAACAGACACAGTCTTTATAGTTTGTGCAGCGCAAGTACTTCTATCATTTAAGCGGGTAGAACAAAAGTCATCAGCGCAGTTATTTGAGATTTGACTTACTAGTCACATGGAGCGCAGCGTCCTGGAGATGTTGTCCGACATGAGCTCCGCTCCCACTCTGCTGGGATGCAGACCATCAGCGCGAAAAAGCCTAGGACGCTCCCAGAAAAGATTCCAATTATTAACATAGAGCAGTTTCTGTTCTTTACACCATTACAATAACCATTCATTTAAAGCAAAATGTCTACTGAACTTTTCGTGTCCTCGTTGATACGTGGGTAGCGGTCCTGACTCTATGATCGTCGTCGCGGGCGATGTGCGGCGCACCGTCTCGATCAGGCTCCTGAAGTCCCTCTTCAGTGTCTCCGTCTGCCGCAGCTTGGTGTCGTTAGCCCCCGCGTGAAGCACGACCGCTCCGGTGCTCTCGTCGCCCTTCAGGATCGCGGGTATCTGCGCAGAAACATCGAGAACACGAGCACCAGGGAAACAGTGAGTTTGCACCTTACCTTCAGCTAACGTAGCACGGACGTGCCGGATGATGGAGTCTCCGATGATCACAGCATCGCATTCCGTCTCGCGGATGGGAGCTAAGCGGTTCCGGGTGGAGATCTCGAAGACCGGAGGCGGAGAGGTCGTCGCCCGGGGCCTGGCTCGCGTCTTCCGCTGCAGCTGCACCCAGGGTCCGTGGTGTCCCGGCGCCGGAGTGAAGGACATCTGGGAAGATCGCGTCCCGGGTGCACCGGGCCTGTGCAGAGAAACACACGGAGTAGAGGTGGTGGGAGAGTTAGCAGCGCGCTGTATACTTACCTCGGACTTGTGAGCGTCAGCCTGGGATGTTTCCAGCGCGGCTTTCCGCGCTCTCAGCTGGGTCTGCTTTGCCACCAAGTCCCGGATCTGCTTCTCCACGGCCTCCAACTCGAATGCACCGAATGCATTCGAACGTGTCCTCACCTGCACTCAAAGTTAGACACACATCCGCCATTAAAGCAAGGAACAGTGAGTAAAACAATGGAAATGTGTGTGAATAGAGTATTAGTGTAAACGAGATTAGCGGCAACCACGCTGGCGATGCTAGCGGGCTATTTGCTAATAGCGGACTCGGGAAGTCAAAAATGGAACTAGTGATAACAAGGCGCTCTGATTGTTTTTGTTGTAGAATACGATAGGGGATATATTCACACGTTATAAAACTCGAACAGAGAGACTAAAATTCCTTACAGACATTTTAATCTCTGGTCTTCATACATTCACAGAATGGCACGGAAACTGCCTTTCCATGCACCTAAATGACACTAAAAGGACTGGTGACCAACTAATAATTGCTATGCATAACTCCATATTATGTATCTAACACACATGTTTAACCATCATGTTTTAATCATTTATTGTGTATTTATTGTTAATAACTATTGAAGAGCTTAAGGGGTCATATTCATGCTTGGTATGTGTGAGTTTGAATTTTCATGCTTGAAACGTTTCTCCCAGTCAATTCTTGGTCAAATGTATCATATCCTCGTGATAGAAATCATGTCCAAAATCATACTCTACCAGAGCGGGAAAAACGCAGGTCATGTGAATGATGAGATAACAGTTGATTTATGAATGGGAAGGAGAAACATTGCAACACCCCGAGCTACAATTGGTCGAAACACCATTTGGGGTGTGTTAAACAGCCTGGTTTAAATACTCAGGACACCATCAAACTGCGCGCTTTTTGGTCTTTTGCCTTTTTGCGGGTCTGACTTTTTGTGTCTAGCTTTTAGCCATGCGCTTTTAGCTTTTCACTCCTAGTCATGCTTCTTTAGTTTGAGCGTGCTCTGGCTTACACGCCAGCTCCTCCAAAACCATGAGGAGAAACGCCACCTGGTCTCATCAAACTTTACATCTATTTCTATTTCTTTAGTTTGTTTTATTTTCCGTTGAGAGTTTCGTGTTCTGAGTTAAGCCTAACGTCGCATCTCCCAGAAGAGTGCTGTCTAAAACTTCAACTGCAGACAACAGCTCCGTGTCGCCAGCCAACGCCCAATCACTGGCGTCCCAAGACTGAACCTCCAGCCAATCGCAACCTCGGGACCCCTTTCGCAACCCAGAACAGAAGGGACCCCGCAACACAGAAGCAGTCCCAGTCCAGATTCTAAACTGAACTGTGCAGTTTAATCTAATTTACCCTCTTGAGGAACTCAGTGCGAGGGTAATTTAAGTGATTGAGGTTGTTCAGAATCTATACAATGCCCTATTGCTGTAACTTGGATTTCACATTTTCATTCCTCTTAATTTTTCCTCTCTCTCTCTTTCTGAACAAGTGGGTGAAGCGTGTGTTCATGTTTGAGATTAGTTCTTATTGTCTTAGATTTATCCAATAAAGCCTTATTAATATTGAAAAGAGAAGTATCTTGTGTTTTGTGTTTACAAGTTAATGTCTTAAACTGCCGTTCTTGTTACTATGCTAATTAATAGTGTTTTCCCTATATTTTGGATATAGATATCCATTGCAGAATTTATGTTATACGGCTCGTTCACTGAATCGCTGGGCGTCTCAGTGATCAGCCGTAAAACTGTGATTCTGTCCTAATTCCCTTACATTTTAATGGTGGAGTTCCCTTTAAAATCTTAATGAT
>JADLZN010007046.1:0-79756 GCA_018155175.1 Sinocyclocheilus anophthalmus
AGTGTGCGCTACAGCCTAGTAGACCCTTATACAAGGACATGACTGGGACATTAATGTGAGTCACAATCATACAGATTTAACATTTTGTGAGTTCTGAGAGTTAAGAAATTCTCAGCATTAATGGTTCAAGAATTAAAAATAGCTCGTAGTATTCAGTTTTTGTACAGTTTGTCTAGCTAATGTTATAAGCTATTTGACTATAGATTAATAGCCAAAAGTTGATTGGGCTGTAGCGAAAACTGCAATTTTGTAATAGCCGAAACTGACAAGCCAATCGCAGAGTATGACAAGCAACCGCCACAATCGTGATGTTCACTTCTTTTTTCTTTTTTTCATGAGGCTTTACCCTTCTTGTTTTACACTTAATGCATGTGTATTGAATTTTCAATAAGTTAATAATCATAACAAGAGTGAAGAGAGTAATATTTTTACACCAACTGGCTCATTTTACGTCATTAAGACTGTGTTCCATTGTGATTTGTACAGAGGTTCAGTAGATTTGCACTAAACCGAGAGAGAGAGAGATCGTCTGAGCATGCGCGATTACCTGCGTCTATCCTTCTTCAGGTCAAGTCATATATTTGTGAAAAAAACAAAACCGTTTTCCATCAGTTGTCAGAAGATGAAAGCGATATTTTTGTCACAGCATCCTTTCAGCGTTTAAAGGGATTTCCCATGACTGGCGTCAGTGCTGTTGAATGCATTGATTTTATATGAATTGAAAGAGCTGCAGCATTACAGGTAACGTGTTGATCGTCGGTTGAGCCTTGTAAAGTGGTGCTCAAAGTTAAAGTAATTTCAACACCTTGTTTCAGTTATCAATGAAACAATGTTTTTAAATGTATTAGTTGACTCACCCGTAATGACGGTCTCTTGCCTCCACCTCCTGGTGTAACAATTTAACTGCACTGACTGACAGCCTGTGTAAAATCAGCGTCACTGTACTGATACTGCTGAAATGTCAATTACACTGTTGTCCAGTCAGATTCGAGAATTGGCACTTACTATTATACATATATTAATATACCAGTGAGCTTAATTAGACAAATATTGAGCCACTCAAAATGACTGCAATGGAAATTTCTTCACTGCGACAGCTCTAGTTGTTTAATAATAAAAACAGCTAATATGTTTTGTCTATATATTATAATTCAAAATTTTGTGGTCAGCAAGATTTGAAAGTAGTGTTGTTGGTCAAAAAGCAAGCAAAAAACAGTATATTGTTGAAAAATCTTATTACAATTAAAATATTGTGTTTGAATAGTTCGATTTGAATATTTTAAAAAGTAATATTTTTCTGTGATAGTAAAGTTGAATTTTCAGCATCATTACTCCAGTCTTCAGTGTCACATGATCTTAAGAAATCATTTTAATATGCTGATTTGCTGCTCAAAGAAAACATTTCTTACTAGATCAATTAGTAACAGTGAAAACTGGTGCTGCGATGCTAAATATTTTTGTAGAGCACCATGATACAATTTTTTCAGGACTTCTTTGAGGAATACTAAGTTAAAAAACAGCATTTATGTGAATGCGTAATGGAAAGTAAATAGACTTTAAGCCTTGGTAATAAAGAACTATTAAAAAACAATTGACCTCAATAAAAAAATCCCACTTTAGCTATGCTTAACTAATTTACAAGAGCATAGCTTGATGAGTACGGACAGACACTCTTGAGTGCTGTATTTTGCTGCTAACGCTACTGTGGCAGTACCGATCTATCAGTAAAATTAATTCCAAATCTGGGTCACATTGCGTGTGGTTGTACATGCTGAGGATTCTAATGATAATGCTATTGTGATTTGTGAAGTGTAGTTTATTTAAATAAATCATTAGTGGTCTATCAGAAATGTTGTGCGGGCGGCTGGAGCTGTGTCAGTAATGGTGGCAAATGTGGTTGGTCAGGACAGGGCGTTCAAGGTCATTGCACATGCAGTGCTCTTGTTGCATTTAGTGTGTGTGTGTGTGTGTGTATGTGCGCTCACGTGTAGGACAAGGGAGTGTCCTAATAAAATGAGTGATGAAGAACTCTCCTGCTGCATCCAAACAGCTTACTCTGCATAAACTCCCTCTCTCTCTTTCTTACTCGCACCTCCAGTGTCATTTTCTCCTGCAGTGCAAGTCCATCACTTGTAGATTGTTGTGAGAGCGCCAGCTACAGCCTGATTAGGATTTAACAAGCTCAAAGACATTGAGTAAATTTTACTCTGCCTGTCAAAGCGCTTGTATGTTCCAATGCATATAAAGAAGCTGTAATATTTCATCTAATTATCATCTTCTCTGTAGGTTGAGGTGTGTGTTTCTAATTAGTTTTTTGTGTCTGAATGTGGTTTTGATTGCTTTGGCAGTCTGTGCTTGATTTCTCTGTGGAGATGTTACTGAATATACTATAGAGCTGATGTCAGTTCTGATTCAGTCCACAGATGCCGACTATGACCGTGTTCCTGTGGAGGCTTATGGGTTGGCAGTGCTGAAGGGAATGGGCTGGAAGCAAGGAGAGGGAATCGGACACACATTTAAACAGTAAGGACCTTTCTTTTTCCCCCAGTTAAATGTAATTGAAGTAATTAAAATGAGTGGAGAGAGAGAGTTTCTCCCACATGAGCACCACTTTAGCATGTTTCATCTTTGACCTCTGCAGTGTCTTTATATTTTCGTCACTGTTTTGTGTGATAAGCACTTTCTAATGCACGTGATTTTTGGCTCTCCGCAAGTCTTTTCCACTCATGTTTCCTTGTGTTGGGATTATTGTCCCGGCTGGAGACATCAATAATGTGAGATTATGATTTTATGTCAAATGCAATGAAGAATTATTTCAGACCGGCAGAGAGAATCTTTGGCGTGGACTGGCCGCACGCTTTTTAATCTTCTGTGCTTACGAGCCCATCTGTCTGCTTATATGAACACGGAAACACTCAGGCTGCTCTTTTTGATGTGCATATGTGGGAGATGTGTTAGCTTGTGGTTTATGATTGAAATATCCTAATAGCTTCTTGTAAAAAAAATTATAATTTTCTCCTCTTATATCTTGTTAGAGATGTGAAGCCCACAGAGCATCAGTTAAGGCCTAAAGGGCTGGGTTTGGGTGCCGATCGCTCTGCTATTAGAGACCTGGAGCCCGGTGTCCCCAAGAGACGCCCTAAACCCGGTGAGGAGAAGAAGGAAGAGGAGGCGCTGGTTCTGGGGCCTGGAGGATATGTGCAGGTCCTGGCAGGAGCCCATAAAGACCTGTATGGGAAGGTGAATGGACTTTACTTCATCCATATTCACTTCTATGACAGTAATGGTGAAGCAGTGTACTGACACACTAACGATCAGAAAGAAATAAGATGGGCCATTCAAGGCATTTTTTTGAGGCAGCAAAGCACAATGTATACATTAGTGATCTGGGTAAAGTGTCAGATTTTATATCAATCTACTAAAAAATGAAACCTCTAAAGTTAGGGTTAGAAAAAAAAAACATCAGCTTCAGATGGTAACCACATCCGCTTAGTGGTTAATAGAAGTTGTTAGCTCCCCCTTGTGTCAATAAATAATGCACAATATAGGAAAACAAATGTAAAATATTTTGTAATGTAAGTTATGTAAATGAAATAATGGAATTTTTGTTTTGGAATATAATAGTCTGGCATTCATTATTTGCTTTTGCTCTTTCCCTGTCTGATTTTGTTTATTTATTTGTTCATTCTGTCTCTTTTTCTTGTTCTCACACTGTCTCGTTGACAGATAGAGGGAGTGGATCCAGATAACGCCAGAGTCGTAGTCAAACTTGCCATCGGCGGCAAGACGGTAACCATCATTCAGCACTCTTTAAAACTAGTCACCCGTAAGGAATACGACAAATACAGCAAAGACCTCAGTAAGTCTGCTTTTACAGTTTGTTCACTGTCATTTTACTTTTAAATAAGCGGATATAGTATTTCTGGCTAAGTTTTCTACATACAAATTAATCAAAGAGGTTGATGTCCTGACTTTGGTATTCTTGATAAATCTTCTCTGTTTTTTCCCCCACTTAAATATGCTTTTAAAGACAAATAAAGATTAATATTTATTTGCCATGCAAATGAATTGCTTTCCAGAATGTGACATTCTTTCTAGTGAAACTGAATGTCCAGAGGGAAGTAATGTAGTGCAGGGTAGTGCATTTAATTGCATGTATTTTATGGTGCATTATGATTTCACTGAATTGTTAAAGTGAGTTCTGATTTTTATGTGGTTTAATGTGCACTGATAAATTGTGTTCATAACTTTAAGTAAACAGGGTCAGTTTTGATTTCATGGTGTCTTTAAATTGAATGAGAAAAGTTAAGTATACAATTTGAGCTTGTGGGAAAACAAGCCGGTTGGGTTCAAGCGTTTAAACCCAAAACATCATCAGCAAGGCTTTATTTTTCTGTAATCAGAAGCTGTGTGGTCTGGGATACATATTTCACTCAGGCTGGTTTGCACACGTGAAACTGGTTTACACAAATAGTAATAAAAAAAGCCATTTTAAAAAGAAAATGTGTAATTTTATTTACCATTTATCAGTTAAAATGGTCCTTTCTGTCTATCAGGTCGTCTTAGTAAAGCTCACAAGGACAAAGAGAGAGAAAAAGAGCAGGAACAGCAGAGGGAACGAGAGCAGAGGATAAACAGCAAAGATGACAGAGGAAAGACGGATAGAGATCGAGAGAGGGGGAAAGACAGAGACCGAGATCAGAAGAAAAGAAAACACAGAGAATCAAGTGCAGACAGGTAAGTCAGACACTCAAGAACACAGTATTTTGCATGTATATGTTATTGAATCTGTATTTAATTGCATGAACTTGCTCTTCGTCCCAGAGAGAAGCCTCCTCCAGCAAAGGAGTCGCGGCCCTCACCTCCAGCCCCCTCATGGCTCCAAAGAGACCTCCATGTGCGTTTCATCGATAAAGCATTCAAAGGAGGCAAATACTACAACTCAAAGGTGCTTCTATTATAGTGAGCCTGGTTTGTTTCGTAAAGTATCTGTTTTTATGCTGAGAGATACTAAAGTGTCTGTATTGGTGTTTTGGAGGGAAACACACAGGATGTGTTCTTGTCTTCATAAATAAGCTAAACACATTTTGACAAAATATTAGTATAAATTTAAGTTTTTAATTTTTGAATTTGTTTCGTGTGTTTAGATGAGAGTGGAGGACGTCCTGACGCCCCACACCTGTGTGTGTCGTACAGAGGAGGGCCGACTGCTGGACGGTATGACACACTCTGACCTTGACCATTATAAGAGACATTTTAACAGTGAGGCTTTTTGGTCTAATAGCTGGTTGTAAGTTTTACTCGTTTGTCTGTTTCAGATATTAGACAGAAGATGCTGGAGACCATTGTACCCAAGAACGACTCAGACTACATTATGGTGGTTCTGGGAGAACACAGAGGACAGGTATATAGATTTACGTGCTTGTGTAGTACAGCATGGCTCTGTGCCAAATCCTAGTGGGCTGCCTTCTTAGACAGCATTGTAAGCATCATAGACACACTCCTGACATCATGTTGATGATAATACCCAAATTTGTTAATGTTAACTAAAACGATTAAATATCATTTTTGAATTGAAATAAAGCTAAAATAAAATATGAATATTAGATGAACAACTTAAACTAAACAAAAATTTGAAATGTTGCACTGACAACTAACTGAAATAGATTTAAGTACAAATATTACTAAAACCAAAATAAAAATAAAGCTAAATAGAAAATATTTAAAATTACTATCAAGAAAATGTAGTAAAACTAAAATAAAATCTAATTCAGAATATTAATAAATACTACAATAACCCTGCTTACACCTCAGTTAGCCAAAGTAGGGCAGCATGACATTTACACACATTTATTCCAGTTCCAGAATGCACTGCAAAATCCCAAGATGGTGAATCAACATTTTATTCACTACTATAAATAGATCCACCTAATTAAAATGAAATATTTGTGTGTACCATGTATGCATCACCTTAGAGTATTACGTCTTTATCTTAGTAACATGTTAACGTGCCTTAGAAAGTAGCTGCCTATGTAGACAGCAAAGAAGTGCACTAGGGTTTGGACTCAAGCCCACACGTTATCTATCTTCTTTATGTATTTGTGGTCCACACACACATTTTGTCACTTGCATAATCATTGTCTCATAATTTGTCATTGAATTATATCCATATGCTAAGATGTGCATTTCTGCTGTAGAATCATAATGCATACCTTATCCTGCAGGTGGGCCGCATCCTGAAGCGAGACCGAGAGAAGTGTCGAGCCATGGTTCAGCTGGACCGATACGAGGAGCAGGTGTTCACACTCGACTATGACGCCATCTGTCATTATGTGGGCGCAACAGAACACTGAGAAGCCAACCGGAAGCCACAAATCACCCTTTATCATCCCAACCCTGTTCTGATGACGACATCGGTTGTGATTGGCTGCTTTTTCCCTGAATTGATAGAGACCAACATATCAGATAAATTAAATTTTAATACAACCAAGACTTAATTTATTTAGCTAGTTGTGCTGTTGTATTTTTAAATGCAGGTTTAAACCCAAATGTGGAGTCATACTTGGACGCAGCTGCTGCTGTGACAGTGGTACATCTGCATAATCGGATGATCTTAAAGCAACATAATATCCTGTTAGTAAGTCTGTTATGTTGCTAAATAAAAAAGTGACATGTTTTACTCTGTATAGTAATAATGAACATTTGCGCAGGTCAGCAGTAGCATCAGTGTTTGAGTGTCTGCTGCTGATCTGGGAAGAAAATGAAATGACATTTCAGCCCAATGTAATTGCGGAAAAATCTCACTGCCAGTTCATTAGAATCCAAACACTTTTGAAACTCTGCTTTGGTTTCTTAGTCCAATAAAGATCTCAATTTGTTGTTTATGTACAAAGTTAAACACAAGCCACCTACAATTTCCACTCATGTTATCTTTTTAATAATAAAATGTAAAATTCCTTCAATATGCCTTTGACTTTGAATTACTGAAGCATCACTCATCCTTATCCATATAAAGCCTACTGCATCAAATGATACATTCAATTCTAAGGCCTCTAAATGATCAACTTGTCAAAACTTTGCTGAAAACAATGTTTGCGGTACACAATCTACTATGTGCCTTCAGTCATTTATTGATAGTTTCTAATTTTTAGAAAGTAAAAGGCCATTTAGTATAATTTTAAACATGTCTTGGTATTGTACATGTCTTCTTTTGCTGTGAAATCTTTAATGATTCTTATAATGCAAATGTAAGAATAACTTTTATATTGCTATTCATATTTTAAAATGAACATTAATTGCACTTAAGCAACTTGGTTTACTTATTTATCCATAAATCATTTTTAGAAAAAAAATCATGTTCAAATGTATAAAATTTGATTTGAGGAACGTTTATTTGTACATTTCTCTGTCATCATTATATTGCATTGCATTATATTTTCCTCCACAATACAACTAGAGCTTTGATCATTAAACTAAACAATTTAAATATCTTAAGTCATATCACATGGGAGATATAAAGTGACGACTGATAACGTTACTCAACAGTAAAACAACACACATGCAAACTTTTTAGACTTTTTTAGTATTTTGTCTAAAGTTCCAAAAAAATGTTACATTTTAAAAAATAGATTTTTTTATGACAATTATTTCAGGTTAGGGTTTGATTTCATGTCCATTCAGATGATTATAAACAAAAACACGATTCATAACTTTTTTTTTTTTTATAAAAGCCAAACCTCTGAATGCACCTTTAAACAAAAAGTTTATTTTGCAGGGAACAACATCACTATCTTAAGTAAAATGGCAATCGTTTATAAATTGTATAACATACAACACACTGTGTATTTACAAATGAATCTCTGTCCCAAAATGTAAGAAAAACATTTCAAAAGCCTTTTAAAAAAAATCATAAAGGCTTTACAGACACACTATTCCTGCTCAGTCGTCATCATCATCATCATCATCCTCTTCCAGGCGTCTTGTGTTCTCAGCGTTTGCTCTCAGGACAGCTCCAGGACTGGGGTACGGCCTCTGCTGGAACAGGGGTCCTGCCGCTGTGGTGTCCGCTCCGGTCTTTGCCTCATTGCGTTTGGGGAGACCAGTTGACCATAAGCCCCTAAAAACAACAGCACCACATATTGATCACGAACATGTACTTTATTACAGAAGCAACCTCTTTCCAGAGCTCATGTAAGTGCAATTTAAGTGCATTGCATTGTCATTTGTTGTATACTAAACATTTCTGCAACATTAGTAGGTATCCAATGTAAGGCCCTATGATTTCCACAATGTGGAAAATACACTCAGTTATAAAAATGGTATTTACTGTACAAAGTGGAATAAATCACTTTAATTGTCTTTGAATATTAAACCTCAAACTACTGCTATTTAAATATTAAGTCTGCATGTTTTATGTCTCTGTAAATGAACTCAACAGTTGTTGTCTAGCACGCATACTTGAAGCATGCATGACACTCGCTGTGTTTTCAGCGTCTGCCGTCTCATTATATGAGGACATGAATACATGAACTTTCAGTCACTTAATGAGCATTTCACCAATTAATTTGATAAACCTATTGTCTGATACACATAGAAACTCAAAAGATCTTCATTACAACTCTTTACTACAAAAGTTCTTCAATTTAACTTGAAGACGACATTACATAAAAATAGATTACTATTTTACAGTAGAACATTCTAAAGTAGTAATAAAATATTACAGTTGAATTAATAACAATAGTAATAAAGTTGATTAAAACTAAGAAATAATCAAATTTTCTTCTATTTTTTTCAATTTAAACCGTAAACCTCAGCAGCACTTTGCCAAAAAAGAAAGGAAGTGTTCAAGTTGCATTGATTTTAAAAGATTAATGTCCAACATTATTTTAATTATGATTGTTTGGAAAATACATTTAGGCCTATACTAGGACAAAATTAAACTAGAAAAAAAAAAAATTTACAAACTAGAAAATTAAAAACAGGACATCATTACATTTACCTAGGGGGAGCGATGTGCAATTGGCATGCTGACTGCAGGAATGTCCACCAGAGCTGTTGCCCGTGAATTGAATGTTCATTTCTCTACCACAAGCCGTCTCCAAATGTATTTCAGAGAATTTGGCTGTACATCCAAAACCGGCCTCACAACCGCAGACCACGACTAACCACACCAGCCCAGGAACTCCACATCCAGCATCTTCACCTCCAAGATCATCCGAGACCAGCCACCCGGACAGCTGCTGCAACAATCGGTTTGCATAACCAAAGAATTTCTGCACAAACTGTCAGAAACCGTCTCAGGGAAGCTCATCTGCATGCTCGTCGTCCTCATCGGGGTCTCGACCTGACTGCAGTTCGTCGTCGTAACCGACTTGAGTGGGCAAATGCTCACATTCGATGGCGTCTGGCACTTTGGAGAGGTGTTCTCTTCATGGATGAATCCCGGTTTTCACTGTACAGGCAGATGGCAGACAGCGTGTATGGCGTCGTGGGGGTGAGCGGTTTGCTGATGTCAACATTGTGGATCGAGTGGCCCATGGTGGCCGGTGGGGTTATGGTATGGGCAGGCGAATGTTATGGACAACAAACACAGGTGCATTTTATTGATGGCATTTTGAATGCACAGAGATACCGTGACGAGATCCTGAGGCCCATTGTTGTGCCATTCATCCACGACCATCACCTCATGTTGCAAGGATCTGTACACAATTCCTGGAAGCTGAAAACATCCCAGTTCTTGCATGGCCAGCATACTCACCGGACATGTCACCCATTGGCATGTTTGGGATGCTCTGGATCGGCATATTAAATTGTATAACCCCCCCACCCATTTCCAACCAGTACCATTTCAAACACAGCCATAGTGTTAATTTTAAACTAGCTGGTCATTACCTTGGAGCATCTGAATAGGCGCTGGGATCCATGGGATCCATTTCCTCCTGCTGCTGTTTCCGACCTCCTCCTGGTCCTCCTAAATCAGAGTTTGTGTTTATTCAGGCTTATTGAGGCAACATTTTAAACTACTAATTTACTATTTAATAAGATTATGCATAGATTACCTCTCTTTGATTTGCTATACGGTGCACTGTCATCTCTCCGTATCCGTCTGTCACGCTCCCTGTCTCTGTCCCGCTCTCGATCCCTATCCCTATCCCGGTCTCTATCTCTGTCCCGACCATCCTCCCTGTCCCGTTCCCGCTCTCTGTCTCTCTCTCGCTCTCGATCCCGGTCTCTCTCTGCCTTCTCGTAGTGGCTGTCCGCTTTGTCATGTCCAGTCTCACCTGGGATGAAAAACACAAACAGTTGCAGCATATGTCTCAATAATGTTACTTACAGAAGCACAAAAATGTGTGCACACTTATGTTTTATGACCATATATTACCTTTCTGTTTCTTAATGGCTTTGGTGATGACAGCTGCCGGGTCATTGGGGGACAACCAGGACACTAAATCCGTCTCTACATTCCAGTAGTAAGGAAGTCCACTAAGGACAAGACACGAGGATGATAGTTATTTATAAGTGACAGCCATTTTGATCCTGTTTCATGGTTTTACCATGGTATTCTTGGAGTATATAATGAGTAATTGAAAGTACCACATTATTACAATCCACATGCAATCTTTTTACCATGATACATAATAGTACTTTCTTTCACGTTCAAAGCAATGAATCTTTGCCTTTGAAGAGATATTTTAATGCAAATAAGCAGATAATTAATGAACTGCTTACCAAGCAGGGTCAAAAACTTTGTACCAATTCGTTGGTAAATTTTCAAGCCTTGTAGCTTCATAATCAACGTTGTTATCATCATAGTCTTCAGCGATGATCTCCTCTTCAGCCTCTGAGGATGAGGAGGATGAGAAACAACAAATGAAAGCATGCACTCATGATTTTAATTTAATGTTTTATGGATCCGCCAGTAAGATAAATGTGCATGATGTATGTTACCGTGGTCGGACTGTTTGACGATCCCTCTTTTAGCGAGGCGTGCAAGTAAAGCTGGAGGCAGAGGCATCTGAAGAGAGAGTTAATCAGCAGTTACTCATCACAGTGCTGAAGAGCCGCGAGGAACCTTAAACTGCACCATCTGAAACTGCACTGACGGGATGCGGATTTCATATGCAAATAACGGACAGGATAATACACATGCAAAGTTATTAAGAAATACACGACGGCGACTGCATACTTTACCTTTATGACGTCCAGAAGCTTAGTTATGGTGTGAAGGTTTCAATGAAAAGCGCCTCAAGCGACTCTGGCGCACAACAATGACGTAGCGAAAGCGTGACGTAACGTCATGTAAGCGTGACGCTCAGCTGAACATTTACTTTTATAGTATTAAAAAATATTTTTTTTTTTTAGGAACTACACGAAAGATATGGTGTTTTAAACGTTTTTAAAAATAGGGTAAACGTAAACACGAGGTTTTTTAACGGCTAAATGGCAAAACAAAAAAACGATTGTGAAATTATTTATCCTTTAAAGGGGTCATATGATGCGATTTCAATTTTTTCTTTCTCTTTGAAGTGTTACAAGCTCTTGGTGCATAAAGAAGATCTGTAAAGTTGCAAAGACTAAAGTCTCAAATCTAAAGAGATATTCTTTATAAAAATTAAGGTAGAAGAGTCAACCACTCTTACCTAAAACGGCTCGTTCTAACACACCCCCCACATGTCTAGGTCACGATGTGGGAAGATTTGCATAACGGCGCCAAAATGTTCACGCAAAGAAAGAAGGCCTAACTTTGATTCTCGCTGTAGTACTGCCGCCACCGCCATGTCGTGGAGACACTTTGTGTTTCGTTGTGAAAGCGAAACTACTTTGTTTGGTCTTCCAAAAGAGGATGATATCCGCTTCGTCATGCCTAGAGCTGATCCGTGCTGGTCGCTGAGGAAATACAACAACTTCGCGCTGTGGATCACCGGATCATTTTATGGAGGACTGTTTACTGATCCTGTGAGAGTAACGTTAGACTAAAATGCCGCCAGTTCGGACTCACGTAAGTACGTTTTCATATTTAAAGGATTTGCCACTGATGATTCAAAAACGCGAGTTTTGAGCAGTGTAGAGTAGCGCTTGCTGTTTGTCATTTCTCCGATCACAAATGCAGACATGGTTTTTTGTTTACGCGGCATGATGCAACGCAACGTGTAAAAATACATTATAAGTCATTATAATCCTTAATTATGTTCCCATTGGATGCAACGAATGCCTCGTTTCTAATGGGTTTTAATGTTTTTGTCTCATCACTCCGGCTGGGACAAGGGCGGCATCATCACAATATGGTAAGGGGCGTAACCTTTCTGTCACACGCTTGAGGTATTCGTCCAATCACAACGCACTGGATAGCTGGCCAATCATAGCACACCTCGCTTTTCACACCGATGAGCTTTGTAAAAATCAACACAATTCAGAAAGGGGGGGCATAGAGGAGAAACAATAATGTACAGTATGTGGAAAATAATGGTTTTTTTTTTACCTTAAACCGCATAAAAAATTTGCATTACACCAAATACACAAAATAATGTTCTTTTTAGCAACATTACATGCGAACCCTTAATTCTTAAGATTTTAAGGATGGTGCTATTTTTTTGTCATAGTCTGATGATGAATTGGCACTTCGAAGTATTTTCTTCGGTAAGAAATTCAAAGTGGCTTTGCTGATGGTTTATAGGTTTAGCAAATATGACCTACCACAATTAGTGTCTTGAATTACATTACACGTCTCAATAAAAGAAATGCTTACAAACGATTAGATCTCTCCATTATTATAGATTTCCAGCAGACAGTGCTTCTCAGTAAATAATAAACCCTTTTCTATTGAGAAAGCACTATTATTACATATATCTAGTTCCTGGCATCTAAAGCTTATTGAGAAATTGTTTTCAGATTATAAAATTAAAGGCTAGTTCATATGATGAGGTTTTATATATAATAGAACTGCATCAGAAGTGTTGACTTTCTCTTGAGGACTACGCATAAAGAAATCCAAATATCAGTCATTTAAATGTAAGTAAATATATGAGGCTAATAACCTCTGAATCGTTTTTCATAAACACAAGGTTCTTAGTACAGTGTAACGCTACACCTAAAGAGGGAAAAGAAAGTTTCCTTACAAAAGAGGGAGCTTTATTAAAAAAACACAACAACAGAAACAAGTCTTTGTTGGACAGACTACAGGAACAAGTGTCACATGTTGATAAGTGAGTGTTTAATGGCTGATATTCATCTCATTGTCCTCATCATCCTCTGTGGAAAAAGAGGAGAAGCAGACTGGCTCGCACTCCAAGGTGCACAGGTTCACAAGACAGGCTGTCTGTGTGCTGCTGAACTCTGGGATTGCTACCAGGAGAACATCTTGTCCTTCAGGTCCCGAGATGAAAAATAAGACAAAAATTACCTTACAAAAATATACTGGTACTGCATGGCCACACTTACACACAGTGCTGTGTTTAATATTAAATAGTCTCGTCTTCACCTGTGACTCGTTTACATTGGTAGCTTGGTGCGTTTCCGCTGAAGTACACATGAGGGCATTCTTCCATAATAAAGGGATCTTTCTGATAGAACGGGTAACAACCTTAAGGGTCAGCAAAACAAGTCAGAACAATCTAGCATTTTCAAAATGCTTTATAAAAAATAGTAACACAATGAGATATTCAAAAAATGTCTACATGAATATTTGTTCGTTTTATAAATTCAAATGATATTTAGGTCCTGAAAGAGTCACACTTAAGTGTTTATTAAACTATAGAATAAAAAAATAAATAAATGAAAAAAAAAAAGCTGTAAAATATTTCACAATACAAAGCCCTTAAAAGGACATGGCAATGGGAAAAAGAGGGTGGTAAGGAAAAATTTTAATTCAATGCTTTTTGAATTTTCTCACACAAAGTTTTGGTGAGTGCAACAAAAACGGGTGATGGAAATAATATGAGGTGGTGAGGGGAGCGAAAAAGAAGGGTTATGGAAGAGAACACAGCTCCATGAAATATTTTTTCCATCACCCCTTAGTGGCTCTGTATCAGAAAGTTAAAATTAAATAATAATAAAAAACTAAAATATATAATGCATTAAATTCTGGGTGAAATTACCACAGACAATAATTTCAACACAATATTCAGTGTGCACAAATGAATGTGAAGCTCATGATTTTGTTCATTTGAATTGAGGTACACAGATATTACGCTAAAATAACCTAGAACACCCCTTTACATTTTTTTTTTAAATGACCAAAAATTGTTACAAACTTATAAATAAACAGAGAAAACAGTCTGTCCAGACCTAGTGTGTCCGGAGCAGTGGGAGCCAGGTGGCGGAGTCTCAGTGTGCTTTCCAGTATTTCCAGATGATCATCCATACTGCTGTACTTCACAATATCACTGATATTCTGTCCTGCTGTGCCCAAGAACCTTAGAGGAACCACAAAACATCCACTGTCAAGAGCTGCTCACCACATCACACCACTGAGAGAGGATAAATACACAGTTAGTTACTCACCGGACACCATCTACGATGGCTTGGTAGGGGTTGTTGACCAGCTGCAGCATGGGGAAGGGCACAGACAAAGGGAACATGCAGCGGTGCAAGGGCTGCTGGGGTAGAGTGTAGTTTGTTGGGTCATACTGTCCAGGCATGACATCTACAGGTACAGAGACCTATAGAGAACAAATTACAAATTACAGAGACTTCAAAACATTTTATATTGTTATCGTGGGCACTTCAAAATAACCCGTAATAAATTTTATATATATCTATTATTCTGATTTATTTCATCAACTTGTTAAAATGCCCAAACGCTGTATGCTGCGTCAAAGGACTCATTTGCGCCCACTCTGATGTAAACAAGTCAAGCCGGATGAG
Organism: Sinocyclocheilus anophthalmus; assembly: GCA_018155175.1. Classification (NCBI taxonomy): domain Eukaryota; kingdom Metazoa; phylum Chordata; class Actinopteri; order Cypriniformes; family Cyprinidae; genus Sinocyclocheilus; species Sinocyclocheilus anophthalmus. Next base: position 14,863 of record JADLZN010007046.1, read on the forward strand.
AATGCTCATGGAAGAACCAGTAAAGAGATGCACTGTTTGAAAGTGAACATTCACTTCTCTGACAGCAGGTGGCGCTGATGGCAACAGCGGGAATGCAGCCAATAACCCTGTAAACAAAGCCAGGCAGCACTACCTTTCTGTTCTTTCAAAACAGTCATTCAGATTTTTGTATTCGCAGTGGTGCTCATCACAGCACTGAATTCTTATGCTGCGTACTTATTTTAAATACTTAAATTCTTAGACTTAATAAGCTATTTATTTTCAAACTTTAATCTGTACTACAACATGCCCTAGATATTGTTTGAAAATGTTTTGATTCTTTGTTCGGTCACACTTTACATTAAGGCTCTGTTGTTTAACATTAATTCATTCATTAGTTAACAAACTGCAAATGAAAAATTCTTCTAAACATTCATTAATCTTAGATAATTAGATATTTTTAACACTTAATAACACATTATAAAAATCAAAAAGTTATAAAGGTATTATTTAAAGGACCTAAAGCTTACATGAAACTAACAGATGTAATTAAAAAAAAAGTATAATAATTATACTTTTGTAGCTATTGCTCATTGTGAATGTTAATTCATTAACTAAGGTTAACTAATGAGGTTTTATTGTAAAGTGATACCTATTGGTCCTTATAATTCTTTTGCACTTTAATCTGTTTGAAACATTTGTTAGTTTATAAATTTTTCTGTATTGCTTTACTGCATTTAAATGTTCAGTTATTTTTGTTATAGAAAAAAGTATATTATGGTGACACTTTTTTTCAATATCATAATACCGTACACCGTGATGAAAGCTTCAGCAATTATCGCAACATGAAAATTTGATACCGTAAAAAGCCTACTTAAAAGAAATGGAAGAAAAGGATAACAGCAAGTCTTAACTCACCGTGAGATCAGAATACAACTAAGAACCTGGTCCTAGAAGCATGATATAGTGAATAAATGGAGTACAATACATTTCAGCCATGTCCCAAATAACGCCTTTAGTCTTTTTGGTCCCTCAACAAAGTCCACACTTTGGGCTGAAAACACTCACCACTAGCTGCATTAGAAGCTCATCCAGCAGTCTGATAGCCTCCACACTCCCAGCCTGAGTCTTCTTAGTCAGGTACTTTGCCTTCAAATGGAAAAGAGTTTAATTTATAAAATTAATTCACTAAATGTGATAGAAATTCTGCTTAAAAAGTGAGATTAGTGCTGCTTGAAAAGTAAGTCCCATTTGCACACCTTGGTTGTTGAGTCTTTGTCCTGAGTGCTTTGACTCAACAGGTTTCCAGCTAGTATGACTCTAGAGATGGACGCTGCTCCGCTCTGCTCCCCCTGATCTCCAAGCTGACCAGTTACCATATCCGCCAAAAGCTGCAATCCCATCATGCTGTCTGCTCTGCTGCCGTTCAACCCCAGGCCAGAGGCAAGAAGCACAAAACCTGTGAACCAGAAAACAGCAAAGGTTAAAAGTGTGGAAAGTTAAAATTTATTTTTTTTTTTTTTTACCACTGCACACTAAAATCAAGCCAGGAAAGCATAATAAAGTTGGTATAAGTACTAAACACCCTTTAAACATCCTTCTGAAGGCTTCAATGTATACATCCTGCTCACAAAAACATTTGTAGTCAAAGAATCCACTTGTGATTACCAGACATGTATGTGCAACTTCAACACTATAGGGATGCATGATATATCCGATTCAGCTGTGGTCAGCCCAATATATTATAAATATATATATATATTATATATATATTAAAGTATGACAGTGCAATGGAAACTGAGATGTCTTTTCTTCTCTATTATGTCCTTATATGTCATTCACAATAAAATGTTAAAAGATTTCCAAAAATATAACACATATGCATGATAAATCCTTATAATAAACACTGCAAATTCCACAAAAAAAAAAATGAATAGGTCAATTTGGTCAAATTTGATTTCATCACAAACTTTCAAAATTTTTTGATTTATTTTTATCGAGTCGATTGATTTTTATATATATTTTTGTATTCTTTTTTTTTCTCTGATTTAGGTTACTTTTGCATCATATAACACTCACTTAAGTTCATTTTTAAAATACTATTAATTAAATAATACTATTAAATGTAATCTTTCCTAAATCCAAAATGAATATCCATATTTCACGCTGCACATTCTCATGTCGTGATTTCCAAATTTACGGTTTCATTCTTTTTTATTAATTTTTTTCCATTTTTTAATGGTTTATTTTTCATTTATTTAGACAAAATAATACCTTAATTTTAATACTCACCATTTATCAGTTAACAGCCATAACAGTTATGTATTGGCCAGATTTTTAAAACTGCTGCATACATCAGTATGTCTAAAAAAAAAAACTCCGGATCTCTGGTCAGTCATGTCAGGTGTGTTTCTGCACCTGTCTGAGCCGAGAGGCTGTCTGGGGGTCTGTGGAGGAAGTCGTCAAACAGTGAATGTCCCATCATTTCTTCTCTGCACCCATGATAGCAATAACACTACCTGAAAATACCATTTCACAACAAAGCATGAAGATTGAGAAGCCCGGGAAGACTGAGACGGATCAGTTTGTCTTACTATTTATTGACAAATGTTCCCTAACTTTCCTGTATCCCACCTGTTACAAACTTAGCAGTGTCAATGTTGCCTTCCAGTTTGATCCTCTGCAGTTCATCCTCCAAAATAAGCTCATCTGATTGGCTGATGTATTTGGCACGAGGTGGCTGAGGCAATAGATTGTGCTGAAGAAGAGAGAGAAAAGACATGTTAAAGAAGGGAAGACAGAGAGGACAGGAAGCTTGCGTTTGTAACATCAGGTGGAGTTTTACCTCCTCACTGATCTCCTTCAGGATGGAGGGCTGCAGCTGTTCACCCGTCTGCAGGTCACACAGCTCCTGATGGGCACGACTCCGCCTGCCACACACATCCACTCAAGCTCAGAAGCGCCTCAGGCAGAACACAACAGCAACACGAGCCTGTCAGCGACTATAGATGTTTCACACCTCACTTGTGCGCGGCTCTGTCGGCGAGGACGTCTCTCATCTGCAGGAGTCTGGTGGCGTAGATGTGCGCATACTGGCGGCTGAAGCTGCGCTCGCCGAGGCGGAATCTCTCCGAGCAGCCGCTGTATGAGAGCTGGAGACGGGCAAACACCGGCTCCTCTGAGCCTGGAGCAGACAATAGCGTCTCCTTCGGCACGATCACGTCGGAGGGCACGCTTTTGGACGCTAGATTAGCAATTAAACAATGTTATGTTAATAAAATATAAATGCAATGTTTATTACAAATCTATATAAGTGTCAAACACGCATCTTACTGTACGCTAGCAGCTCAACAGCTTCACTTTCTTACCGTATTTCTTAACTGCCGTGTTGTTTTTTCCTACAATATATATTATAAATCTAGTTTGATCCGATGATAAAGCAAACAAAATAAATAACATAATCAGGTCGAACTAGTGTTGATTTTTAGTATCTAAATATTTCACATTTCAAAATAAAAGCCACCGAAAGGATCTATAACGATTTTAGAAGTATTATTTACATTTTAAATAGGGCTAATACCTCAATTATTTCAGATCATATTTTTATTCATGCCGCCCAAAATTGAGAATGTAATATGAAAAATAAGTAATGGTAATATTTGTGAGGGGAAAAAAGACAGTATGGCTAATAACATTTCTTACTGAAATTTATTAGGTAGGTTTTCCAAAGAGACAAGTATTTATTATGCATCCGACAAAATGTAATGCTTCAAAGCTAAACTTTAGATTTGCAAATATTTAACACAATCACCTCAATGAAAAGTGAGACTAAAAAAAGGGCAGTTTGCTAGGAGACGACTGCCAATATTAAATGTTCGGTGTTATTTAATTATCCATGCACTGAATGTAGGATAATCACAAGACACTGATTACTCTGAACACAGCACAAGTTCTTTTAAGTGTACAAAAGTAACATGATTATAAGCACAATAATTAATGCGGAGGATTGAAACGGAGAAGATGAGCGATCTACTCTTCCTTCCTCCTCTCTCCTTAAGGGCCAGATGGATGACAGATCCGTTGTTCATGTTGTAATAGGCCAGAGAGTTGGAATCTTTGATGAAAATTCCCTGGAGAATCAACACAACAGGAGATCTGAGTTTTCAAAGTACTTTTATATTTAGTAATGTCATAACTAAGATGCCTTGTTCTTTTAAGCATTCAGAGTTTAAATAAAATAACCATCTCATTATTCAACTGAAATATTTTACCTCGTACTGCAGTTTCTGTTTTCCAGCCGGCATACCAGTGGCTTCATGGATCTTAACCTTGATGACAGACACCTGAGGCACAGTATGGCATTTGATTAGCTCACTTTTTCATGAATTCTATACATGTTTTGTATAATTCTAAGGATTAGTAGTTAAAATGTGTACAAATGGTGCATACAGATACGAGATGGGCAAACTCTACCTGGTCTGTGAGAGGCAGGCTGAAGTTCAGCACTTGGCCACTCAGCTTCCATTCTGTCTTGTCCTGCATGTTGGGCACCTGGACCTTGACTGCAACAGGTCCCTAAAAGAGAGCAAAGGTCAAATTAAAATGATTAACAGATGACCCTTATGTAATAACAGTTCAAAAATATTCATTGCTAACTGCACTCAAAACAGTTTGCTGCAGCAGCAATGCACCTTGTTCCTGCGCAGGAACTCCTCTTCTGGAATCAGGTTGTCCTCGGTCTTCATTTTCTTGCTGGAAGGCTCGTCCTCGTGAGGAGGTGGAGGATGGGCAGGAGGCATGGGGGCGGCAACAGCGCTGGGAGGTTGAGGCACAGGGGGAGCAGGTACAAATGCTACAAACAAAAGATTTTTATTATAGCCAAATTATTATTAACAAAGTAATATATTATGAAATTATTTATTCATCAATTATTAAATTACAATTATTATTACAATTTATATCACAAAGGTTTATTAAATAAAAAAACTTAAATTTATATGATATAAATTCTACTATTATTATATTACTTTTTTTATATTTAATATAGAAATGTCTGTTGAATATTTATTTAAATTCATTTTTAAATTACAAGTAGCTACGCAACAGATCTGTTATTCCAAAGACTCACCAGCAGGAACCACCATCGGTGGAGGTCTGGGTGCCATAATATGGGATGCAGAGGGTGGCATGGGCAACACACTGATGCGTGGGGCATGCAGCATGGGTGGCATGGGGGCCAGACGCACCATAGGGGCCACTGGAGGTCTGGGTAATGACAGGACAGCAGGGAGCTAGGTGGGTCCGCACTGGAGGTGCCAATCTGAATAGACACAAGAACCTTTCTGTTAGCACGCTCACTTTTAATTTTTGTGTTTGACAATCAAGCTGATCTCTCAAAACTCCCGAATGCAGACAAACTGATTGAGACTCACAGCAGGTGTGATGCTGATGGGTGGGGTGGGTTTGGGAAGGCTGGGGGCTACTGATAGCAAGGGCGGCTGAGGAATCTCGTTGGGCTTGCTGGGGCCGATCTTCTCCTTGGTGTCGTCCTGCTGCACTAGACCTTTAGCTTTGTGGATGGCTTCAATCTGCTCCTGCAGGGTGATGTTAGCCTGAGCAGCCTGCTGGGTACGAGCCATACTGCCTGAGTGACCGTCCCATGTGACCTGTGGAGTAAGAGCGCAAGAGTGTTTTCTCTCGCCGACCCGTACACCTCTTAGGGTATTTACTCCTCACTAAGGGGGCACCAAGGACAATAAGCGCAATAAGCATAATATTTTTTTATTAATGTGCTACATGTTTTTAATAATAATTATTCTTTAATATTTTCTATTTTTAGAGGATTTCACCTCTAAATTATACACCATGTATATCTATATGAAATAATATAAGCCCTATATTATAATTTCTATATATTAATATATGCATTAGATTTAATAATAATAAATAATTATAACTATTACTTACACCCTTTCTATCATGTCCACAATTTTGATGAAGTAAAAAAAAAAAGAATAAAAAAAAAAAAAAGAGTAAAAGTTCAAAACCCCACCCTGCCCCGGTTCTAAAATGACAGAGGTCACCAAGATGGTTAAAATAATTTAGGTTTTAGTGTCTGGTTTAATGTTTATTGGTTTCCTTTCCTCCGCTCCCTTCGACTCCTCTCTCTTACCGGTCTGCAAAATAAAAAAAAAAATCCGGAATTTTCCCCAGCCGCACTCCAACATCCAAACAATGTGCATTGTTTTGGTCCTCGCAGACTTTTTAGAACACTATTTTGAGTCATTTGTCCTACTACAATGTGACACACAGATATAATTTCTTTCTTCTTTTTTCCTTTCTTACCTCTCCTCTGGTTGCTGTATCGCCTCTCTCCGATCTTCTTACACTGGCCTTTATTCTTTCCTTCCACACCGAAGATATCGTTACTCGTCTCTCGGCTCAGCTGCTCGGCTGCCTCTAATGTGCTCAGGGCCCACCGTAGCGTAACAACCTCTCCTCCTCGATTCTGACAGCCTCCTGGATTCTGCGTCACGCTTGCTCCGTCCAGCGTGGGTCCAGCCCGGCTGGTCCGAGCGCATGATGGGTCTCCTCATCTTACTGGCTGGTCTTCTCCCCATGATGGGAAGCGAGTGGAGGTTACTCTCCAGGGGCGACCCACAGGGGCAAGGCTTAGAGGGGCTGAAAGCCAACGAGACAGAAAGTAGTGGATTCACTGAATTTTTTGCTGTTCTAGTATGTAAAAGTGTGTGGTTGTTAAAAAAGCTTTACCCTTTGGGTCATAGTCTTTGGCGGATAATACCGGGGTCCTGGGTGGGGGCACCGAGTGGTGGCACAGGTATCAGTGGGGTAGAGGAGCCTTCATGCCATTTCCTCTTGCATCAGAGCCCTATTGAGAGAGTGAATAACAGGTCAGAGTCGGGTGTCTTTAGTGTAACCACTTCTATGACCTGCCTTCATTCATTTTTACGTTATTGAAACATGTAACCTCCTCGATCTCATTGTAGGACTCCCCCCTGGTGTGTTCTCTCACTCGTCCCATTAAGCCACAAAGTGCATGCTAGTCTGTCACTGGTCTCATAACTTAGTTGCATGTCTCTAACCCCCCGTGCCACCTATTTCTCTCTCCTCTTCATCTTCACTCTCAACCTCCCATCTCCACCCGTCCTCACTCTCCCTCCCAAACTTCTCCTAACGCTCCCTGGATTCAGGATCACGATCGCCCAGCTCCTCAGGAGTAGTTCGGCGGAGAGGGGAAATTGCCTTAATATTTCTACTATTAAAAAAAGATTATTTAATCGCAATATGATACCATGACTATCAATATAACTATAATATATTATAATTATTATTAACTTTATATTATAGATATCTATTAATATTGTGTTAATGATAGTACGACTACGTAGGGCGGTGTGATAGATGCTCGTGCCACGGGATGTGAATGTGCGATTTGAGACCAGATTCGCATAATGCAGATGTCAAAGCTCTCTCGGAGCTCTCGCCTTGTTCTTAAATCGCCCATGATTTTGGGAGTGTCGAGGTGTCTTGAGAATGTCTAGCACCGAATACGCGCACCGTTACCTGGCACTAGGTACTTTTCAGTAATCCCCTGGAACCTTGTGCTTTTAGTCCTTTCTTATCAGACACTAAAAGCCGTTAATTCAGTGGACTACCCGGTACTGCTGCTTCAATTCTAACGGTACGTCAGTTCTAACTCTTGTCTCATCAGGGTTCATGCAGCTGCGCTTATGCCTGCACACGTTGCAGGCTTCATGAAGCAGGATTCCCTGATCACACTGTCAAAGTAATGCGCGCAAGTGACTGTACAAGAACCATGCGGAGATTCGTTTCGTTGACCACCTGAACAGCGTTAAAGCTTCTATTTCAGCAATGGCTTAATCCTTGATAGAATGCATTCTCAGGCACCCCTCCGCCTTCTTATACCAAGAGACGCATGCTAGCAAAGGTTCAAATAATTGAGTGCCCAACACTAGTGCGTTTAAACATGTGCGCTCGCTGATCTTCTTCTTTTCAATAACCCCACCTTTTTGTGAGAGCGACACGCATATTGATGGGGGTATTAACATGATACTCCATCCTACTATTTCATAATTACACACCTATCTTAGTGTTGCATGGCTCTATACCCCTGGGTGAATGTGGTAATCATCGCTTTCGCTCGTGTATATCGAGGTGGTCGGGACCTTGGCACGAGAAAAAGGATCTCCGCTGACTGAGTCTTGCTTCTCTATTTCCACTTTTGAACCTTTGAAGAGAGTACTTTTATTATCGGCGTTGCACTTATTGTTTTGCACTTACGACTAATGAAAAACGGTTATATATTTTTGTGTTACTTATACGGTTTTTTGTGGAAGGATCCGTTAGGAGTTCCCGCACGCTTCAAACAGAAGTTCTAGTAGCTCATAATTCAGTACAGTTCTGAGGGTACTGTAGTAGAAGCGGACTCGTGCAATGAATCTATTCAGGAGACAGGAGAGTCCATCTGAGTATGAGTTCTGATCGCAAGATCGGCCCGCTCTGTGGGTGCTCCCACGGCAACACACGCTCCGAGCCAAGAGTCCGCTAAAGGCGGACGAGGGGGAGGCTGCGAGGTAAGTCCGGAAGTCAAGGCCCGATGAAGTCCGATCTAGACGAACTAGGTCGGGTGGCAGGGTCGTCGACTTCTCATGAAAGTCGGGGAGGGGGGACGGGCACGAACCAGAGGGTCGACTCAGAGTCTGGACTCCGCGGTCACAGTGTATCCGGAAGTCTGAGCGAAAGTAGGGAAGGGGAGAAGGGGGAAACGGGGGGTGGAGAAAACAAAAGCTGCTCCGGGATGGGGCCCACTCGCACAACCCCTATGCTCCTCTTCTACCCACATTATTGGGGAAAGATGTGACATTACACGTTGTGAAAGGTCAACTGATTCTACACTATCATTTTGTTTGCGAGATCTTATGAGTTTCACACATATCGACGATAACTGAGAAACGGCCTGAGAGGAATTTTTTGGGACCTACTGACTTCAACCAGTAAATGGCTTCTATATATAACCTTATATTAGCAATTTCAGGTCTACCTCTCCTGATTCCACCTATATCGCTATTTTCTATGGGTGTTTTTTCCCTCTATTGTGTGAGTTCGGGAATCTTGCTGGAGATTCTTGATATATATAGCCGTTTGCTCCAAGAATCCCTCAAACTTGGATTCTCTGCTTCCTTCCTTCCTTGTCAACCTTATCATAAAAGATCCTTTGTGTACGGCCGACTTGTTTAATAGCCCCTGTGCAGAGAGCCATATCATTGAAAGGTGTCGATTTTTCCCAGCTATATCTCGGGTTCCTCCGCTCTCTTTAGCCACCTCAATCTGATTTGTTCTTTGCAAATTTCTGCTGCGGTCCCTTTGCTTACTCTCTTAGCCCTCCCCCATTTAGAATTTGTAAGTAGGTAACAAGCCTGTGCTTGTGTCGCGCAAACAGAAGTCAACCTGGAAGTATCCTCTGCGCGTCCTATCATGCAATCAGCGGCGTGAGAAGACTGGCGGCCATTATCTTCGGCAACAAACTGTGGCGTCAGCTCACCCATTCCAACATCTCACCTGGTCTGAGATGGAGGGAGGGTGTCTGCTCACTTTGAAACTTCAAACTCAGTGGAGGCTCCTGTGTGTCACCACACTCGCAGGATCCCTGTGCGCTTGACTACGGCTAAATGACACGCCAGCAAACACGTGAGGTCTCTCTGCATAACATATGCCGTTTCTGAAAGGCTTTCAGGCGTTCAGACTGCTTACAATATGACTTGACTGTGGTCTTTAATCACAAATGGATTGATTCTTAGGGCTGGCAACTAAAATCACCAACGTCTAGTGTTACACAGATAAGCCACACATGTTCTTCCTGCAAGAGCACACACATTCCTACTTCGTACACAGTACCTCTTACTGCATTTCTTTAGTCTGTAAAATGTTTCGAAACGTGCTTACATTTTATTCAACATCACACTGACCTGTTACCCTCTCTTCTACTCACGTCTACCTCAGCCTCATCCAAATACTGAATTGACAGTTTACTTTTTCACCTAAATGTAACCTCCAATACAGATATATCAGCAAAAAGAATTTTGCACTGATATTGTCTTCCTCTATACGGCGTTTTCCGTTTCTTCTTTGTGACGCGCATGGCGTACCGGCGCTCTGTTCAGTAAAAGTCCTGAAGTTTAACGCAGACTGTCATGATGAGCCTTCACCAACTTTTAAACACTCACTTCTTCAATATGTTAACATTTACAGATAGATATACCTAAAATAAAGTTTTGCGCCGAGGAATTATATCACACATTAAACAGCATGTGCATCTGTCAAAGCGCCTGACAGGACAAGCAGTGTTAAACATTACTCTAAATGCATTAGCTTGAAATTTTAAAATAAAGCATTCTCATGCTTCGGGCAGCTTGGATGACGATTTTTTCCCGCAGCAGCTCACTCTGATTTTTTTTTCCACCCTTTTAGATGTAATTTTGTCAATAGAAACCTTTATCAAGTAGTATAATTTGACACGAGTGGTGTAAGGCTTTCGATCTCGTGGCACTGTGGGCAGATGCACCGTGAATCGCTACAGTGTTCCCCTCTTTTCAGTAAATTTTCAGACATTTTTGTCTTAACTTGTATGCCATTTATTGCGGGAAGGAAATTACAAGGATGCAATGGGATGCCCTAAACGTAATTATTTTCCTCCTCTTCTCGTCCGCAGAAGCTCTCTTAATAAGCACTACTTTTTATGGGTCCCATAGGGTACTTCACAACTACCATTTTAAAGTCAGCTCTCTAATATGAGCGCTTTTATTTATACAATACAACAAATGATTTTCAGAACCAATTTCAGCACCATAGCAAAAAAAAAATGTAATCAGCTTTAAGCTATTTTATCCTTAACTATTTGAAAAATTGGAAACATAAATGTGAAATCAGGTGTACTTTTCCTTACACGTCTAATAGATCAAGGGGGGAGTACTAATGGAACCATGTAAGCAATGACAACGAAAAATTATTTAAATGTTCTACAGTATCAGTTATACCATCTGGACATTTGTATCCATACTACGAATTTTTTCAAGCTAAGAAATAGGGTTCGGAAAAAACACGCATCGGAGAAAAATAACCAAAAAAAAAAAAAAATGGGGGGTATTGCTTTAAAAGGGTGAAAAATTAGTGGATTCTGACTAACTTAAACGCCTCTGATTGGCCACTGCATATCAGTGTTCAGTGGAAAGCGATATAAATATGCACAGAAGCGTTTGAAAGCAGCCGAGTATCAGCGAGTACTGCATTGAGTCTGTATTTGGTACTACCACTGCTGCAGAAAAGCTGGTATTGTTACGTTTTTAAAATTTCAGTATCAACACAATACAGAAGTACTAATAGTCTACTTTTGACAATAATCAAAATTATTAAAAGTTACTGAATTACTATTAACAATGCTGCTTTCCACTTCCAGGCCTACTACAAACATTCATCACAAGACTTAACAGCGTCATACAAAATACTTCTCTTAAAGTTCATCACTGGATAGAAGGTTGGGAAACACATCAGTGTTCACACTGTCAAAAGTCAGTAATGATATACCAATCTTGATTTTTCATCGCTGATTCCGATTTTTTTTAAAGGAAGAGTTGATTACGATAAGGTATCATGAACGTCAAAATTAACTTGCTTGACTGAAGTTCTGGGCTCCCTATGTAGCAGGGCAGAACATTCTGTCTTAGGGCTCATTAAAAAATTGAGAACCGACAACCACCTGCCATTCTATCATTAATGACCCACAACATGCTGCATACGAGCAGTTTCTGGCTTTTATCGTATTGAAGACAGAGATGGTAGCGTCTAGGGGTCACAAAAAGTGAACGGGTGGAAATTGGCGCAACACAGTATTGACGGTCTGACTTTAGCTTGAGATGTGAAAATTATATCTATAAAAAGCAATACCCGTTCGGACTCCTCCGTCGGACACGACGCCTCGAGTAGGTCTGCGTGCGCTCACTCGTCAGAAGAAGGCCCGAAATACTCAAGGACCATAGGCCTCATCTCTCGTCGAAACTTACAGGGCCGCAGGTCGCGTACGTGGAGACCACTGCGTCTGTGTGAAAGGTGGGAACGGCGAGGTAGGCATTTTCACGTACTCGGCAGGCACACATCGCCTTGGAGCCTGACAGGAGAGGCTTGCGCACGTGCGTTGCAAAATACGTATAATACCACTAGCGGTTAAGGTGACTTATGGGTGCACGACAAGTTCAACACTCGTTGTGCAAACTCCTGCGCACACGCCGTACTTATGTGTGCAGCCAATGACCCCCTCGATCGATAAGCAATAAAAAAAATTAAGAGCAAAGCGCCGGTTGAGGCCGGAAAAGGGGTCTGCGTTTGGAGCAAAACAGGCCGGTTCCGATTTAGACGCAGTCATTTACTACTCGAACAGTATTGTTTCGGGACTTTTCATTCTTGGTTAAAGGCATATGAGGTTGCTAAAAAGAACAATATTTGTGTATTTGGGTAATAAGGTGTTTATGTGGTTTAGGTTCAAAAAACCCCTTATTTTCCACATACGTACATTAATTTGTTTCTCCTCTATCCCCGCCTTCTGAAACCGTCGATTTTGCAAGCGCTCGGTCTGAAAAGCAAGGTGTGCGTTATGATTGGACAGCTATCCAGTGCGTTGTGATTGGCCTAATACCTCAAGCGTGAGACGGAAATGTGACGGCCCTCACATACTGTGATGATGCCCTGTCAGGTTGGCCCCCCTGAGCGATGATTCAAAAAATGAAAACCCATTATAAACGAGGCATTCGTTGCATCCAGTGGGGATATAATTACTGATTATAATGACTTGTATTGTCTTTTTACGTGTTGCGTTGCATCTCGCTGCGTAACATAAAACCATGTCTGCATTGTGATCGGAGAAATGACAAACAACAAGCCCTACTCTACACTGCTCAAAAAACTCGCTTTAAATATAAAAATATAAAAACTCTTTAAATGTAAAAAAACGTACTTACAATCTGTGAGTAAGAACAGCCGGCATTGTAGCCTACTCTCCCAGGAAACAGTCCCCCAGAATAAACACAATAAAAAAAAACTAAAAAAAACATAAAATGTGCTGCACACATTTGGGTTGAAGTGTTCTGGAGCAGTGTTGTAAATACAACTTAACCACTGATTCTAGTCGTGTCCATTTTTGGAAGACCAAACACAGTATTTTCGCTTTCACAACGAAACACATCGTCACACACGGTGGCCTAGAGTGAGCAGAAGCCGGGGGCTAGAGTGAGCAGAGGCCGGGGCTAGAGTGAGGAATGGCCGGAGGGTTAGAGTGAGCGGAGGTGGCGGGCTTGAGAATGGCGCGGCCGGCGATTTCGACCGAATGAGCGTCGGAGGGCTTGCGGCAACCACATGTGACGACCCCGGTCTGGACTCCGCTTCCTCCACGGTGAAAGCCGATCCGGCGATCAACAACGCAAAGTTGATATATTTCCTCAGCGACCAACACGGATCAACTCCAGGCATGACGAAACAGATATCGTCCTCTTTTGGAAGACAAAAACAAAGTAGTTTCGCTTTCACAAAAAAACACAGCGCCTTCATGACATGGCAGCGGCAACAACAATACTACAGCGAAAATAAAGTTACGCCTTCTTTCTTTGCATGAACATTTGTCGGCGTTATGCAAATCTTCCCACATAGTGATGTAGACATGTGGGGGCGTGTTAGAATGAGCCGTTTTAGGTAGGTGTGGCTGACTGTGTGTGAACTTTTTTATAAAGAATATCTCTTTTGATTTGAGACTTCAGTCTTTGCAACTTTACAGATTTTCTTTATGCACCAAGAGCTTGTAAACCTCCAAGCGAAAGAAAAATTTTAATCGTAAAATCATATGCCCCCTTAAAGGAAAACAAATTTTTAAAATAATAATAATAATAATTTTCCAGGACAACATGACTTTCCAAGACATTTTACATTTTCTCTCATCCAGGTTTTCCAGGACATGTGTGAACCCTGATCAATAATGACAATCGTTGTCGATGATTTTCATTATGGATTATTATCGATTTTATCAATTAGTTGTTGCAGCCCTAATTAGTATGTGTTGCATTAAGTCACTGACAGGTTTCTGACCTTCTGAGGAAGCTGCTGTAATGCTGCTTGCTGCTGTTGCATGACTTTAGGCACAGCTGCAGATGGTTCCTGAGCTTTGCCCTCCTTGAACTCATTGACCTTGTGGCGGTAGTAGGCATGGTAAGGGTCGCTGGGGTTGAGGAAGTTGAATTTTGGGTTGTTGATCTCATTCTGTCTAATTCTGGCCTCAAACTCAGGTCCATTCCTATAAACAAACAAAGAGGTCAATAATTAGTTTAACAAGAGCACAACAATGAAACTTTGCACTATATTATACTTGTGATATGATGTAAAACCTGGCCACGAAGCTGGCAGTCTTGTCAACAATGTTTCGGACTTCAGGAGGCGGGTAGATGATTCCCACAATGGGCTTTGTGGCTGGAGTCTCTTCCTTCTGGTCCTCAGCCTGTTGATTAAATCATAACAAAACTTAATTGATCTGGTCAACACTCACAAGCCAAATATATTAACTAATGGCGTTAAATTAGGAGCATAGGCTACTAAAGCATTACCTGGCCAAGAACAGTCCATTCATATATAAAGTATATACATAAATAAACATCTATTGCATTGTATTATATATTTGTGAATTATGCAATAAGTTATATTTAGCAGTGATTTATTTAATTACTGAATGAAATAATAGCCGAACTGTGCAAAAAGGAACGTATAAGAAAAAATATATGAATTATAATGAAAGATCTGACTTGACTCAAGCTGTGTTATGGGAAGCCGATTCATTCTCCTAATCAAAACATGCAATGCTACGGTCCATTAACATGTTTGTATGTTTATGGAAGACAAATATGTTAGTAGCTGGATATAAGTAAGATCAATCTATCCAGTACTGTATCAAAAAGAACTAAACGATAGCTTTATACCTTGTTACTCAGCTCCGGCTGCATGATCTGCACAGGCCCAGGCGGCATGACTGCGACACAGCAGGCTCTTCTCAGGCCGAATCAAATACAACTAGAAAAATAAACTATTGTCTGTTAAGACGTAATTTGCGGAACAAAAGATAACGTAAAGTCCTGAAATAACTGAAGTAATATATTTCTATGTACAGTATAATACAACTTAATTAACCGCTCGATGCGCCAACTTCTTCTTCTACTTCTTTTTGTTCAATGGCCGTTCACTCCTTAGGAGTATTACCGCCACCTACTGTATATCTTCGGCACATGGGTGATGAATCTGTACTGAAAACAAATAATAATAATTTGGTAATGCCCCACCCACCCCAGAGGATCAGAGCCCAAGCTTCAGCTGGCGCTGCGTGTTCAGCTCCTCCAGCTTCCACACTGTGCTCCTCGACCTCCGAGATGATCCTCATCCTCAAACACTAAATCCTGTGAGCTCTAAAAATGTTAAAACCACCTTAAACATCTGACTATCACTCAAACCCTTTCCCAGAAGGTCCACGACACTCACTGGTCTGTTCCTTATATTGCTAAAAAGACTGTTACGCTGATCTTCATATCTATTACATTTAAAGAGCACATGCTCTACTGTTTCAAAAACACCACATTCATCACACATACCATTTTCATGCTTCCCCGTTAATGCAAGTGTTGAGTTTATTCCTGTGTGTGTGACCCATCCTTAATCTAGAAATCATTACTTCTTCCTTTCTGTGTCTTCCATAAAACTGTTATTTTTTCCCTACTGATTTTACAATATTATAATACCACCTACCCGTGCTGCTATTTTCCAATCTTTGTTGCCATATTCTTATTATTTTCCTGTTAATTACTGATTTTATCTCATTCCTTCCCAGTAACTTAACATCCACCAAGTTTTTCTTTAAAGCTTCTTTTGCTAACTTATCCACTGTTTCATTCCCTACTATACCGATATGTGTCGGTACCCAACAAACGTATACAATTATACCCTCTATTTTCAGTCTATACAGTAATGTATAAATTTGTACTAGCAGGTCTTCTCTATCAGTTTTTGTAGACAATATACTTTTAAGAGCTGATGAAGAATCTGAGCAAATAACAATCCTATTTGGCTTAATCTGTTCTACCCACTGCAATCCTACTATTATAGCAGTTAATTCTGTAGAATATACAGACAATTTGTCACTTAACCTTAAACTTATTTCGTCTTAAATCTTGGAATGTACACTCCTATGCCCACTTTTAGTTTGATTGGGTCTTTAGATCCATCTGTATAGATCTGTATAAAAGAATACAAATTTTCTCTCATAAAAACATTGATTTCATAACTATTAGTATATATTTCTTCTGCTTTTTCCCGGGCCTCCAACAATCTCATTTCAACAATGGGTTCAGGAATATTCCACACTGATACCCCGTTTAATGGCATGTTGGGACAGATTTCTTCATTCTCCAGACCACAATACTTGACCCATTGTTCATACTTCCAACCAAAACTATTCTCTCCATTCTTTTTATATTCCCAACAATAATTTAAAATTGTGCGTGTACGATGACTCTTATTACTACCCTGTAGATTAACCCAATACATCATTGCAAGCTTTTCTCTTCTTAAATCTAATGGCGTCTCCCCCATTTCGACCCTGATGGCATCTAGAGGAGTTGATCTTATTGCTCCACAGCAGATTCTAAAGCTGCGTCCGAAATCGCATACTTCCATACTATATAGTAGGCGAAAAACAGTATGCGAGGCGAGTAGTATGTCCGAATTCATAGTATTCGAAAAACAGTAGGCGAGAAGTACCCGGATGACCAACTACTTCCGCCCGAATTCCGTAGCACACATACGATGGACACTTTACTATCCCACGAGGCCACGCGAGAGGAGGCGCCATATTCGAGAACGGCGGGAGGCGGCGACGCGGCTCTCTTCAAGCGTAAGTACCTCAGGGAAAAACCTTGTTCATTGTGGTTAAATTGCACTTGTTTAACATGATCTAAGTGAACGGCTGACTTATTGAAAGTTTAAACATTGTAAGTCGATGAAATGATTTCGTGAGTCGGCTGTAAAAAGATGTTTAATCGCCGATGAAAGTGGTAAGAATATCGTGAAACATTGCTGATGTTCGCAGTAGTGAGGGCTCTTTAAATTTAGGCGCTGTTGTGGAGACGCATGTCACGTGACAACATCAACACGGCGGATGTAGTACGTCCGAATTCCACTCATACTACTCTCATTCATACTATATAGAACCTACTTTTTTAACGGTCGAGTAGTACGTTCAAATTCAAATGTAATACCTACTAAGCAGTATGCGATTTCGGGACGCACATAAGGACAAATCAGACAAACCTGAAGAGGTAGGTATAGTTTGAGACAGTGTTATTGGTTTGGGATTACTCACCGCTGATTGGACGAGGCATCTGTCAATCAACGTATACAGGGATGAACCAGCCGAAGAACAGCAGAGTCGTTGTAGAACTTTCAGAGATGGTTTTAAAGTAGCTCAGTTTTAATGTATTGTATGAATTGCCCTTACTCTGGAATAAAAAGTACGGGGTGTCTATTTACATTTAGTTAAATAAAGTGGCTATAAGTCATCAGCTCCAGTGGCGCAGCTGGATAGTGCGTGGCTTTTGCTTTTTAACCTCGATTGACGCGTGTCGGTCGGCCTTTGGCCGAACTTACTTTTTCCTCCCTTTCAATCTACTAATTTCAGTTAGAAAGGCAAGAAAGAGATGGGATAAAAGAAAACAAGGATGACATTGTGTAATACTATCCAAAAACAATTGGTCCAGTAACAACTGCTTATGGAAACAGAAAGGGAAGATATAGTAATCTCTCCGATGACACTCTACTCTTAATTAATCACTCCAGATGATAGGAAGACATGAATTTGGTCAATGTAATCATTGTGGACTTCCTGAAACTAGAACATATGCTGATTAATTGTAGGGCATTTGAAAGCGAAAGATTTCAATTAAAAGCGGATTTAAAATCTGCTGGCATAAATGCTCTTACTTTGCAGAGTATATTAAATAGTTCTTATAAAATCAATAAAGCTCTTATAAATTTCTTTAAAAAAAAAAAACTAAATTTGTGTGATAAAATAGATAGGTGCGGTCATTTTTTTTTGTTTTTTTTTTTTTTTTTTGTTTTTTTTTTTTTTTTTTTTTTTTTTTTTTTTTTTTTTTTTTTTTCATTTTTTTTTTTTTTTTTGTTTTTTTTAAGTTCCACCTCAAAGAGATAAAAATCAGATGTCGGCAGCAGTCTCTCATCCTCATTTCAACAGAAGGCCCAGAACTTCAGCAGTATGATCCATCATCAGCTGTGGAGAGGTGGCTGAAGTCAAGTGGCAAGAGAAAGCCATTTGCTAAGAAATGGTAGATTACATATGCAACCATAAATATTAATTCAGACAGATAAAGTATGTTTTTTAAAATGTATTTATTTACTTTTTTGTTGTTTAGTTGCATTGTTCATGCATTTCATGTAAAAAATCTGGCCTGTAAAATAAATAAACTGACTAGTGACTCGAGCTTCATTGTGTCCGCATAGAGGGTTGCCTCTGGGCCCACCAGGCCTCTCTCAGAGTGTTCACAGAGAGCCAGGAACAGTGTTTTGAATGATTGTGCTGCATCCACACGAAAGTTGTACACTTGTAAGTACACTTGTAAGTGGAAAGTATTTTGTGACTGGTGTTCTAGCCTCCGTGTTGATCCATTACACTGTTCAGTGGGATGCATTTTAGATTTTTTGCAGTATCTTTTGGTCGTTCAACTTCTAAATTAAAGGTGTATGTGGCTGAGTTTAGTACTTCTTTGCTTGGGTCTGACAGGTCAATTGTTGTCTTCCTGAAATACCACGTGTCCTCCATTGTTCTCTCTTCCTTGTGTCAGCCCCCATTTGAGCCAATATCAGAGTCTGATATTAGAGTGAGCTCCATGCTTTATCACTGAGTGCTCCCTGTTTGTGCCGGAGTAATGGATTCAGAAATGTCTCACTGTGGCCCAATCCAGCATTTCTACCCAAGGTTTTGTCCCCGCATTTTATGAATCCACCTATTGTGTTGGCTGCATTCCCAGCAGATCAAACTGACATGCGATTGGAGCTCTGTCCAGTTAGATCTTTGAGGGCTTACATTGATTAGACAGCAGCTTGGCGTAAGACAGACCAATTGTTTGCTTCTTTTAGGGATGTGCGCAGTGCTGAGTGGCACACTGGGTGATGCAGGTAATTTCTCATGCGTACGAGTCTGCGGGGCAGTCTCTGCCTTCGTCTATCCACTGACACTCCACTCGTGCTTTGGCAACATCTTGGGCAACACTCTGATAGTACAGACACCTGAAAAGTACTTTTACTGCAGAGTAAAAATACTTCACTACTGTCCGCCTCTGACAAAAGTTGTGAAGAATTTCAGAAGCCAATATATCAAACAATATGCAATCATCATAATAAAAACATTTTTATATAGGGCAGTTATTCCACCACATTTCTTACACTGGCCACTGGCATATAAAAGTACATGTAAAACATAAAATTTACCATACCATCTTTTTTTTAAACTATAATTACTATATTTGACGTTTACTTGCATTGCAGCAATATGCAGTTCACATTGAGCTGAATTTTCTAATTTATGAACTAAGGTCATTGCTGGACCTGAGGACTATGTACATAGAGTTATATCTACTCAAAACTGCATCTCTAATTTGATTGTTACTGTGTGTCAAAGTTGCAATCCTTTTCTGCTTTCCAAGTGAAAACTGTTGCACATCTGCCCTGTTTTAGTGATATGTTTGTTTTTTTCATGATATCATTGATATTCAGGAAAGCTTAATCAGGTTTTAATTTTGAGAATTGTAAAAATCAATATGAAAATCCACTAGGTAGGTAGTGCTTTTGAGTTATTTTTTGAGGCTCTTGTAGACAGAAGGTGGCAGCAGTGAGCAGTCTCTCAGGGCTGGTAAAGACTATTCTAAAAACTGTATTTCCTAGCAACAGATGATATTACAGGAGAAGCTGAAATTAACCAAATTGATTGGTTCTTTTAGGGATTGACTTGAGAGGGGAAATAGGGATATTTAGGGAATTTCTCAGACCTGTTCTGATTAAAATAACAATTGATAATGTGATATTCTATATTCATAAAAACATGGATTGCTTGCCGTTTGAAATGCATAATATAAACACTGTAAAATAATAGTGATGCAGGTTTTGACTTAATTCTGATAAAGTCAAAACTTGCATTATTTTACAGTGTTCAGCAGATTCCTTTGGCATATAGGTCTGCTTTCTCATGAAACCACACGAGTGGTCTGTAGACTTGTGTGGCATTCTTTCACATCCCTCAAATCTTGGTGACATCCTGTTTTAGAAAGGAACTGAACATGTCAGTGGGCTCTGAATAGATCAATGCATGTGCTTTTACTCTGTGAGACTTTTTTAAAATGTTAAATATTTTTGTGATTAAACATACTAATGATTAACACTATTTTAAATTGTTGAAATTTTTATGTTCCCTAACCCAATCAAAGTAAGGCGTGTTGCTCCAGTCTAATATATCTCTTACAATCATGACATTCCACATGACAGTAATCTTGTGATTCATTGGGTTTTAAACTATGATTGTGCAAGATGTTTCATTTTCTTAAATGCTTTTACTATAGTATATCTCTCAGTTAGTATATTGTTGTTGGCATCTTAATATGACACATGAAATGCAGGTAGTAATTAATAAGGGTCTTGATTTTATATGTTTGTATAGGTTGTTCTGAAGTTGAAACCGGTCTGAAAGTGAAACCAATGTTTGAATGGGCAAGAATAGTAGCCCTACTTATCCAAAAAAGAAAAGCGAAACAGGTGTATTATTTGATAATTTTTTTATTGGGTGTGTGTCAGTCACTTCCATTGTAGGGACTGAATATGTATTGGGAATTTTACTGTATGTGCATGGTCTGTGAATGGTGGTTGTATAGGTTGCATATACTGTATGTAATTAAGAATTATGCTAACACTCAACATTGAATCTACATCCATTAGAGTTATAGACAACACCTATATCACCACACTGTATGTAAAAAAAAAAAAAAAACACTGTTTTTTTAGCTTTTATTTGATTAGAGTACAGTGAAGAACTGTCTGGAAAGTACAGGGAGAGAGGGAGGGAACAGGACTGCATTATAACCCAGGCCAGACTCACACCCAGTCAACATAAGCACAACAGCTCTTTGTATGCTTGGAGAAACATATAGCCTCTTGTCACACTCACACAGATCTAACACAAATAAGACTTTTTGTTAAAAAACATTGTCTCAAATTTAATTCTGGTGTCATATTCAGCTCATCTCAAAAGATTTGATTACTTTACCCAAAGGCTAAACTCCTATGCTTTTATAACTAATCTGTGTAATTTTCTAGCTAGGCACAGAAGGAGTTTTGTTGTTGTTGTCGTTGTTTTTGCAGAATATTTGAGCCGCTCTTTCCATACAGACAGGTTTTTTTTATTTCGATTGATGTCAGGACTGGCAAATACCATTGGCCTGTTAGATTATGATCACATTATGACATGATAATGTTTCTGAATGAGATTTGAGATCTGCAGTGAAGGGGGTGATTTCTGTATTTCTTTCTTTCTTTTACAGAAGTAACATAAATGTAATTGTTTTTCAAATAAAGCTATTCTTTGTCTCCAGAGGACTGTAGAAAATAAAAAACAAAAAATAAAAAAAAAAAAAAAAAAAAAAAAAAAAAAAAAAAAAAAAAAAAAAAAAGTCATTTTCGGACTACTTTTATGTTTTTTTTTTAATGGATATTATCGTGACAGTACATTCATTTGCATTTGTTTTTTATATTGTTGTACATTGGTTAGGGGAATGAAGTGGGATTTTAGAAATATCTACATAATAAATTAACATATTTAATGTTAAATATGATCATTAGATATAAAAAAAAAAGGGAAAATAACATTTCCAGCGGAATAGTGGAAAACCAAAAGTGGGATGACAGATGGGTTGAAGGGATCAGTTTGTCCAGACTTTCCACAAGTGCATCAATCCTGCACAGAGAGGATCCACAATGCCCCCCTCATCCTTCCCCTGATGCCTCTTCTTAGTCACAGTCCATATTAGACGTCATTTGCTGCAACATTGCAATCCGCTGATTTAAAGTTTGCATCTTTAATTCAGCAAAAGGGCCATGCTGTGGACAGAATCAGTCGATCAATTGATCAGACGTCTTCATGTGTTATTATCGCAGATCAGGTTCCACAGACTTGAACTTTTGGACACACAGACGATATTCACATGAGTTGCATTTGCTGTGGATTCATGTGACAGTGTTGGCGTCACCGAGGGGAATGTTAGCCTGTGAGCTTTCTGTAAGTGGCTAAAAGGTTCGCTTGGTATGTAGTAATTGGTGATTTGGAGGATTGTTGCGAAACATACTTAATTTTTACTGAAGTGTGGTGCATTTTTTTAACTGCGTGCCTTTGATAGTTTTTAGGTTTGGCATGGCCGTTTACCTTTCTATATACTGTTTACACACCACATCTGTAATGGGAAAGGATTTTAGGGTTTAAGTAGAGGTCCATGCGTGAGTGTCGGAAGCAGGGGCGTAGCACCACCTTTACGAGTGAGGGGGACAGTAATGTCAAATGTAATACAGCTTTTCTTTTGGGTGTCTAATTGAAGTTTTTCTTTATGAGATAAAGGGCAGGTTAGGGGATTTTTGTATTTTTTTCGATTTGGCTTTCTCTTTTTTTTCCCCTGATTAATTTTTGAGTGTGTCCAACCTTGTTTCCACCCTTTATTTTTTTTCTTCCCCATTCCCGTTTTCTTTTTCTTCGTATCTCTTTCCGCTACATTGACTATGTGTTCGAGCTTCGTCCTTTAGGTCCTTTTCCCCCATTTTCTCTCTTCCCTTGCAGCGTTCCACCTCTCGTCTCCCCTCCTTCTCCCCGCTCCACCCGCAAGTTACTCTTAGTTCTTCCTCAATTTCTCTTATCTTTGCTCTCCTTCTCTCCTCTTCGTTTTCGTTTTTCTAGCCAGCCCCCCCTTCCCCTTTCTTATTACCTTTTTTTCTCCCTTCCCTCCTTCTTCCTCTTTCTCCTTCCCTTTTTGCCTCCCTTCCCTTTTGTTTTGTTTTCGTTTCCCCTTTTTCTTTCCTTCCCCCCCCCTCCCCCCCCCCCCTTCTTTTTTCTCCCCCCCCCTTTTCGTTTTCTCTTTTTCACCTTTCTCCCTCCCCTGACTTTTCCTCTTGCACCTTTTTGTTTTCTGGCCCTTTGTGGTACCATACCCCCAAAAAAATTTTGTTAAGACGGTGAAAGTCTCTTCACATCCTGATATCAATCACTAAGTTAAGTGGTGTACATTTAATTTATATAATCTGTGGAGGGCATAGGATCATGACATGTTCATCCAATCACAAATGTTCAGTTCCGAAACATTAAGATGCTGCCTGCATGTCGCAAAGAATGTATTTGCACCTCGCGACCCTGTGTTTGCGCCAAATAGTATCCATATGAGACCCGCTTATAGCACACAGAGTTTCATGAACCGCAGCCACAGAACCCGAAGTGAGGGTTATTGACGATGAGATAAGCATGGTCGGAGAGATCGGTTGAGTAGTCGAATATTTTTTATTCACTATGTGAACTCTATTTTCTCTCCTAATGTACGTATACTTTGACGTTAAGAGTTTATCTGATAAATACTTAATTGGTCTGGTTTATTAGCTTGCTATGACTGTTTATGCGTGGCTTTATTTCTGCAGACTGTTTTGATTAGTATAGCTTTTGGATGGCGTGTTTGTAAAGGGCATTGCGGTAAGTTATAAAGACACTTTATATAATATAATATAAATAGTTTTTGTTTACTTTTCTCACCAGTATACGCATTGTATATGCAGTAAGATTCAACTTCTATAGTTGGCTTATTTTAACTCCCATTGTCCAACTGAGATTGTGTGGTGCTTTTCATCTCTTGTAGACGGTTCTAGAGAGGTGACCTTATTTTTTACCTGAGCTGCAGCAGTGCATACAAGGGTTGTACACATCACACATAACACAGCCTTTTTGCTCGGCCATGTGTTTAAGCAGCCAAACTGGTCAATTTAAAAAGTCATCTTCCTAAAGCCAATTCAACAAGGCGTTGTCTGAGGTACGGTGTATGCATACAGCACTGTGGTTCTTGTTGTAATCACTCTGTCCTCCAGATGGGTAGGACTTGATTACATATGTAATCATGGATTACGGAATCAGTATTACAAAACAATTATAGTACATGTACATTAGCTTAAATTAAATTTAAAATACTGTATCAGGACGACAGTACTTTATGGATTACAATGTTACATATTATATACAATAGCCAATAAATTATCATAATGTATCAATTCTCCTAATTCACTTGTCATCTTTTAAAGTTCCGTTCAAAATATCCCACGATATTCACTCAGAAAGTCTTCAGTTTTGTGGACGTTCACACAGAGACCAGTCACTATACACTACACTGCATTTGACCGCTGATTTACAAAAATCATTTGAAGTGTTTTGGTCAACGTTGCATAAACTACTGATTGTACACACATGAGCAGGTTATCTGAATTATAACTCAGTAGGTATTTAATCTATTGCAATGTTGCTTTGGAAGGCATTTGTCTTTCAATACAATTAAAATGACACAAGATTACCATTATTTTATTGGGAACGGGTAAAATGCAGGCATTGACTAATTAACTTATTTTGTCATTCTAAAAAGCTTTCAGTTAATATACTTTTAGATATTACTAATAAAATTAATAATTAAGTATCACATTGTATGTTGAGCGGCTCTTTTCTGAGTGGTTAATGGTCACTGACATGCGGGTAACAAATAAACATTAGTTTTTTAGGAACGCTGTTTTATTTCATTTTATGTTATCTAAAGATGATTTTTTTAAATTTTTATTTTAATGTGTTGTAAGTTTAACTAATAGAATATATTTTCTTTCTTGTATTTTTTTATCTCAATATGGTACAAGTATCTAAATAATTGTGATAAATGAGTTAGGTCAAAAGTAATCTAAAAGTAATCGGATTATATTACCTGAAATGTGTAATGCAATGGATTAAGAATACAACTACATGTTGTTAGGTCATTTGGAATCATAATGGATTACAATTTTCAAGTATCTACCCCGCTCTGAGTATCACATATATTTTAAATTTTTTATTTTGACAGTTGAAGAGGGTTATAGCCATGACACTCTATCACATAAGCGACTACAGGACAATTCAGGCTAACATTTTATTATTGCATAATAGCTTCAACTTATAGCAGGTGTTGTCATTAATTTAGGCTTTATGCACTTACCATACGTGGTTTTCTTACGGATGGTAGACCAGCCCTGCATCCAAGTTTTGGTTTGAACTCAATTATTGGGAGAGATTAGGTTAGTGGTATTCAATTAACGGACTAAGGAATTTTTTTTTTGGAATTTACACAGATATATAGTCCGTATGCTCTACCTAATTTGCGTCTGGGCGCTCCCTTTGATTGTAAGCTGTACTAGTTTAATATGCTAAATTGACCACTTTATGAGTTCGCTCAGTTACCCCAGTGCTTTCACTCTTTCAAGCATTTTATCTCTGTTTTGGGTGTCTGCCAGTGTGACATTCCAAATCCTTCTATCTGATAAGATTTGGTTTTGACTCTTATTTTGTTCTTCCGGAGAACTTTGGGGTTTTCTTCGAATAGTTAGATATTGGTCATGCTCCAGCTGTCCATCATTACATTGGCCACCCTCCTGGTCGACCACATTGTTTACATTAACCAACGCTACACGCTATAGTACAGTGCAGGGAAAGCCTACAAGATGTCCCTTCCCAAGTGGCAGATAAGCTACGCTTCGCAGCGGTGAGGTTTACTTGTTCGTCAAATATCTCACATCCACACTACAACCCCACACACATTATCACATTGCCCGTTCACAACAGTTTATCTAGTAAGTATTTTTATGTTTTTATGAGACAGTGACTGTGATGCTCATCAACTGCTGCATCGCTATGTTGTTATACTAAAAATATTATAGAAAAAAAACCGGGTAATAAGTTGTGAAACCGAATACCTAGTATAATATTATGTTAGAAATAATGGTCTTCTGTTTAATATACTTTCCAATATAATTTAGAAATAAAGAGGTCTTCAGCATCATTACTCCAGTCTTCCCCCCCCCCCCCCCCCCCCCCCAGTGTCACATGATCCTCGAAATCATTCTAATATGCTGATTTATTATCAATGTTGAAATTCTTTTTGCGCTTAATACTGTTTTTTTAACTCGGTGATACCTTTTATAGGATTTCAGTAATTTTAAATTGAAATAATACTTGTTACAGTTTGTTTCCTGTTATTGTTGTTGATCAATAAATGCCAGCTCATTACTGACGTGTGCATAACGCGAATCTTGGATCCAACAACTTTGAATCTACCTTTTGAAGTATATATATTAATATTATATCTTATGTATTCTATATATATATATAGATATTTAATATAATCTCATTGATCAGTTATAGAATATTTAAGTCCATTTGTCAGTTTCAGTTTCGGTAATGATGGAGCTCCATAGTAATTCATTGACACCACATGAAGAAGCCTGTGAAACGGCTCTTCATTCCACAGACATTACTCAGGGGGGCACTAGTGGATATGACGCTCTCTTTCCTTATAATGGATGTGCACGGGACACAGGAAAAGTTGCCACCCTATAACAACTCCTGGCTATCCAACAACTCAGAAGCCTTCCAAGTAGCTGGCCTATCACATTTCTATTTTTGTGACATTCAGGGATGACATGGAGTTATGTTTGCAGGAATGTTCATGACAAAGTGGTGCCTAATAGGGTTGTTAGTTGCTAAACTTCAATTAATTATTGTATTATCATATTTTAATGGTTTCTTTTAAAATTTGCTGCTGCCTGTTGAGTGCGTTGTTTTGATTTTTATTGAAATGTTTGTAGTTTTTTCATATAGAACTTAATGTGATGATGTGTATATGTTCTCTGGTCCTTGGATTGTACAAATGCATTATTTCCTGACATTTCTTGTGAATCAAAGTATTATTCCTATTGTAAACATGCCCAAATAAGTGTTCACCCGATTAGTGGTTTAAATGCCGCCTGCAAATCTGCAAATAATACATAATACCCACTCCCCCCTTTTACTCATGTAAAAAGAATAACTATATACAATATATTACAAGATTAATGTTTTAAAAATGCGTGTTGTAATGCTATCTAATATATCATCTAAATGCAGCATACATAAAGTATGATTGTTTCTGGGTGAATAAAAAACCACAATGTACCGCCCTCCCACTTAACCTTGCCGTAAGGTGGGTACTCTGTTAAGAACGATGACCAGGAGTTTGTAGTTAACCCAAAATATGAAACATTTTATTGCTCCACCCTAGAATTACTTCACCCGTGACTTAATGCAGGCTCAGGTGACGTTATTTAGACTTTCTTCTTTCAGACCAAAACAGTCGGAGTTATCATAAAAAAAGTCTTTGATCTTTTGTCAAGCTGTTCATGCACCTCAGCGGGTGTTGCATCCCAGTATTGCTGTCCATGTCCCAACAGAACGTGAAATACCGCCCACCCACCTCTCACACAGCTCTGGGGGGGTGAACAAAGGCCTCCTATAGCAAATCGATGCATTTTTGTAAGAAAAATAACAATCCCTATGTTCAGAAAATGTATATAATTCACTTAATCTAGCTGCGTCTCACAGGTTGCACACCAGATCTATCGACGCAGTCCAGGCGCAGCCAAGACATATGAGTCAGTGTCCCGCATAGGGGGTGGAGCTGTAGTACAGTAAGGGAGCGCAGCATGAGCTCACAATGCGGCCCAGCATTTCTGTGGGATCAACAGCCCTTGTCGTTGAGCCGGAGTGATCAGGGAGGAGCAAAGCGGGGATTGGGGTATGCAGCACAAACTCTGGGGCCGTGGCCCAGATGATACCGGACCTACTATGTGCCCACGGTGATGGAAGATTACGCTGGCTTTGTTCCTTCTCCTTCATCGTTGTTCACAGAAAGTTCCCACCCAAAGGTTGAGAGGTACATTTTGTTTCTAGGGGAATCAAAATATAATGTAAGGTCAAACAATAGGTCCTTAGGGTACCAATTATGCATCCAAATGGAGTTTAAAGTTAAAACTTTCAGGTTCAGATGTGAAAGGAGTAGACCCAACTAGAATAACTATTGTTTATATTTTTTGTTTTTATTTAAGTATGGCTGCTCATGACACCTCAAGGACATAGAATAATATTGCTTTAAATGTTAAAGCATATATCGGTGCATGTCAGACGTTTGGTTTTATTCATGATAAGGTATTATACTTTTGTCAAAGAACTTCTTATATAAATTGTATTTTATTAATTATAACTTTCGACCATTGCATCATAATGTTTTTTTGAAAGATGAATGAATGATGTTATTAGTAATTATTTGGAGAGACACACATCGAACAGTGAAGCTGAAGTCATGATATATGCCAACAGTAGGTACCAAGTGCACACACAATAACCAGAGCAGTTGGGGGTTCGGTTTCCTTGCTCAAGGGCACCCAGTTGTGGGTATGAAGTTGGGATGGAGGCTGTGACATTCAGTCCCTCCCACTACAATCCCTGAGTATTGAGACTTGAACCCACCTACCTTCAGGTTGCCAATACGTTAGGCTTATACGACTCGGCATGAATAAGGACATTTGGTTAATCTCTCTAACCATTAAGCCACAACTGCCATAAATAAGGACCATGTGGAATGGCAACAATTAATTAAACTCAAGTAATTATATTCAAACCATTATGCAGACGTTATGGTTGTTTTTGCACAGAAAATGTCCCCCGCATGGCTAGAGTCGTTCGGTTCTGAAGAGAGTGAGTAAGTGGGCCTGTTTTGACAGAACTTTGCACGATTTCCAATGCAGAGTATTTTGGATTTCTCAGGTAAATGCGGAATGTTACATTCTTATTTTTACTTGTGTCACGCCATGTTCTGTTGATTTTGTCTAACTCTGTGTTCCTTTGCTTTAAGCCTGCGAAAAGTACTTGTGCCATACTTGCTGGAGTACGTTAGCCTTCTTGGGGAAGATGTCTACGGCTAATGCAATTTGGTATACAAGTCACAGAAGAGGAGAGGAGGGTGTTTTTTTTAAGGTGAGTATGTTGAAACATCTTAAGAAAATCAAGTATTTTCTCAAAGATTTTCTCAATGTGACAGCACCGTTTAGCCGTGACTATATTTACACAGCCTCTCATATCTTATTGCTTTAATAATAACTATGGCCAAAGGCCAGCACTGCATGTTAGCCATTGTAATTAGTGATTTTACATTTTGAGACCTTTTTTCTTTACTTTTTTTTCTTTTTTGCCGTAGCGAGTGTGATGACATTTTGTTATAGACACAATAATTGCCCACCGCACTCACTCAGAATATACACGGCCATTTTGTGTTGAGTTGAGACATCAAACGGCAAAGCAAGCGATTAATAAAGTAAAAGGACAGCACTCAGAATGAATATTTATTTGTTAAAGAACACTTGATGACATAAACAATATTTGATATAGATAATACTATATAATACTATAAGCAATTGCAAACAAATTACAAGGCCTTTGATGAAAGCATATTTTTTATAATCTTTTTACAGTGCTACATGTTTCCAGTGTGTTGTTCTCCAATTTATCATTATTCATGTGGCAAGATGCCAACATTTCATTATTTTCTTTCTTAGAAATTAAAATATATTTAACCTGAATGGTTTTGTTTGTCTAAGCACGATGACTTGTGGAGAGAATGCTGCATCAATAGAGGGACATTTTGAAGTACTGCAGGACCAGTACAGCAGAAACAGAGCTGTTAGCGCAGGCGGAGTGGTGTGACCGCTCCGCTATTTCCCGCTCTGTGGACGTGCGCTGCCGCTCAGGGCGCGTCTAGAACCGCAGCAATCGCGGCTAGGCGCGTTTAAGATTGCCGCTCGACGGCGTCACCGTGAACCTTTCCCGCTCAGTATCCCGCTCCGAACATAACAATTGTCATCTAGAGGCCTAGTTTAGCTGTTGTAACAAATTCTTGGATTATTGTCTAAACTAAGCATGCTGATAATAGCAAATTATCATGTTTCAGACGAACTTCCCTTACATCTTCTGAATTGTTATTATTGAATGTCATTATTACATTTTAATTAAATATGAATCTAACCTTAGCAAACCTACTTAAAATGCAAAAACTGAAAAAGTGTATATGATTTTCGTTAACTTTATTTCCGTGAAAATAGGTGCAGTTGTTGTGCAATAGAACATTCAAAACAGGCTCATTAAAACAAACGCACACACACACACACGAGATGTGTGTGTAGATCTTTACTAAATACACCTGGATCATAAAGCCTGTGAGAAGCACACACAAGATAAAATGCACTTGAAGAACGCTTGGTTTAAGAACTGACGTCAATGAAGAAACACACTTTCTAGTGTCAAGTTAAAATAAACCATAACTGCGGGGGAACTGTGGTCTATTAAAACGTCTCTTGATGTTTACTGGATTTTAGAATTTACTTTAAGAAACATTAGCTTGGACAAAGTGTCAGGCTTCAGCATTCGCTGTGCCCGAAAACACTCGCTCAGCGCTGGAAGAAGCACTGGGGATGCTGAAGATTTTGCGGGAGGGATCCAGCATGGTTTTCCTAAATCCAAGTGGTGTAGTCTAATATCTTCTGTACTCTGTAGTTCTGTATTTAGGCCTATATGCAGCTGTGTGTTAGCTTAGGTCTACAGTTTACTGAGATTATTTAATAACTACGGAGCTCCGAATATAATTCGAATTAACAATTCGTTTCTACGACGTCAGCAGGTTTTATTCTTTTTTTAAATTAATTTATTACTATTTATTAATTTTAAGTAATAATGATTTTAATAAGTAATTACGAAATATAATAATTCGTTCCATGATTTAGGCCTACTAAAACTAGGGAACGAACGAATTAACGAACGAATGAATTCGTGGCAGCTAAGCCTAAACAAGAGAACAAATACTTAATTCGTGGCCATAAATTAGACTAAACGAAAAAATAAATTCTTAATTCGTGGCCGCTATGTAGTCCTAGCATAAAAGAGAACTTGCCTATTCTAAATTCGTTGGCCGTGATTGTCTTCATGTCATGATCGGGGCTCCGTACAATCGAATATAACCTTAGCCTACCTGTTTGTTTATTCATTTATTATGGTATGTAATTAGCTCACCTTTTGCTGCACCATGTTTGGGTAGCACATCCTCGTGCTTTCTGGCAATGTGCCGCTTCAGATTCCAATATGAATCTTTACTAACTCTCCCCGCACTCCCTCTCAGTTTCTTCTCCCTGCTCATTCTTAACTTAGATTTTTTAATTTACATTTATGTATAAGGTTTGCAACTTCGTTGAAACAATATCTGAACTCCATAACTGCTCTACAGATTCTCGATCTCGAACAAGCAAATCACCAAACGTCATTCTGGGTTGAGCGAGCGGCGCTGAGCGTTTTGAGCGAGCGGAGCGGAATCTTCAGAAAGGCGCTCTGCGCTCTAAAGGAAATATTACCACTCCGCTCCGCTCCCCGCTCCGCTCCAACTCCGCTCCGCTCACATGCTCCGGTACAGAAGCCCAAAGCCCAGATACTCACTCACATTGTTGAAGAGCGAATAGGAGGACCCTTTGCCCTGGGGCAAAAGGGATTACTAGCGGATGAACTATTGAAGAATCCATTCTTTTATCCACAATATTAATTCTTGATTAGTCCATCATGGGTTTATGTGCAAATTATATTATGAAAGTACAACAAACCCATTATAATGTTTTAAATTTTACATTTTCCTTAATGCCTTGTGTCTTTCTTAGCTCTTTCAGCTTTGTCAAGAAATTCGTTTCCTGTATAAAAAATCTGTTATCTATCCGCCCTTTGTAGGATTCCGACCGAATCAGACAATTTAAGATTCGATCAGAACATTGTTGAAACACGAGGAGCTGAATTCCACAGAGAGGCCCAAGGCAATAGGATGTTTGTAAATCAGATCCTGGCGCCACAAGCCAGTCTGAAGCATGCCTAACCAACCAACTTTCACAGAACCGCTTTCAACATTAACACAAAAGGAACACACTGATCATAACAACTCAGGAAGGAGATTGTCAGTTTTAGGGCAAGTAATCAAGATTAAATTGTCAAAGAGATGACAGCATGACCCTCATGTGACAGTAAAACTATCACGATCTCTTTGGAATTGACTTCTCCCCCCACCTAAGAGACAGAACAGACTGAGATTCCTTACAGACATTTTAACCTCTGGTCTTCACAGAACATGTCCTTATGTTAAGAGAATGGCACAGAAACTGCATTTCCATGTAATATGCATCTAAATGACACTAAAAGTACTTGTTGTGAGCAACTAATAATTTCTATGCATACTCCATATTTGTATGGAACCCCCACGTAACTATCATTTTCAATCATGTATTGTGTAAGGGTTCATATTCATGTTTAGTATGTGTGTGTGTGTGTGAAATTCTTGCGTGAATCGTTTCTTCCAATCAATTCTTTGTCACATGTATCATATTCTTGTTATAGAAATAATGTCCAAAAATATACTGTGCAAAGAGCGGGAAAAACACGGACCATGTAACTGATAAGATAACATTTGATTTATGAATAGGAAAACCTGCAACACCCCAGCCTACAATTGGTCGGGCACCATTTGGGTGTGTTTAAACAGCCCGGTTTAAAATACTCAAGACACCATCAACCTGAGATTTTTGTGGTTTCTAGCTTTTTCGCTTTTATCATGCCTTTTATTTATATGCCTTTAGCCATGCGCTTTTAGTCGTACTTTTTCAGTCATCGGTTCTTAGCGCTTTGTGAGCGTGCCTGCTACACGCCATCTCCTCCAAACCTGGGACAGAACGCCAACCTGGGCTCGTCAACCGTCACTCTAATTTCTTTTCTTTAGTTTATTTATTTTCCGTGTGAGAGTTTCGTGTTCTTCTGAGTTAAGTTTTGCCTAACGCCGTGCCTCAAGGGCCGTCTAAACCTCAACTTCAGACCACAACTCCGCGTCGTCAGCCAACACCCAACCACTGGCTCCTAAGACTGAACTTCCAGCCAATCAGCGACCGCGGGAAACCCCCCTGTTCTGCAAGGAGGACAACAAAGGGAACCCCCGTACAGGCAACGCAATGCAACGCAAGTACCTCCAGATTCTAGTTGAACTGGTGCATTTAATATAAATTTAACCTCATTGAGGAACTCAATGCTAGGGTTAATTAAGTGATTGATGGTTGTTTAGGTCTATGTAATTGCACATATTGCTGTAAACTTGGATTTCGCATTTTCATTCTCTTAAACTAATTATTCCCTCACTTTCTCTCTTTCTGCAACTTTTGTGAATGCGTGTGTTTATGTGTTAGATTAGTTTATGTGTCTTAGATTGATCCGATAAAGCTTTATTTAT
The DNA here is from genome assembly GCA_018155175.1 of Sinocyclocheilus anophthalmus. Lineage (NCBI taxonomy): Eukaryota > Metazoa > Chordata > Actinopteri > Cypriniformes > Cyprinidae > Sinocyclocheilus > Sinocyclocheilus anophthalmus. The sequence goes on from JADLZN010007046.1 coordinate 48,435, forward strand.
ATTGAAAAGAGAAGTATCTTGTGTTTTGTGCTCACAAGTTATTGTCTTAAACTGCCGATCTTGTTACTATGCTAATTAATAGTGTTTTTACTATATTTTGGATATAAATATCCATTGCAGAATTGATATCATACGGCTCGTTCAATTAATTGCTGGCCGTCTCAGTGATCAGCCGTAGAACAGTGATTCTGTCCTAATTCCCTTTAAAATCTTAAATGATTACCTTTGAGCTAAATTATTGACCTGTTTACCTTACAGACTTTTCAAGAAAATTTGACGCAAACATTGCTCCAGTATGCTACAGCATACAGCCTCGAGGGGAACTCTCTTTTAGCAAAGCGCACAAAGAAGCTAAAGAGAATCTGTGTAGTGAAGACCATCTTTTTAATGTGCGTTCTTAAACTTTGTCCTTCTTATTAAGCCCATCTAATTCTAGCATTGGTTGGTGATCCAACTATGTGTATGTCTATCTTTGTATTTTCAGGAATTGTTTTTCAACACACTTATCATGTTGCAGACAGCCTTGTTCAGGAGAAAGCTTGACATTCCTTGTGCTTGGGGGAGGTGACATATAGTTATCTGTCTGACTTGTATGTTTGTGATAAATGTGCATTTTTATAATTCATAACTGTTTTACTTAGGTCTCCCAACATACTACTGGGGTCAATAAACATTAACCAAAAGTTCCCAAGGAATTTGTAATTTGATAAATCCATACATTCAATTTTAAATAATGGCTCATCCCTAGTCGTTGTCCCTCTCAGTGACTAATACCGCACTATCCTCATTTTCTGCTTGTAAACCAGCAAACACTGGACGAATGCGAAGTGGTGGTTATACAGCATCTAGTATGCAACTGTTATGTCGTTCGGGTCTCGTGGGATCACGATTATTCATTGGCAGAAAAATCCGAAAGACAGAATGTATATTACTTGAGGCGCAGGCTTTGGCAACAAACGGGAAATAAACAGGATCTATAATCGGCGCAGTGGGCGTTTCTCAAAGTGGAGAGCTTCACGACAAACTTGGACTTGCAAGAACGCTCCCATATTGTTTCAAATGTCTTTAGTATGATTGTTTTAAACTACTTAAACATGTTGCAACCTTAAACCAACCAAATCATTTGACAAATAGTCACATTTCAGTAATAGACTAATATTAAATTTCACGTTCCTTGATGACAGAAAATTGTGTGATAAAACGTACAGGTAATAAAAATGTAATTCATTACCTCATCTGTGAACATGATTCATGAATTCCATACATCTCATCAAGCTTTGCCTTTGTTATTTTTTCAAAAATGCTGAGAAAATTTGACTGAGATCAAATCTGATTTGTGCTTTGTCATTTAGAGTGAACAATTTTTTTTCACCACATCCAACTGTTCAAGTACAGGAGGCCACTGACTGGAAAACTTGCTGTGAATTGTGCGCCTCTACCTACCCCTTTATGAGATACATAACCTCTTACAGTAACATCTGCAAAAATGCCCCACCTGTTGTGTTGCCCTAAATGCCCTTGGAGAACATTCACGATTGCTAAATTAATCCAGCACTTTGGTCTCATTCATGCACATGAGGCAAATGTTTCAATAACTTATGACTGTCAGAGAACTTTTTCTCTGTCCTTTATATGTCATGTTTACCGAAAGCATAAATGTACTGTTACAACGGGCTACAGCTGATGATCCTCTGCCTCTGCTTGAGGAATTTGAGGAAGAATGTCCCAATGATATGAGCGAGATGTTGCAGCAATTTAGAGAGAACCTTTTTATCTTTATTGTGAAATGCAGAGAAAAAAAATCAACTGCCACTGTCAGTGCAGGAAGACATTTTTTTGTTTTAGATGTTTATTTTTTCAAAGAGACAAATTATGCATTTCTTACATATCATCTAATAAATGGCTTTGATCTTGCTGCATGTGTGGAACTTCAAGAAGTGCTACAGTCCCCAGACTTTTATTCAGAGGCCTTGAGACTTAATAGTGCACCACACGTTTAAAGAGTTTTGTAAATCAAAATTTGAGTTGTCTGAACCTGTTCATTTCTCTATTACAGGGATTGTTGGATGGGCCAAGGTGTGAGAAGACCATGAATAGGATGGCAGTTGTCTTGTTGGTGGGGGTGAGGGTAGGCCTCCGCATCTTGGTGTATGTGAAGCATATCGAACGAGCTGACATCCACCGGCGGCTCAGCTGTGGTGTCGGACAGCGAGCGAGTACTCCTTTGGCCACCAGAATGCGGCAGAGGATCCAGAGAAAAGAGGGACTCGTCATCAGATGGGAAGAGTTCAATCTCGGACAATGCAGCACACTGTTTTGAGGAACATAGGGGAGTTGGCGTATTTATATTCACAGCCGTGCCTCTCATGCTTGATTTTGTGTAGATCGCCAGGGGTTTTCAACCTTTTAGGACAGGTGCCGCCCAAGTGTGTCTAATTTCACTCGCACCCCCCCAACATCCAACAACCCCCCTCCCCGTTTCCTTCACTTAAAACCACCGAGCTGTGCCTGAGAAGGCTATTGTTGTAGCACTTCAGTGTGTGAGGGTCTCCCGCATAGAAACCTTTATCACATGCGTGAGTACCGAGCACTGAGTGTGCTTGGGCTTCAAGAAAATGCTTAAATCCTTTTATGTTTTAACTGACAAGATTTAAAAAACGTGAGAATGAAAACTTCTCGAGAAGGCAGCAATTGCCTGACGTTAAGATGTTTTTGGGGTCTAACAGGTGACAGGATAGGGGGGCTGAAACGCCCCTAAAAAGGGTTTAGACCCGCCCCTTGTATAGCGTGTCGTATTATACGAAACCTAATATTAAACCAGTTTACTGGATTCAATGTGCTGGAAGAGTGCCTGTTTCTGAGATAACAACAGCAGTGCTGTGGTTGGATTTCCGATCCGGGCTAATCGTAAATATTTTACACTGTCCAGGAAGCCGTACCAGGGTTGCCAGGTTTTCACAACAAAACCCGCCTAATTGCTACTCAAAACTAACCCAAAACTAAAAAACGCGGCAAGCGGAACAGCTTGGACTTGCAACACTGACGTGACTGATACTCGCGCAACTCTGCTCTAACACTGTCGACTAGGCAGTGGGGATCATATTTAGCCCCTAGTGGCATGCCTAAAGATTTGTTAACTCTATTCATAAACTTCCAAGGGAACATCTCTTGAATTACAGATGCTCGCGCCCCCCTGGTGTAGATCATTTGAATGTGTTACTCCCGAACTTTAATAAAAGATAATTTAAAAACAAAGACTCTGCATCTCAGCATGCTTTGAGTTACTTTTCAGAATACTTACTAGTCAAATTTGCACTAAACGTGCCACTTGATAATATTACAAAGAAACATTAATGACTTTCAATTTATGTGTTTAGGATTTAAAACAACAACAATAACAAAGTTTAAACTAACTTATAAATAAACTGAAACATTCTAAAAGACAGGTTTGTATATTCTTTTGGATCTTGAGCTGTTATCATTTCAATCATACTTTACCCTGGAAACAGGTGATGTTGCATCATCTGAATTTTTTTTTTTTTTGAGAAGGAACTAAAGATCAGTTATCACCGTTGAGCATGTGTGAGCTATTGTCAGTGATTGGCTTAAAAAGGCCTATGTCATTTAGTACAACTGAACAATAATAATTGGAGATAAAATCCCTGTCTAACAAAAAATAGCTTGGCCACATAAATATTGATCACAATGAGATGTGTACACTGAAACCGTGATAAGAGATGAAACCAGGTGGTTTCGTCTCATCGCTGTTACAATATCAATATTGAGCCACTTAGTACGTGCACTTTTACTATCAATTTTGTAATGAAAACTATTGTGCATTCAATTCATATCAGAGCAATCTTATTTATGAGCCGAGGCAACAGTACACCACTACGTCATATGACCGTTGGGTTGAATTCTCCAAGCTCTGACCTTCTGAGTTGTGGCCATTGTCAATTTAACCCTTATAGCTGAAATAAATTGTTACTGTGATCAAGTTGTTTGTGCAGCTACTGGGAATCCTGCATTATCCTGCATTACTGCAGTGGTCATTGAGGGCTGAGGTGTAACTCTGTTAGTCATCGTGTCACCCTTTTTTTGGCCAGCTTTGTCATCCTAGAAAACACCACCCCTTCAGAAGGGCAGAGGTTTCCAAATTTCTCAAATATTTTTAAATTAAAACATTTTTTTTGGCGTATACTCTGATCTGTTGAATGCTTGATTCTAGGGTGTGTAATTATTTTTCAGGAAACGCACAGCTAAAGTAAACCCAGGTCTTGACTGCATCATAGTTCCTTCTCACTTCACAATTAGCTTTCAACAAGCAAAAAAAAGTCACAAAAAACTGACCAAGCAAATAAATATTAAAAACAGTAAAAAAAATAAAAGCCTTCATTTCTAGCTCTAAAGTGATGTTTTGCAATTAGAAGCGGAGGCTAGATAAGATTCTTAAGAAATTAGTCCTGCACCCAAGAGCATTTAAGGACCTGACAAATGCTTTGAATAAAACATCTGAACAGTGTCTTGAGGTGTGGTAACTGTAGTATAAGCTGAATAATTGACACTGGGTCACTGAATTATTAGAAAAATAATGCACACCTGAGGTGCGCCTCTAGTCGTGGCCACATCACCACCTTGGGTATACCGCATTATTTTCTAATAATTCAACAGTCCATCGTCAATTATTCCTTACTACTTTTGTTGATTTGGGAATAAGACCATTACCAGTCGCACTGAGACATTTTAAATGATACCCAATGTAAAAAAAGGTTAATCTCTTGAATTCACTCATTACTTCTTATGTGGTGCATTCCTGGTGAACTGATGGATGGCAGCAAATGTACATGTCAAGTTTCACTGAATTAGGTTTACCATTTAGACAGCCTTGGCTATGTTCAAAAACCTGAAAAATGAGCCCATCAAGGTGGGTTGCAGTCTTTCTGCAGGGCTTACAACATATTGGGCACTGAGGCAGCAGAAGTTACATTTAACATTTGCTTGATTCTTGAAATTCCTTAATTTATTCTAGATTATTAGACATGAAGGCATCTGCCTTCAGTTCTGCACACAGCTTGTGTCACTAAACTGTATAGTGTCCACTACACAATCCAACTGGGCTTGCAGAGTTTGGATCCAAATGCAGAGAAATGATACACAGGGATCAGGGACAGGTAACACAAGATTCATTCTTTTCTCAAACCACTAAAAACAGAGGAGTAGTTCAGCTCCCAGTTGAAACAGTGGTGCTAAAATAATGTTAATAAGTAAATAAATAAAAGCAAATAAAATCAAACATATGCACAAATGATAATGAACAACTTGAACAGAAAAGCAATATGAAGTCATGATGTAATGGCATAAACTCAAAATGCCATCTAGTGGCCAATGGTCCAAATGAAAAATGACTGAAAATGTACAAAATAGAGCTTATTCAGAGCAGCTCCATGACCATGACAGATATGAAAGTGAGGCTGTGAGGGATAGACTTACTGTGTTTTTAATGGAGTCCACTGTAAAAAGCTGTATAAAGCTCCTAGATCATTTATCATTTTCAACAGCTCAAGTTGTCTGGAGTTTTTTGTCTACTGAAATTTCAATTTGTTTTGCAGTGTTTCATCAGCAATAAAAATCTACAAACACATTCATTAACAGTACAACGCACTGAAGAAATGTCAAACATCTAAATCAAAGATGGTGCTGTTGTGAATAAGGTTTGTGGCAGCTTTACATCATTTCAGATTTTCCTAGAGGCTTACAGTGTTGTCCAATGGTTTTGCTGAAAAATATTGGTTTTGTGGTAGCTAAGGTACAAGAAAACGTATACATTTCTTAAAACTATAATCACAAAAGCAAAACTTGCAGTAAATGTAAAATTTTTATACTTTTACTTGCTGTGATTTATGGTGATTACATTAAATTGATGTTGCAGATTGAACGTGTAGAAGTTCCTAAAAAAACTATTGTAGTTAGAGTTGATGTTAGCTCATTTATCTATTCTCCAAACATCTTGTCCTATGTACAGTCAAGGAGATGCTGGAGTCTATCCCAGCATCTCAGACAGATGGCCAGTTCATAACATACACATTCATACACCTACAGGCAATATTGAGTCTCCAATTCACCTGTCCTGTAAGTCCTTCTGCAACATGCAAACTCAATGCAGATTAGTATTGTTTCAAACAAATCCTGGACATTTTTTTATGTTGTCTTATTTTGAGGGTCTCATCTCTCTTCTCCCACGCACAAGTATGCACTGTCAAGTTCTTTAAATGTTTTTGTACTCAAAAGTAATCCATGATTACTGCATACTGTTTGTGTAAAATTACTTTGCATGTATCTAAAAAAAAACTTCCCAAAAAAAAAAGCAAATTAACAACAATCAAAACAAAACAATACAAAACAAAATAAATACAACTATATATTGAAAAGTCATACATATAAAGTAAACTATAGTGGTAGCTGGTTGTTCATAAATAGAACTAACTTGTGTAAATGTGAAAATGGAAAAAAAAATGTTTTGCCAAGATACAAGAATATCAGACTGTGGGATGATTTTGATTGGTTGAGGATTATGAGGCTGCCACATGAGCCATAGGGCGGAGTAAAGACCTGCTATCATCAAACAAAAAAGAGTTTGTGTAGTGTTTGTCCCATTCAGCTCTGAGAAAGATGGAGCTCTATGTATTTATGTTCATGCTTGCTGCGCTTGTTTCTTCTGAGAACAACGGTAAGTCAGTGGATTATCACTAATCATTTGTTAAAAGACACCATTTTTTTATGACAGTAACCAGTTTTCATAGTCTTTCAACTGTATTCAAGGGCATACTGATCTGTATAATACTTCTGAAAGGTTACCATCATTGCCACCCATGAAATATGTTGTTTTGTATGTATTTTTTATTTTATTTATACTATCAGAAATATTTTGTAATCAGTCACGGCTGGACAGAAAAATCGAATTTCAAAAATTGTAAGCAGTTTATGCTTCTGTAATTTTAATTAATAAAAATTAAGCAATTGGCAAAAATCATGCAAAATCAATGGTATAAATACATCATATTCAAACTATATTTAAATTTCTCATGTAGTTTGTCTAGACTGATAATGTACTGTTATATTGAGCTAATACTTTTTTTTCTCTTTCAGTTGTGCATGAAGATATCAATTTATTGGGATGCTCTGATACAGAGAAAGAATATATGTATGGAATGGATGGAGAGGAACTGTACCATTCAGACTTCATTAAAGGAGTAGGAGTAGTTACTCTACCTGACTTTGCAGATCCCCTCAGCTATCCTGGATTTTATGAGCAAGGCTTATCTGAAATGCAAGTTTGCAAAGCAAACTTAGCCACATCTATCAAAGCTTATAAAAATCCACAAGAGAAAATGGGTAGGATATGCTTTTTAATTATATTTATTTAATTGTGTGTAACAACTGTATAACAATTTGGTTTAAACAAATAGTTTAATTCTAAATTTGGTTTAAACAAATTGTATCTCAAATGCTTGAAATAATAACAGCATCCATGTCTTTTCCTGTGTTATCAGACAAACCTCAGACTTCCATCTATGCTGAGGAGGATGTGCAGCTGAATGTTGAAAACACCCTCATCTGTCATGTGACTGGATTCTTCCCTCCACCTGTCAGAGTCTCATGGACTAAAAACAATGAGGCTTTAAAAGAAGACAGTCTAAGTCAGTATCGCCCAAATGATGACGGCACTTACAACATCTTCTCCAGTCTGCCGTTCACACCTGAAGAGGGAGACATTTACAGCTGCACTGTGAACCACGTAGCTCTCGATGAACCTCAGACCAAAACATGGGGTGAGTGTGTGGTTTTATAGAATCACTTATAGACTTACAGATTTCTTTTATTTATTTTTCCCAATTGTTTTCTTTAAATAATAAATACAGATATGTATATATTCAAATAAAATTGATTATTGATGTGAAAGAGAAGAGTAGCAGCTTTATACAATTTACATTGTGGAGATATAACATTAATAAAGTCTACATTATTAAAAATGCTTAAACAAAATGGCTGTATCTTTGTGTATCCTAGAAGTGGACGTTGCTGTGCCTGGTGTTGGTCCAGCAGTGTTTTGTGGAGTGGGTCTGTCTCTGGGACTGCTGGGAGTCGCTGCTGGAACATTCTTCCTGATTAAAGGAAACAACTGCAACTGACATCCCAGATATAGAAGCAAACTTTGAAAAGAAATTGTATATAGTGTGTAACAGGTCCTGCAAATAAAGCCAGTTTCATTTGGCTCCAATTAAATTTAAAACAGTAATTCTGAGCATAATTTTGTCACTCATCACATTGGTGACAGAAAACATCTTAGATGTTATATAGAAATAGATTCATAGACACATAAATTTCAATATAATCTTTAACAACATTGATATTGCCTGATATTTCTAATAATGCACCAATGAGGCAACATCTTTGTTTGAAATGTAACACCATATACACTTACATACAGATGTCTAAAAGGCTTTAAATGATAGATGATCTTTTTGCTAATACATCACATTTTCAGCTCATCCAGAGTGATTTTGGACTTTTAATTTGAATAATTGTATCTGTTAGTTACTCTCTGGTTGAGCTCTTATTGTCTTCCTCATTGCTGGATCAATTCAAGTCTTTTTCAACAAATTTTATGGCATCCTTAAAAATTGTGGTACTGTGTGCTTGAAAATAAGGTAGAAATTGTTTTCAGATTTTGAAATTTCCTGTCATTGTAATCAATTTGAAGTCAATTTTACAAGTACTACTTGTACGTTTTCTGAAATACACTCCAAATAAAGATTCTCTATTTTGATTTCACTTGTGATTTTATATTGTGTTGTCATCTATATAACTGTTCTAAAGACTTTTCCCCTTAAAAGCCTATTAGATGGGGCTGTCCATAAAACAACAGACAGATGGCTGTATGTGTTGGAAGACAGAGGAACAGACGAGAATAGAATAGACCAGAGGATCAAAAACAACATGATATTTTAGAATGACCTACAGAAATATTGGAGCCAATATCTAGATGTATGCTTTTGGCAGCCGCTTTTATCAAAAGTTGACATATTGCATTCAAGGAACAAATATTATCAGTTCTTGCTTTCCCTGCAAATTGAACCCTTGACTCTGTCATTGTTGGCACCATGCTCTTCTGTTTGAGCTACAGGAAGGCTACGTTTCTCTTGAAATTGTTGAAATAGTGTATAAAATAGTGATGATAATAGTGATAATAAAGTAAGTTAACTAGTTAACTAAGGTTTGGGCCAGGCCTCAACTAATCACCTAAATTCCCAAAAATGCACTTATATTAGGCCGCTCCTTACAGAACTGTTTGTCTCGTTTTCCTGAACCCACCCTTCACCTCCCTCTCATCCATTCAACCATCCTTCCCATCCCTTCTTCTCTTCCCTTCCAGGTTGCATCAGGGGGTCTTAATTGCTTGGCCTACATATAACAGAGATGATACCCACACCCTGAGTCTCTCCGGGCCACTAACACTAGACGCCCAGATCAAACTGACTATCATCCTATTTCCCCTTCATCCTCTCACTATTAATCCCTAACATACTATTCAATATATGAATTCTTCAACATTCATGGTTTTGGCATGGCCTTTATTTTTAATAGACATTAATAAAATAATAAAAAAAATACCAATGAATTCACTAACAGTTTGAAGCGTTCGGAACTGTTCAATGCTCGCTAAACTACACCTTCACTAAAACGGAACAGATAAATAAGGATTTTATTTCCTTCAATCATATCCAATTACATAGAGACTCCCCCACATGATTGTAAAGTGCTTTGGGTGTACAACAATACACAATTAAACGCTATATAATACTGCAATAATCATTCATCATTCATCGATTCATACATACATACATCAGTTTCTCAAAACACTGCACAGAATATTCTCCAGTTTTACAGCCACCCCCCCAAAAAATAATAAATTATTGGTTTCTCCTAACCAATCCTCCTTTCTCCTAAATCACGTTTCTCCTAACACAACAAACCATTCTTTGTATTTGTCATATTCGTAATTGCGCATCAAATTGAAATCTGTTGTGTTAGAAATACACACAGCACAGGAAAGAAATGCACTAAACTGTTAACACAGCAATTCAAATTTTAGTTAAGTTTATGAGAGTTTTGGGAGGTCAACTGTAAATTCCCAATGCAAGCAAACATTAATGGAAAGTGGAGAAAGAAGAAGAATGAGAAGGGGAAGAAATGGAGGGAAGAGTGAAAGGTGGTAAAGTCAGGAGAAGTGGAAAGAGCAGAAGAAGAGGTGAGAAGAAGAGTGAAGGGGGCAGAAAGAGAAGAAATAGGGTATGATTGAAGAGTACTGACAACAGAGTATAGATGTATTGAAAAACAGAAAAACTGTTGTTTTAAATGTCCCAACCGTCAAAAAGGAGAACACTTGGGTCACATCCACTATATTCACATACTCCTCATAACAAACTTTGTGACTAACATTAATTTTCATCATTGTATTTGTGCATCTGTAGCTGTCATTAGCAGTGATGAATTTTTCAGCAAAATTAAGAGTCTGTTTTATTGCCTCAACTTAAAAAAAAAAAAAAAGCAGGAACCATTCAAGAACTGTAGAATATAGCTGAGTAAAAACTAAAGCTCGCTTACCTTTCAAAAGAAAATGTACTGGCACAACCTTTTAACTTCATCTTTAAAAAAAATAAAAGACAAGTTTGTGATTTATAGCAATTACATTTTCTTTTGTTACTTTAAGTGTTTCTATTGCATCCTATGAGATACAGGAAGGTGAAAAGGTACTGAATGCTAAACAAATGGACCTTATTACAATCAGTGACCTCCTCCTGTTTTATTTATTTTACACATAATAAATACAATGCAGAAAACAAAACACTTTGATGTAAATAATTGAGATGGCAATTATTATTATTGCTCTCAATAAGCTTCTGTTGAGATTTGTCAGATTGGTAGTATTTGTAGCAACCAACTTTAAAACATACATTATGAACTTAGTTAAAATAAGATAAAATATTGTTTAATTAAACCTTTATAATGAGCAGAGAAGCTTGAAGAATGCAGTCATTGTGTAACTAGCTTTAGCTCTAAAATAAAACAGGATACTGCTTAGCAACAGTTGACACGTGTATGTGCAGATGCTGATTGGCTGGTTGTTTCAGATATTCAGCTCATGAACAAAGTATTGCAGGATATCTCTTCAGTTGGGACAGTCACAGTCAGAGAAAATGTCGCTGCAGAGGGTCTTGTGTTTTCATCTCATACTGCTGCTGTCTGCATTCACTGGAGCAGGTAAATACAGTTAAGCGTCATGTAAAATGAGTAGATATATATCGACAGTAACATTCTTCATGATTAATTATTATTAATAGTAGAAGTAGTAATAAACAAGACAGTTCACTAATACTGTAACCAACTAATGTATCTAAGTCCTTCTGTTTTTCTGTAGTTGACATGAAATCATCTGACATAACTGTAATGCTGATTTAACATTTCTTTTCAGCTAATGGATACTACTATTCTGGGTGGTCTAAATGCCTCCACGCTCCCGTGATTGTCAGGACTGGTTAGGTTGGATAACCTAATCTTCAATAACGTACGGTGTTCGTACAGTTCACAGCGACTGTGGGGGGAGTATGTGGGGTACACGCCACATGGAGTATATAACGCAGACTTCTGGAACAAAGATCCCAACATTCTGCAGCAAGAGAGAGCTGATGTGGACAGATACTGCAAACATAATGCTGAAATCAGTCAGGCAGCGATCGCTGATAAAACAGGTGAGCAGCACAAGATTCTAATCTCTCGTCACACATTAACTCGTTTAAATGCTTACACTAGGTACTTTTACACGACCGTTTGCTAATTTTATAATACTTAAAACTTATTATAACACCATGACAGTCAACTTCTTAACCAACATTTTAAAATGTAGATTTTTTTTATTTATTTTTGTTTGCCCTCAGAAATATTAAATATACACTCCCGAACACATACATACAGTAGTATTTATGACATTTTATAGTACACCTTGCATGTAATCACAATATTTATTGTAGGATGTACCCTTAAGATGTTACTGTTATTGATTCAGTTCCACCAAAGGTTAAGCTCAGTTCAGTGAAGCAGGCTGGAGGCAGACATCCGGCTGTGTTGATGTGCAGTGCTTACCGCTTCTACCCACACTGGATCAAAGTGTCCTGGATGAGAGACGGTGCAGTTGTGAAGACTGATGTGACCTCAACTGAGGAGATGCCTAATGGAGACTGGTACTACCAGATTCACTCCCACCTAGAGTACACCCCCAAATCTGGAGAGAAGATCTCCTGCGCGGTGGATCACGCCGGCTTAACTAAACCCATCATCATAGACTGGGGTAAGACGAAACATTTATTTTCCCTCACATAAGTCTTATATAAATTACATATTTAGACAAACAAAATTAAGATTGATTAAAAATATGTAAACGCTCCTGTAAATACATTCACACATGCTAGGCCTATGTTAAACAATGTAAATATTCCAATGAAAAGTTTCTGTATCTCACAGATCCGTCTCTCCCTGAGTCTGAGAGGAATAAAATCGCCATCGGGGCGTCTGGTCTGGTGCTGGGAATCATCATCGCAGCTGCTGGACTCATTTATTATAAGAAAAAATCATCAGGTCAGAGAAGATGAGAGCAAATCAAGCTGATACGCATCTGTTTAGACATAATGTCTCTATTCAAGTTCTTTATTAATCACTTTTTATCTTGATAGGGAGGATCCTGGTACCAACTTAAGGATGGTAAGTTTTTAATGAATACTTTAGAAACTCAAACTGTTTGTCATAATAAAATAAATGATTACTGCATTGTTACACTGAGTCACATAATAATCATACACATTACAGATCAGACGGACTGGAAGAGGATTCAACTTGACTCATCGATAGAGAACTCACTTTCTGAACTTCACACTGATGTTTCATTTTTAACAATGAAAACTATTTTGGAAAATGAAAGCAGTAACAAATCTAATACATTTGTTTGATATTTGGTAAATTCTTATTGAATGTTGATGTGATCATATGTGTGTAAATAGAGATTTTATAGAGAGAAGTAGAGATTATCATTCTTGCTGGCTTCTTTTCCAGCACTTTTACTGAATTAACATGCATATAGATTCATAACGTTAGGACACACTCTAGGTCTTTGTTATTAATATTAATAAGAATCAGTCAGGCTCTGGGTCTGAAAAACGGCACTCTGAAGTCTTTTTCTGATCACTATTTTACTCTTATTTACCATTAAAATATATTAGAATTAAATTTGTGCAGTCTTCTATAAAATATATTTGATGGGAAAAAAATAATTGAGCATAAATTAGACCATCAACAGATTTCAGATGTTATTCTTGCTTCTAATTCATTCTGACAATGATTCTTCTGTATGATTTGATGACTAAAATATCCACGTTTTTTTCTTCAGAAACACCAACTGAAACATTTGTTTCTGTGCTGTATGTTCATTTCAGCTCTAAATAAATGTCTTTACATTACAGTTTTACAGGTTTTTTTAATTGCTTGTAACATTTCTCAGTATTCAGAATACTTTTTAAAAACTCCTAACGCAGTTGTTTTTTCTAGAATATAGCAGTTAATCTTTCTTCCAAAATGCCATAAAAACACTTAATTTACACCTGAAAATAAACTCATTCTATACCACAATATAGAAAACATTCTCAACAAGGACATGCATGGCTACATTACAAAATCTTTAACTAAAGTTTTATCTGAATAATCTTTGATTCCTTTATAAAAACAAATGAATGACAGCTCTTTTTAGTTTCATGTTTAGGACAAATCAGATTTTGTAATTGAGCTTTTTCAACACGCAAACAAAGATGATGCGTCTCAAATTCTAAAACTATAAAAAAAAAACTAAAAAAACATGCACCTACATCATATCGATCTGTAAACATAGACTGATGTGTATAGCAGTGCTAGTCAACTCAGCCTTCTTCATTAGGTCACATGATCTCATCTACATTACGCCACAAATGTCCAACTCTGGCAGTCTTCTGCAGATATGTCCAGACATCAATCATATATTCTAAAAGGGATACATAATTTGGACAGTGGTCATTTACTTTCCACCCTCATGAGGACATTAATTCCTCTTTAGCTTTACACCCAGCTAACACAAGTTGTGAAGACATATCCGGACTGGACCATATGCTGTGTTCAAGTCCTCCTGGAAGTTGGTATTTACTAGTTGATGGCATCAGGGTGTTCAGGTCACTTTGGTCAGAGCAAGATGGCGATGCAACTTTTCAACATAAAATTCAAGATTCAAACTCTGCATCTACAAAATGATGAATAGGGAATGTGCATCAGTGTGTTTTTGCTTTGTTTTTATTCAATTTATGAAGGTACTATAAACTGAATCGTTATATATTCTATCGTAATTGTACAATACAACTAGATAATTTTATTGTATGACAAAAAAAAATCCTTCATTTAAAAAAATGTACCATCAATACAGACAGTGCATATTCTATAGCTGTGTCCATCCGACATGTTTTCTCACTGACATGCCCCCAACTTGTGCAGCAACGTATTTGTTTTGGTGATGTTATAGTAGTACATTGCTGGAATGTGACGAGGACGTCTCAATGATCAAAATACCATGTCTACCATTATTTTAATATCTACTTGTCATCTTTAGCCCGGGCCATGGAGATGTGCTCGGGCCATTACCTTGAAATCCATATGAAACTGATCAACTAGTAAACATTTAAATTTTTTCTGTAAAATAAATAAATAAAAATAAATTCTAATGGTTTAATGGTTATTAGTGAATACCTTTAGGGATCAATACATATATGTAATGGAAACCAATACAAAACCCACACTGTAAAAAATATTGTGCCAATAAAATTGAGGCAACTATTTGCATCAGCTTTTTAAGTATTTTGAACTCATTTTATTCTTGTTTGTTCTATTAGACTTTACATGTTTCCAACTTGAACTCTTAAGTAATGGCAACTCAATTTTTTCAATTGGCAACTCAATTTTTTCAATTTACAAACTATAGTTTTAAGTTAATCAAACATAAACCTTGTTGTTTTTAAAGAAATATTTACCAATTTCTCCTTACAAGCCACATTGATGCAATCTGTAGGTCATATAAACAAAAAATAAAGGTAACAATAGTGTAAAATGAAACGGTGCAACAGGCATCCTCAAACAAAACATTTATCAATTTATAATGTTAGAACAGTGCAAAAATGCAACTAC
Source organism: Sinocyclocheilus anophthalmus (assembly GCA_018155175.1). NCBI lineage: Eukaryota > Metazoa > Chordata > Actinopteri > Cypriniformes > Cyprinidae > Sinocyclocheilus > Sinocyclocheilus anophthalmus. The sequence continues at coordinate 63,744 of JADLZN010007046.1, forward strand.
TGTATCCTTACCACTGATTCTGATAGAAAATGGCCAAACCACAGGCATCATTTATTAATCAGCATTTATTTCTGTTACTGTGTCGCAAATACTAAGCACTTATTTTTGAACCTTTAAAGTAGTGTCCAATCATAGTACGAACACACATCATTCGAATTAACACTTATAATAATGACTAATGTACCGATTATTAATGTTTTTTTTTTGAATAAAAAACGATTAGTGTCATCAATGCCTAATCAGGCCCGGGCCTAATGTCTCATCTTAGTGACAGGTATATGTAAAAACAAATATGAAATTTTAATCATTACAAATTTAAAAAAATTTAATCACAGATCTTTAATCGATACTTTTATTCATACTACTGTTCATACTCGATACAACATAAGACCTGACAAAATATATGAAAGAATTCAGGCAGTTACTTTCAAATTACTTTTTTTGGTTGTACTTTGGCAAACTACCTAAGTTCAATTGTTTCCTGAGTTTCCTATGAGGCAACTGCTACAAATGTCTGGTGGTGATGTACTACTTTGCTATCAGAAGCTAAACCTAAACGATATTACAATTACCAAATAACTACAGTCCCTGAAATAAAGAAAATAACAACATTCATAAAGAATAAAGATATGTAAATAGAACAATATTTAGACTTCTAGCATCTCTCCTGTATTATTTGTCCCAACCCAAAATACATCACCAGTTTTTCTTCAAGAAAATGAAAATGCTGACTTTCTTACTTTTGAGCTCTCTGATTATTGACTGTGTGTCCAGCTGTGGGGAATGCACATTCAGACAGTGCTGAGGAGGATGAGTTAGCTGCTGGAGAGCTGTGAGAGAAGAGGAAGAGTGTCTTTCTTACCCCACCACCGGAGGACAGGGTCTTCTGAGGCAAGGATAGGAGTGTGGTCTCTGTGGACTGATAGTTCACTCTTGATCTTTTCATGGAAGGTTGATGCAGTGTTTTGCTGTAGAACAGGTTCTTCTAGTGCAGTACCAGAGACTCTGGATTTCTTGCAAACTGGAAGCTGAAAAATAAAATGTACATTATTGTAGTTAGGTTTATTGTTTTTGTTATAAGCTAATGGCACATACCAACATTATGAGAAAATGATGTCTAACTTGCATGTTCCTCCTCCTACTCTTCATCCTGTTACCCATCCTGAGCCTGAACAATCACCTTATCATGCTTCTCTGGCAGCTGAAAGGGAGGATTACCTTGTTAATGTTGCTAATATATCTACACAACTGGTCAAAAGTCTGGAATCTTTTTCATGTTTTTGAAACAAGTCTTATGCTCACCAAGGCTGCATATTTATTTGATCAAAAATACAGTAAAAAATTAATATTGTGAAATATTATTAGAACAGTGTTTTTCATGATCTTTTAAAATGGTAATTTCATCCATTCCATTCTTCATGGCACATACTTGCAACAATCAAAAGCTGCTGCTTCTTATATAATAATACGTGTTGACAACATTTGGTGGAAACATGTTTTTGTGGAAACCTTGATACCTTTTTTTTCAGGATTATTTAATGAATAGAAAGTTCAAAATAATAGGAAGTCTCTACTTTATGAGCAGTTCCACAAAAAAGAATAATCTTTTCTTACTGACCCCAAACTTTTGAACAGTAGAGTACACAAAAATTAAAAAAATTTATGTTAAATTCTTACATTCAAATTAAATTCAAATAGAATAATACCACAGTATAGGGCAGTTACCAATCAATTGAAGTAATTACCAACAAAATCATATCCATCTTTGCAATGCAGAGGTGACAGAAGTTTTATCTGAGGTGGCATTAACATATTTACATTGCATTTACAATTGCATAAACAATGCTATAAAATTGTTTTTGAATTCAATATTTAAAATTTATAAATGATTTATATCTACTTTAAATATTGTTGCGCAGCCGATACCAGTGGGCCAGCGTGCCGACAAAAAAAAAAAAAAGTATATCAAACTAAATCCAGTCAGTGTCTTAATGAGTGGAGTTGAATGGTCATGTTATCAAACGATTCGTCGAGGAAACGAAAAGTGACTGTCTTTAATGAATAGTCCTGAATCATTTTATTAAACTGAACTTACATTAACAAAACATGAATACCCATATTCATTGCCGTAACAAATCACTCGCTGTTGTTGCTCCGAGACTCGGCTTGGGCGTGTTGTCATTTTCAAATGTCTCTGGTGAAATAAGGAAAAAGAACAATCTTGACAATATATGTCAAAATGTAACCACATGTTAACTGTATTGTTATTTTAACTTTGTATAAGTTAATTTTGGTGCCTATAACTGCATACATCACGCAGTAAAGCTGGTTGACTCAATGTCAGCTCACACTGTTAAAACATAACTACGAATATCATCAATATCGATACACTATCCCCACCACTACGAACATAAAGAATGAACTACAATTAAACGTACATTTACCATTTTCTTCTTCAGATGCGTTCGTATAGCTTCCTAACATCCGCGAGTTGCCACATGAACAAGCGAATCCCAAGACAGAATAAAAAATCATATAAACACGCTAATTAGAATAGTTTTATTTGGGTAAAGTAAAAGCAACAAAAAAAATTACTTATGAGAGGTCTTACTTTTCCATCCACTAGAATTTAATACCTCCTCAGAATAAAACAAGACGTGACTGTTTGACATTAAAAATGAATTTTTTTTTTTGTTTTGACTTTTTAAGGATCTGTTTTACCCCTGATTTCATGGAAAATCCCCTTGTAACAAACACTGCACACATTCTCAAAGAACTTACATTTTGATGATTGCTTTCCCTTATTACTTCCTTTTTCAGTCATTCCTAGACTTCCTTATTTTTCACCTTTCCTTGAATCTATGGTCCATTATAGTGGCCTCCACAAAAAAATACCATATCATCATCCTGTACACAAAAAATGTAACAAATTTTACTGTAAAGGTATTTATCTTAGCTTTAATAAATGGGGTTTAGATTTTTTTTTTTTTTGCATCTGTAATGTTGGATAGGTCACAGCAGACGTTTTCGTTACAGGGTCATTGATGCTATTTCAAGTTTGGCTGTCTCGTATGATGTACAACTCTTGGTGCATATAAGATCTGTAAAGTTGCAAAGACTGACGTCTCAAATCCAAAGAGATATTCTTTATAATAGTTTAGAGTCAACCACTCCTACCTAAAACGCTCGTTCTAACACGCCCCGCACATGTCTACATCACTATGTGGGAAAATTTGCATAATGCACCCAAATGTGCAAGCAAAAAAAGAAGGCGTGGTTTCAGTAACAGCACTTAGTGTTGAAGCAGCATGTCAGAGAGACACTGTGTGTTTCTAGGCGAAAGCAAAACACTTATTTGGCCTTGACCGAAGTAGAGCAATTATGAATCATTGGTGAAGATTATTTACTACAAACATCAAACCCAATTTCGAATTTGTGCAACGCATTTTAGGAGACGAACATTTTTTTTTTAACCTAGAAGAGTACAAGGCGGGCTGTGCAAAAAGGCTATTTCTAAAAAAAAAAAATACTAATACTAAAGTTCAATTCCAACTTTGCTATGACCATCTGGCCTTCTGATCAGCGACTGTAAGTATGGTTTATTCGTTTATATTTGGGCTATTGAACTGGTTCAAAGCGGACGTTTTGCGCAGAGGTACACGTGTGTGTGTGGTGTGGGTGTGTGTGTGTGAAGGGACGGTCACATCACAGGGAGAGTGACTGTCTGTCAGAATCAATAGCACGTCATCTGTATTAACCGCGGTCTTGGTCCTGCCCATCACTGTGTCTGCCACGTGACTCTGTTCGCCTTTCGGGCTTGAACTGATGGTAATCAACAGATTATTAACGGGCTTGAATATTTACTTGAAAGCGGAAGCTGCGATTTGATGGTAAGGCGGTCAAGTTTCGACGCTTCTTGGTGTTCGGAAACCAACCAATCACATGCACTGTCAGCGGCCAATCAGCACACCTGCGCGTGTTCAAAGGAGGGCTTTGTTGAAAATTACGTGTTTGAGAGAGGCGGGGCATAGCAGTTCTACAATAATGTACAGTATTTGAAAATAATGTGTTTTTTTAACATTAAAGTATGTCAACATATTCTGTTACACTAAATAATTATCTTTAAAATAGCATCATAGGACCCCTTTAATGATGGCCACACACTGAATCTTCCTTTTGAGTTCATAAGTGGTCTTCCAGCTTTTAAAAATGAAGCTGGGCACATGTAGCCCATTTCCTGTCACTTGACACACACACAGGGTAGATATGCAGAGAATATGCATTAGATTGATGAACTCCTCAGCCTTCCTGAAGTCATCATCTGTGACCTTTTCAAGTTTGAGATGAAATTATTAAAGGTGAAATATTATGAAAATCTCACTTTTTCCATGTTCGAGTGCTATAATCAGGTGCCCGGTGCATCTACCAACCCAGAAAACAGAGCAGTGAGATTTATTTATTTACTGTATATTACGCTGCTGCCACACTGATCTAATATAAACATGCAATTTATTTCCCAGCTGTTTACTTTCACAGACATAACAGACTGTTTTTTGTAACTCATGTGTTTTACCCACCAATGTGGATTAAAAGCATGTAAGCGCAATAATAACATTAAGAGACACTGAGTTTAGTGCTCACATGCCCATGGAACAGCCTCTTTCTGTTGCGTGTCTTCAGAAAAAAAAAAATTACTAATAAATTGCCTTACTGCACATCATAAAAGACATGACTTCGCATTGACAGCCTAACTGGACCAACCAACAACTGACCTCAGGGCACAGCAGCTGTGAAATGCTGGTTTTGGTCATTGTTCTAAAAGCTTGAGCACAGTCAAAGTGGTTCACATAGGTCAAAAGATGGTTCTTATAAATTAACTCCCGAATTGCGTTCCCAGCAAAGCCCCGAAGTAAATAACATGACACATTTCATCTGCATCCTGAGGTGCAGATTTGGAACCTGGTTATAGGCCCTATAAATGAGAGGAGCTTGGAAGGTGGTCATAAGCCATGTTTCAATCCTGGCCCTGGGACCGCCACCGCACTGCACATGTTGTATGTTCTCTCTCTTAAACAATCCCATTTAATCAACTCATCCTAAAAGATCATGAACTTACTGAGTGGCAAAAAGATAACATCCTATAATTAATGTGCGTGCTGTGGGTCTCCAGGACCAGGATTGGGAAAACCAAGGGTAAGGTACGCGCCTTGGCTGCATAATTTCCCACAGGATAAAGCCACGCCGCATACAACTCATGATTTCTGTTCCAACAATTTCCCTCTGGAAAAAAATGCTTGCGAGCGCTAGACAGCAAAAATCACATGGGTACACCCAGACTTAATAATTACTGTCTGCTAGTCCTTCATACTGGAATGTGAAATACAACCCGGTCGAGTGCCTGTCTCTCCTCTACCTTTGGTGTGTGGGTCCAGACAGGCAGGTGTATGACTGGGTACTCCTCCACACAAATCTTCAACCATGTGAAACAGAGTTCCGGATGTCCGCACATCCAGAACACATGGTCTGGCAGCTGAAACATTAACCCATGTGAATTTAATTTGAATCCATTTAGGTCCTTGCCTGATACGAAACAAAAAGGCTTAGTGTTTTCACCCCTGGATATGCTGCTTTACTCGATTTGGTTACAGATATGGTTTGATGTCTTTTATTTTGAAATTGTCACTTCCAGTTTGTTACGTCATTTTTTATAGGTGCATATTACCTGTTAGTTTGGATGTGGATATCATGGAGGAAGGGGGTGAGTAGCTGGGACGCTCACTTTCTGTTGACCGTTTCACTTTGTTTATTTAATTTTATTTGGTTTATCTTTTGTTTTCTATCTTACCGTCTTCATGCAACGTGTTGCTGTTCATTTCTATATTGTAATTAAAACCCTTTGCGATCGAAACGCGTCATGGATGTATTCCCACTACTTAGCCCCTTAGCGGGTACTGGCTGCCGTTATAATTTAGTCAACAGAAAATCTGCTACTGTTGGATTATCATCGTGGATCATTGGAAAGGATTTCTTCGCACACGGCATGGGAAACGCTGGCGCACACACTTAAGTGAAACAACGTACTTCTGTATTCTGACGGCAGAAGAGGTATGTGAGCGGTTTTGCTATGTTTGGCTGCGGCGTTGCTGTTTATTGAATGGGAAAGACGCTGTTGCCGCCAGCCGTGGAGTGTTTGTGTGCCGCTTATTGGGATGGGTTGTGGAATGAATCGTAAGCTACGCACTTGTTATCGCGCTGTGGTGCTGCTCCCATTCATGAAGTTGTTTGTATGATTTACTTGAATACGGCGCTGGACTATTGGGATCGCGTTTGTGCGAGAAATGGACGCAGATGAGTCTGAGCGCGCTGCTGAGAGCAGCAAAAGAGAGCCTAAGCTTATGGCAAAGGCTTTGGCACTGAAAATTGAAGCACTGCAAAAGGATCGCAAAGCTAAGGTGAATCAAATGAAAAACTTTATTTTATCAATGAAAGATCTCATGAATGTGATGAAAATGCTTTACAAGTGTCTTCAATGTTGGGGTCTTTGAAATGTTTGAAAGATTATGTATCTGTGTTGCATAAAGAGGTACTTCCTTTTCTTCCTCCTGATGAACAAAACAAACAAAATGAGTGGTTTGGTTCAGTTTCTAAGCACAATTATGGGTTTATGGAAGATGTTGAACGATGGCTGAATGAAGCTAAAAATCTGAGGAGAAATGCTCAAATAACACAATCAAGTTCTACTCAAAGTTATGCAAATCTTTGCCCATCATTCTCTGTTGTTCATGAAACAAGTGCAAGAGCAATGGATAATCCTATTGAACCTCAGCTGAATTGTGATTCTAATATTCCTTCTTCTGAACCAGTTTCTTCTTCTCATAATATGAATGTTCCAAGTGAATATCCGAACAGTGATATTGACTATGATGATGCTCAGAATCAAGTACAACCAACAGACAGTGTTTCTAATGTGAGCAGGAAAACATCTAGACGAACGACAACAACAACCCTTGGATCTCGAACCAGTCGATCTTCTATTGCATCTGCTCGTCTTAAGGTGGAGGCAGAAATGGCAGCTTTGTTGGCACATCAGAAAATGTTACAACGTAAACATGCACTACAGAAAGAAGAGGAGGATTTGAGGAGGAAAAAAGAACAAATGGAGCTTGATACTAAAATCGCTGTATCAATGGCCAAGATGAAAGTGTATAGTGGCGCTAGATCAGAATCAATTGAGTGTACAAACCTTCCTGATACCAATGCATTGAGAATGAAACATGTAGGAATCAGTTCTCCTAACCCTAATGTGGAATCATTTTTACCTTCAAGTCCACATTCAATGCCACAACAGCCATCTGTATCTCAATTAGCACAAGATTCAAGGCGTCTTCCAATTCCGCCAGCACAACAACAACAGAGTATAAGATCAAATATAGTGTCGACGCATTCTGCATTGCCCAGCAGTAGTCGTCATGGTGTACATGGACCTAGATTACAAGGTGCACATGGATCAAGTTTACTGGATGGTTTGGAAGGAGGAGGTATCCTCAGGCTTATTGATAAGCAAAATGAAATTGCTGCCCTATTAGTTCAGCAACAGAACTTGTCTTCACTTCCACCGAGGGAGGTCCCACCTTTTGATGGTGATCCATTGCGTTACCACGATTTTATGAGAACATTTGAAGAGGTTGTGGAAAAGAAAACGAGTAATAATGCAGATTCCTTGCATTTCCTTGAACAGTATACTAGAGGGCAACCTAAGGAGCTTGTTAGGAGCTGTCAGCACATGGTTCCATCACAGGGGTATTTAAGAGCTAAGACGTTGCTCAAGGAGCATTTCGGCAATGAGGTAAGGATAGCCTCAGCTTACATGGAAAAGGCGCTTTCATGGAGAACAATAAAATCTGAGGATGCTAAGGCTCTGCAGGACTACAGCTTATTTCTCAGAAGTTGCTGTAATGCTATGCAGGATATTTGTTATATGAATGAGTTGAACCTTGCTTCTAATATGCAAATTGTTCTTGCAAAACTTCCTTATAAGCTCAGAGAAAGATGGAGAATAGTGGCCTACGATTTACAGGAAAGATGTAACCATCCAGCTTGCTTTTCTGACATTGTGGACTTCATAGAAAGACAAGTGAAAATAGTCACAGATCCGGTTTTTGGAAATATTCAAGATGTCCTGCCTAGTGGAGGTAGATACTTGAATATCAAATCATTTCATTCAAAACCCAGAAGCAGTTTTGCCACTACAGTCACTGCAACTGGTGCAAATGTGTATAGTGGGAAGACTGTAAACAACATCTGTCTTTTCTGTGAAGGAAATGGACATGCTTTGGACTCCTGTAAAATTCTTTTTGGAAAATCCCATGGTGAAAAAATGAGTTTCTTGAAGAAGAAAGGGATTTGTTTTGGTTGTTTATGTACAGGACATATCAGCCGTGATTGTAAAGAGAGAAGCATATGTAAGATATGCCAGCTCAAACACCCAAGTCTTCTTCATATTTCATCAGAGAAAAGAGGCATTCAGAATAATAAAGATGAATCAAGGTCAACAGTGGGAAGTGCTTTGGTCTCTCTCCAGTCCAGTGCTCTTACTGGGGCTGGTAAAGATAATTGTGCATTGTCCATTGTTCCTGTATGTGTAAAATCTAAGAAGGGAAGTAAAGTTGTGACCACTTATGCTTTTCTGGATTCTGGGAGCTCTGCAACTTTCTGTACAGAGAGTTTGATGTCTAAGCTTGATCTTTCCGCAAAGAAAATTAACATTCTAATGAGAACCATGAATCAGGACAAATCCATCTTCTGTTATGTTCTTAAGGATTTGGAAGTGTCAGGATTGGATCAAGAGCATTACTGTACATTACCAGAAGTATACACGCAGAAGATGATGCCTGTAAACAAAACCAACATCGCCACACAAAACGATCTTGCTTGTTGGCCTCATTTAAGTCACCTACGTATGCCTTCAGTTGATGCTAATGTCGAGTTGTTGATTGGTGCTAACGTGCCAGAAGCATTGGAGCCATGGCAGATTATTCGTAGTCAAGATAATGGCCCATACGCTATTAAGACCATGTTTGGATGGGCAGTTAATGGACCGATTAAGCGTCAGGAAGAGTACGCTGCTGCGGACCATCCTTACACGACTGTTAATAGGATCACCGTTATGAAACTGGATGAATTGTGGGAGCAACAGTTCAGGGCTGACTTTCCTGAATGTGTTCTAGAGGAACAGCAAGGTTTGTCTAAAGAAGATCATCAATTCATGGATTTTGTTTCACAGTCAGCAAGACTAATCAATGGGCATTATTATATTGGTCTTCCACTTAAAAACGAAAAGGTAATCATGCCAAGGAATAGAGTAATCGTTGAACAACGTGCTCTAAATCTCAAAAGAAGGCTTCGAAGAAATGCTTCTTTTCATGCTGACTATACTACCTTCATGGAGGGTGTCATCGCTAAAGGCCATGCAGAAAGGGTTCCCACAAATGAACTGGAAAGACTTGATGGACGCTTATGGTACATACCTCATCATGGTGTGTATCATCCTAAAAAACAAAAGATTAGAGTTGTGTTTGATTGCGGAGCATCATACCAAGGAACATCATTGAATGAACATCTTTTGCAAGGGCCAGATTTAACAAGCTCACTGGTGAGTGTTCTTGTGCGATTCAGAATGGAGTATGTTGCCATGATGGCTGACATCGAATCGATGTTTCATCAGGTCAAGGTGCATCCTGAGGATTGTGATCTTTTGAGGTTTCTATGGTGGACAGGAGGAAACATTGATGGCAGTTTGAAAGAGTACAGAATGGTTGTACATTTGTTTGGGGCGACATCGTCTCCAAGTTGCTCTAGTTATGCTCTGAGAAAGTGTGCAGAGGACCATAAGGATCTGTATGATGCCAAAATTGTAGAAGTTGTCTATAACAACTTCTATGTAGACGACTGTCTTGTATCAGTGCCTACAGATTCAGATGCGGTAGTATTGTACCAGAAGCTCACAGAAATGTGCGCCAAAGGTGGGTTCCGTTTAACGAAATGGACAAGTAACAGCCGTACTGTGTTAAATGCCATCCCCAAGGAGGACAGAGACCAGAAATTAAAGAACTTGGATTTGGAACATGACACGCTACCTTTGGAGAGAGCATTGGGTGTGCAGTGGTGTGCGGAGTCAGATGTTTTCAAGTTCAAGGTGACTATCAAGGATAGACCTCTTACGAGAAGAGGGATTCTTTCTACTGTTAGTTCTATCTTTGACCCTCTTGGCTTTCTGTCTCCTGTTATTTTACTTGCCAAAATGATACTTCAAGAACTGTGTCGAGAGAAAATTGGTTGGGACATTCCCTTATTCCAACAATTACCATTGACATGTGGACAAGTTGCGTCTGGAGGAACTATATTGAATTGGAGAAATTTGGGGTCCGCAGGTGTTTGGAAGCCTTAAGAACTTTGTGAGAAGTTACATCTGCCCAATTACACTCACTTTTCAGACTGCCAGTGAGAAGGGTTAGTGGCATGTGTGGGCCTATTACCGGTACGTTCATAAGTGATCATCAGCTATGACCCATAAGGACTCTTTTCTTCGAATGAAGCTAAAGCAAGAGTGACGCCTTTTAAGATTCGTGATCACTATCCCTCGTCCACCCCCCCCCCCCCCCCCCCCCTCCAAAAAAAAAAAAAAAACAGGTCCCCCCCGCCCCCGCCCCCCCTGCGGAGCTCCCGGGCAGCCACACTTGCTAGTCGTATGGACACGTTGTGGAAGAAAGAGCTGAACATGCAATTTCAGGATTCTGTTTTTTGGACCGACAGCACCTCTGTGCTTAAGTATATTCGAAATGAGACTTCAAGGTTCAAGTGCTTTGTAGCAAACAGAGTTGCTGAAATTCGAAAGGTTTCTGAAGTCACACAATGGAGGTATGTGAATTCATCCGACAATCCAGCTGACCTAGCATCCAGAGGCTTAAAGGTGAATTCATTTTTGAAAAACCAGATATGGGTTTCTGGTCCTCCATTTCTTGTGCAACCACAAGAGTTGTGGCCTATGGATCCTACTGATGTAGGTGTGATGTCCTCTTGTGACCCAGAAGTAAAAGAGAGTGTTCTGGTGAATACTGTACAGGTACATCAAGAGTATGATTTTATGCCTTACTTTAATTACTACTCTTCATGGCTGCGATTGAAACTAGGCATAGCTTGGATCCTTCGATTCAGGAACATTCTGATTGATCGCTGCAAGGAAAGAAAAAGGTTGATGACTGTTTACTCTAATATGGACAAGTTGCAACAAGAGACTGTTATTAACCAAGGGATGCAAAAATTCAGATCTAATGTGTCTTCAAATTTGTTGTCTTCAGAGGAGCTGGAAAGGTCTGAATTGGAGATTATCCGTCTATGCCAAAAGAAGAGATATTCTGAGGAACTGGCTAGTTTACGGAAAGATGGATTGGTAAAACGGAGTAGTGAACTCTATAGACTTAACCCTGTGCTTCACTCGGATATCATCAGAGTTGGTGGGCGTCTGGACAAAGCTATGATGCCGGAAGAAGTTAAACATCCGGTAATACTAGCCAAGGATCTACATATTTCAGATTTGATTCTGCGGCAAATTCTTAATGACATTGGACATTGTGGACGGAATTATATGCTGGCTAATCTACGCCAGAGATATTGGATCCCTGGTGCTAGCACGGCTATAAGAAGAATTTTGTCCAAGTGTGTAGTTTGCAGACGCCTTCATGGAACCACGGGTTATCAGCAAATGGCAGATTTGCCGCAAGATAGAGTCACACCTGACAAACCACCATTCACGCATGTGGGAGTGGACTGCTTTGGTCCTTTTGAAGTGAAACGGGGAAGAAGTGTTGTAAAACGTTACGGAGTAATCTTCACATGTTTGACTATAAGAGCTGTTCACCTTGAATTAGCAACTTCGCTTGATACAGACTCTTTCATCCATGCATTAAGACGATTCATTGCACGTAGAGGACAAGTAGTTGAGATCCGTTCAGACAATGGTACTAACTTTGTTGGCGCTCAACGGGAACTGCAGGAAGCTATGAAAGGCTGGAATCATGATCAAATCAATTCATGTCTGCTTCAAAAGGGAATTAAGTGGAACTTTAATCCCCCGGCTGGTTCGCACTTTGGAGGAATTTGGGAAAGGCTTATAAGATCAGCAAGGAAGATTCTGAATTCTATCCTTAGAGGACAAAGTTTGGACGAGGAGGGTCTCTACACACTCCTTTGTGAAGTTGAATCCATCCTTAATAATCGTCCTATATCCAGAGCGTCTATGGATGTTAATGATTTGGAAGCCCTTACTCCTAACCATCTCCTTCTGCTAAAAACACAGCCATCTTTACCACCTGGACTATTTAATAAGGACGATCCGTATTCACGACGGAGATGGCGTCAGGTCCAATATATGGCGGATTTATTTTGGAAGAGATGGATTGGGGAGTATCTACTTCAACTACAAGAACGCCAGAAGTGGCTGGTGAAGAAACGCAATTTTCAAGTGGGAGATATTGTGCTTATAGTGGACGATACTGCCCCAAGGAGTTCATGGGTTATGGGCAAGATTATTCAAATCATACAGGATAAAAAGGGATTGACACGTCAAGTAAGGATTAAGACCAAGAGCACCTGCTTGACCAGACCTATTACTAAGATTTGCCTCCTTCTTGAAATGGAGGACTTTTAACTGCTCTATGACTGACTGACTGACTTATGAGAGCTCTCAAATGACTTACTGAAGACGTATGACAAGTGACTATAGACTGTTTGACCTTTTGACATTAGTTGATTATGGACACTTCATATATTGAAGAACTGGACATTTTTACACACACATAAAAACACACATTTGTGTATACACTACACTATTTGTAAAACAAAATTGTGATTTCCATGTAAATGTTTAGTGATGTATAACCTGTGTGATTTATGTATTGTGATTATTACAGTTTTTTGGGTGTAATAATCAGGGGCTTGAGTGTAGGTGCCAGATACGGTTTGATGTCTTTTATTTTGAAATTGTCACTTCCAGTTTGTTACGTCATTTTTTATAGGTGCATATTACCTGTTAGTTTGGATGTGGATATCATGGAGGAAGGGGGTGAGTAGCTGGGACACTCACTTTCTGTTGACCGTTTCACTTTGTTTATTTAATTTTATTTGGCTTATCTTTTGTTTTCTATCTTACCGTCTTCATGCAACGTGTTGCTGTTCATTTCTATATTGTAATTAAAACCCTTTGCGATCGAAACGCGTCATGGATGTATTCCCACTACTTAGCCCCTTAGCGGGTACTGGCTGCCGCTATACCTCTGGAACAGGGTCTCCATGATGGGGATGATCCTGGATAAATATGTAAATAAAATACAGATTAGTACAGCAAAAACAACAATACTTGAGCTAGTTTTCAACAGTCTAATCACTCACTAAATTGGACACGTTCAATTTCAGTTCACTGGGGGGGGCATTGTTATATGGACTATTAATAAATAATCCATCATCTATCATTTATTTTAGGCCTTAATATTTAGAAATGGTGCATGTGCCATAAAGGTACTTCCCATTAATTCTTTCTTATATTTCAGTAAAGATCCTCAAGAGGAAAATATGTTAATATATTTGAACTATACTTGGTATGAAATAAATTTATTTTAAACATTTTTGTATAGGTTTTTTTTTTCCACCAAGGATAACTATCAAAACCAGAAAACCTGATTCAAGATCTAATCGTTCTGTTAAAACACTAGCATGTTTTCAATCCAACAGAAACACATAGCCAGTCGCACCACAATGACTGTCAATTCTAAAAGATGCAGCATTACAAAAACTGCTGTACTTGTCATGTTTTCAGTTTACCCTGTATATTTGGCAAATTTCAAATGTAAGGTCCAGCCAGTCCTTTAACTATTAAAATAGTTAAGTTTTGTATGTAATGGAAAAGTGATTATGTTTCGTTTCGTTTTTTTTTTTATAAAGTTAATTTAGAAAAAAAACGTTTGGAGCATATTTCGTAAATTATTATTTTTTTTTTTAAAGTTAACGACCAAGCAGCCAGTGAATTGATCATAGCCCTATATGGTTGTGACATGCATTTAGTCCTTCTCAAATCATCAAGACTTGCCTAAAATAAAATATATAAAACGGTTCAAACATATCACAATGTTAGTTTAAATGTTTAACCTAGATAAATGTGTGCTGTTAGACGCATATACAGTCGTTTGTGCGGAGAATGGAAGCTGAAGCGCGCTTTGCAGGACACGGAGACGCCAGCGCGATCACTTGCATTTTTTTCTAACCAAATTGGGAAAACAAACCTTGTAATATACGCTGTCATTTTTGCTCATAAAGGCAAGAGTAATACATAATTCTAAATTGTAAAGGGTCTACTTTTATTTGTGTGGACTCACAATATCAACAAAACGTTGTGCTTCTATAGACCATTTCAAAGACGTAAACAATAACAAAGGCGTTTTTATTTTTTTTAAATAAACGGTTATTGGAATTACCCTTTAAATATGACTGAGGCGCAAACTTACAAAGAAATTTAAAAGTAGTCTTCCGGATGGCTCTGATTGATGCTGCGTGCGTGTACACGAGAGATGGCGGTAAATGCATATCTAGATGCAATTAACTCCTTAATGGAAAGGTTGGGATCATTTGTTCGTACAATGGATTAAATCAGTCTTATGTTTGGTTAAACTGATGCAAGACAAACAGTCACTTACGTACTTATCAAGGTTTGTCGCCAAGATGTCCGGGGAGGTTATTAATGGACATTTCACTTGCATTGCTGGGTCATGTATATCTACAATATTCATTTTCATATTTATTTGTACAATGCTTTTCACAATGCATATTGTTTCACTGCAGCTTTACAGAACATGCAAAATATGGGAAAAATAAATGGTGCCAATAAAATATGTGCAGTGTCACATGGTTAGTACAAATTGTCACATGACCAGAGCAGTTACTTCCTGTTTGCACCATGAGAAGATGATGACTGCATCAAAGCTCCAAAATGAAAGGCTAGTAAAGTATGTTAAAGATATGAAAGACTTTTGGTACCCATATTTTTATGGGTGATCTAGTATTAATATATGAATTCCACCACATTCTGTTTGTGTTGAGTGTGGTCATAGCAATGAGTACAACACTTTTTCCAAAAAAAATTTAACTTTATTTGATACATTTTCAAGGACTACTAAATATATATCATCATATATATACACTATAGTATTATAAATACCGACATAGGACATACCCATCATTTTGGATATTTTCATGTCTGAGAAAAATTTGGGATTAAACAGGTTAATATGCTTTAAAATGCAATTTATTTCTGTGATACAAAGCTGAATTTTCAGCATCATTACTCTAGTCTTCAGTGTCACGTGATCCTTCAGAATTCATTCTAATTTGCTGATTTATTATCAGTGCTGGAAAATGTTGTGCTGCTTAATATTTCTGAGATAATTTTAGGATTTTTTTTTTAAGAATAAAAAAAAACAAAATAGCATTTAAATCGTAACAAATGATATTTGTGTAACGGCCACGCTACTGTCAACGTTTTGCTGATCAGTTTTTTGTATTCTATGAATACATTTATTTCAGCAAAGGATTGGTAAATTGATTTTGTAAAAAAGTGATAATGAGACATTCTGTTAGGAAAGATTTCTACTATTTCTTAGTTTGAAAAACCTGCCATGATCTCAATCAACTCAATCATGTATAATATCACAGGCCAGAAAAAACTTTTAATCAGCACAAATTGTTTTCCCAACAAGCTATGGGAACCGACAACAGACGAATCCCAAGTATCCAAATCATCAAAGCATCACATTAAAATAGTCTCTGAAGGATCATATTAACAACGTAGACGTGGAGTAAAGGCCTGATAAATTCAGCCTCCCTTGTGCATCACAAGGAATAAAGATAAGAATATTAGAAACAAGATAATTTTTTATTTTTTTTTTATTTTTTTTTTTTTTATTTCA